>JARVJO010000165.1:19071056-19092588 GCA_031762555.1 Cynodonichthys magdalenae | reverse complement strand
ATGGAAGTCAATGCAAGGTCCCCATAAAGATAGCTGTACCAGACTGTGTGTGTGTGTGTGTGTGTGTGTGTGTGTGTAGAGGCTAAAGATGGAAGAAGAAAGACAAAAATCAGAACATTTATTTGGCCCTAAAAAGCCTCACACATTTCACACTTTGTCTTAGAAGTGGACAAACGCCACTGAAAGGATGGAAAAAGAGAACATGTTTGCTAAAAAAAAAAAAGGACTACAAATCTGAAAAGGTCCATTAGACGTAAAGCAGCCAAATGGAAACACATGCAGTTCAGGAGGATGAGGCTGTTTTTATCAAAACACAAGATGTCGGCCTCTTTTCATGTTTCTAAATGGGTTTTTTTTCCCTGTTGCAGCTTTCTTTATTTTCTTTTCTGTCATCTTCTTTTTTTTTTTCACCTGTATCCTCACAAAAGCTGTGATTCAGGTCGGCTTCAAAGACGAGCAGCATCACAGCTTTCAGTCCATCGTACTGTATCCAGGACTGTCCTGATATTTGTGACTCACATGTTCATGTGTTTTTGATGGTTTCTGCTTTTTATTGCTGCTTCGCTAACTTGCGTTACAGAAAAGTTGGAGTCAGAGCAGCAGGTGGGAGCACTTCGGCCATAACGACGGACAGACAGCAGCACAACACGTCCCCTCAGGGCCACTTTTGAGACCCCCGGGACAGGGGCCCTTCACATCTAGTGCCTTGACGCAGCATCTGCCTCCAGCCGTAGGCCAAACGGGGGCCAAAGACCTGCCCTGAACCCGGCCCTCATCCCTCAGTCCCACCTCACAGCCAACAAGGACTGGCTCTTTTCCCCTTTTTTTTTTTTTTTTTATTTTTCCTCAGTGATCATCGTTTTTTTTATCCACAAGATGCGTCACGTTACGCTGGATCAGCAGTTTCTGCCTTAAACCCTGCAAACACTTCATATTAGAAGTGACTCAGAAAAAAAACTTTGTACAGGCAAAGAGAAAACATGATTTTATTTGTTCAAAAGAAAGTTGTTTAACGTGAAATGAAGCTGTGGAGAATTGTGTGAAACTTTGTTTCAAAACAAGGATGAATGAAGAAACTTTTATTCACCCGTTCAACGATTTCTTTTTTTTTTCTCAAATGCTTTCAGATGGTGATCCTCATAGGGATGATTGTAACACTTCAAAACTTTGATATTTTACCTTTTTGTGTTGTTTTGTTTTAATTAAGCACTCAGTATCTTAGTGTTTGGAAATGGGTTTGATCCTTTCCTGCAACTACAAAGTATTATTGCAAAAATAAAAACACACAAAGCACATATGAGAAATATGTGTGCATAAGAACCATTTGGAAAAAAGTCTGCACAGTATTTTAAATGTCAGAAATGTGACTTTTGCGATTGTCACCGGTTGCAACAGTTTGCCGCACATACATCTCACGCATGCAGAAGGTTTGCCCTGTGACTACCTTCAGTGTTGTTCAGAGTGAAGTTAGCAGGGAACAGGTTCTGCTTTGGTAAAACAAGATGCTTAAATGCCTAAAGAGAATATTGGGTCTAAAAATCAACTTAAAGGAGACATATGATGCTTTTAAATCATTTGTTTTCCCATTTAAATCATTCATTTGGGTATAGAAAGTGGAATTAGTCTGAATTCCACAAGTCCCGCCCCTTTTCTGAGACGTATCTCAGATCAACTCGTTTTGAGGCTGTCTCTTTAAAACCAAACAAGGTGCTTCAGCCCCCCATCGAGGTTAGAGGGGTTTACGACTATATAGCAGATCAGAAATGTTTTATTTAATGAAAAGGTGTCAACAAGGGAAGACTTGTTCATCCAGCCTCACATTTTAGAGCCATAGTCTGACCCAGAGTCAGAGGAGAATGAAGACGATGACAAATTATTGTAGTTGGAAGTCCAGACCTTATTTAGAAGTTCCGTCACAAATAATTTGGAGTAAGAAAATAAAGAAAACTGAACAGGTTGAAAAATAAACTCATTTATTGGCTATAAAAATGGATTTTGCTTGATATGTCCTCTTTAAGTAAAAAGAAAAGTGATAATTCTAAATGATGCCAGAATCCTTTGTCTTACAAATGTAAAAATAAAAGCATAAATCTGTTTTGAAATGTAAAACGGCAGCTTTTCACAGAGGCAACAGATATTCATCAAGGCCTTAATTTGAAAAATGTGCTCTCAAACTTTTAAAATAATAAAAAAAAAACTTTAATCAATCTAAACAGAGCCTGACATTCATGTTTTAATATAAAAGTTTATTTTCATGCTTCTTCAGCAGAGTCACGGCTCCTTCATTTCCTGATTTGAGGCTTTTTTACTTTAAATAAAATGTATAATTTTTAACTTTGCTGGGTTCAACCAGAGCTTTTGTGTTAAGATGTAAAGATTTTTTTTACATAACATCAGTTGGGCTGTATAACCAATGCCATAAAGACATGATTTTTGTTACAAGCAACTTATTTTTGTACTTACTGAACAATTTTTATGCAATACCACAGAAACTATTGCAAATTCAAGGCTTTATTTCCTTTATGATGGAAACTTTCTCAGCTCAGACTCACATGTGATGACTCAGAGTGTTTTCAGTGTCAACATTTATCATTAACCGTAAAAAAAATAAATAAAAATGCAGGTGACAATAAATATTGGTAGTGGCCAGGATGATTGGATAACTTTTGCACTCGGGAGACTTGCCTTTCAGTCACACTCTGCCCATCAGAATCAGAGTTTCTGTGCATCTGGTTGCTTTTTATTGAGCAAAACTTAAAAACAAGGTGGATATTCATTAAAGACGTGACGTATGAATGCCCTGTGACCTTCTGTTAGTGACCTTCTTATCACATCTTTGAGTTTGCACACTGATCCTGTGCTTTTCGTCAGTCTTGTTCTCCAAAGATGATGTTGTATAAAAGCATGTTTCTGGTTTTATCAGATCGATGTAAAGTTTCCCATGAGAAGCACACCTGCAAGGGTCCAACTATCAGTGTCCTGTATTTTTCTAATGTACAAAAACGCTATAATATCCCACCACTGAATTTGTTAATATGTGTATATGTGTGAAAAAGATGGAAATGTTTAATACCCAGTCATAGTTGACAAATCTTTCAGTGTCGTCTGCAAGAGATTGTGTAAAGTTGTTTTTGAGTTTGTGAAGCTGGATTCACACAGGAAGTCATTTTTACACCTAAAGAAACCCTTAAATTTAGAGGCTGATGAGATGAGAACAAAAACTTTTCCTGTTTAAATCCAGTTGAAATGACGAAGCCTTTCTCTTTGTATCGTTTGTTGCGATCCATTCGACATGTTGGGGGGGGGGGACTTTGAAAAACAAAGAATGCAGATTATCTATGTGCCACAGTACTCTCAGAATTAAAATGTATTATGAAATAAATAAAAATTTGCCAACTTCTTCGTTTTGTTCATTGTGCACCTACAAAACCAAACGAGTTTAATCACACATCCTCATTTATTCATCAATACAGAACATTCTTTATGTACAGATACGTCAAAATGGAAAAGACACAAGTTTGTAAACTGATGGCGAGGAGAACCTATCAGGGTATCCAGTCCCTGTCCTCCCCATCGAGTCCTTTTCCCAGGTTCTCCTTGTTTCTGAGGCTGTTGAGCAGCAGCTCCAAAGTCCTGACGACAGGCTGCATCTCCCTGTTGTCCAGCGCGTCCACGCCGCTGTGCCTCTTCCCAAAGCGCCCGATGGGTCTCACCCCGCGCCCCACGTACCAGAAGGGGTCTATCTCTGGACCTGGACGCCACACAGAAAACACAGAAAGTGATCAAAATGTCTGTGTCACAGGGTTAATCTGAAACCTTACAAATATTTAAATGATAAATTAGCGAAGCGTGATTTCCTTTTTACATGATGAGAAAAGAAGAGGCTCGTTCTCTGACTTCACTGCAGAGTTCAGGTTAATTGAATATCAACATAATTTAAAGCTAAAAACAAAACCTGTGAGCTCCGTTCAGTTAAATAGATACTTTGAGTCATTTGAACTCTTGACAGGTTTTCATATTTGATTTGTATTTAATGTTTGACACTTTAGCAATTTTACCAAATGTTTTGTTAATATGTACCAAAAACACACAAAGTATTGCTGATATTGTTTTCAGATGAAGGAAATAATGAATACTGTCAAAAAAGCCAAACAAAACAGGTCATTCAAACCATGTAAAAAGCATAAATGTGAACTTACACAGTAATCGTTACTTTTTGTTAAGATTTAGAGTAAAATAAGGTTAACCTTTTATTCAAATATTTTTTTCCCAATAAAACACACAAGAAAACCAATAAATTGTGTTTTCATGCATGAAACAAATTTGATTTGAGTCAAAAAATAACAATTAACCTACAAAAAACATGTTTCTAATGTGGATTTAGAAACAAAAAGCACATTCATTTGTGCAAAATCACAATGACAAGTTTTGCACATTTTCAGTGTGGATTTATAACAAAAACACATAAACTTCACATGTGGAAAATCATATGATTTAGTAAAAACTTATCAAACTAACATGTGAAACAAGTTTTGTGTTTTCTGTGTAAATTTGGGAACATTTGTCTGTGATCATATGGTTGTTCCACACAAGATCACATGTAAAAACATGGTAAATTTATGTGTTTTTCCAGAACATTCATTCTTTTTTCTTCTTCTCTCAACGCATGATTCAATAAAGTGGTCAAAATGTGCTCTTTCAAACTGAACACAGTGATTAAAATGTGTTTTTATATGCTTTAAATCTCATATAGGCTATAATTAGAATAAAAGCCTCCAAGTTTAAATGCTATAAACCTTAAATAGCCTCCTTAAAAAGACTAATATAAAATATTTACAGAAAAACTGAAGGAAAAAAGAACTTGCTTTTGTAACAGAAGCTTTTCATCCTTTGACTAACTTTTCCCACTCTGCTCATCAAAGATTATTCCCAGCATAATCCTAATCTCTTACTTCTGTTGTCGACGTTGTGGACGATGTGGAAGTCGTGCTCCACCGTGGTGCTGTGCGCGCGGCTGAGGCTGCAGGAGAGGAAGAGGAGCAGCGCCACAGCTGCGGGCAGCCAGCGGCTCGTCAGGACGCAGTGCCGCCGGACATCAGCATCCCTCCCGGGCAGCATGCTGTGGAGTCGGGCAAGGCACTGAGGGAGAACCAAAACCACCACCCCCCACACCCAAAACAAAACTGAAGTTAGTCAAACTATTAGAGTCATCTTTTATTTGCACATAATCCCTATTTTAAACTCTAATTTTAATCATTAAAAACATTCATGGTACTCACCCTGAACTTTGGTAACAGGCTGAACTCAGCTGATGGAGGTCTGGAGTCCTTTTTGGAGAGCAGGTGTGCCCCCCAGCTTATATATGATCCTTATGAGGTTGAATGGATGATGAGTCAAGGACGTCAGTCTCTTTCAGTGATCCCAGACTTACAGCACGCATCACCCCTCCTCCCTTCCCTCCCACACTCTGAAGCCCCTCATGCTTATGGAGGGAAAGCCGCGCAGGTTTGACGTCTGTCACGCAGCAGAGCAGTCCATCTACCAGTCAGTGACACGGGGACAACTTTAAATTAGTGAACATGGGGTAACCCGGCAGCACAAGTAGGCCTTTCAGACCCGAGGTGGGGGCGTGTTCCATCAATCAGTTTGATCACAAGGCAGCACAGACAGGTGTAAGCTGCAGAAAACATCTTAATGCTGCACAACTTGACTCCCTTGGATTTATTTAAAAATAAAATTGATGGAATGCATATTCCGTTTAATGAAAGACTTTCAGACAGGATCTCATAATGAGAAACAAGGGAGTTGAGAACATTTCAATGAAACCTTGAAAATAATGTTATCTGCAATCTCAGGTGATGTCATTAAAAGTGACACTAAGAATGACTCTCAGCTACTACCTCAAATGTTAGCTCAATATCTGTTAAACTGGAGTCACTGCCATTTTTGTGTTGGCTTGAATTGGATTAAATCTAAAAGTTTATCTTTTATTTATGTTTACTTGCTGAGAGTTTTATGAAGTTTTTATGTGGTTCATGAGGGATTTTAGTATCGCAGACCTTCACTTTCAACAAAAATGCCATTGCATTGCATTAAAATCTGAATTATCCCCCCCAAAATGTCTAAAGAAAGGTCAGCGTTTTTGTCACTGTGCACAAGAGCAGACAAATCAAAGTGTTGAGGAACCAGTGAGCCACCAAGGTGAGAAAAAAATAAATCCACCAAAGGTACAAAACCGAGGTGTGAAGTCATCCTGGAGTAAAAAGCAGTGACTGTAAAAGTCAGAAAATTGTGCATTTGACCGTGTTTTAACTTAAAAAATACACAAAACACAGAGCAGGGCATGTGTGGTCATGAACTGGTATCAGGAGTTAAAAAGTCAAAATATGACCACAGGATTTTTATTACGCTATTTCTAATTATTATTTTTATTTATTAGTCAGAGGTGTCAAGTAAGAAAGTACAAATACTTTGTTTCTGTACTTTCTACTCCTTACATTTAAAAAATGCAAAAAGTATTTCATTCCAGCTTGTCATTGTTCCAAAAACAAAAAAAAGCATGACGTAGCAGACAAATAGCAGACCATAGAGATGTGCAGCTGAAATATGTGCATCCTAAATTATTACCCATTAACATTTTAATATAAAATTATAGACAGTAGTCACAGTTCCTATAAAGCACTAAAGCACTAATAGGGGAACTAATTTCCTGGTTAGTGCTTTAGGGCTTTTGCTGTTTTTCTATTCATTTGTTGATTAACACAAGCTAAATGTATGGGCTAAATTTAGAAGCACTAACTGAGGTTTATTGTTCACAGCTGAGGGTGAACGCTGTCGCTCATTTTCTTCGTATGTGTGTCATTTATCCACTAGAACATATTGACAATATTCTGCACACTGTAAATATTGTCTCATGTTGACTCTGAAGAATGATCCATGGGTCAACTGGGTGATATTAGTGCTTTAGAATTAGCTTTTGCTAAATTTTTCACTGCGTTAGTGCTTTAGAATAAGGGGACCTAAATATTTGAATTAAGGCTTTAGAATTAGGGGACCTAAATATTTGAGATAGGACTTTAGAATTAGGGGACCTAAATATTTAAGTTAATGCTTTAGAATTAGGGGACCTAAATATTTAAGTTAATGCTTTAGAATTAGGGGACCTAAATATTTGAGATAGTGCTTTAGAATTAGGGGACCTAAATATTTAAGTTAATGCTTTAGAATTAGGGCACCTAAATATTTAAGAGTGCTTTAGAATTAGGGGACCTAAATATTTAAGTTAATGCTTTAGAATTAGGGGACCTAAATATTTGAGATAGTGCTTTAGAATTAGGGGACCTAAATATTTGAGACAGTGCTTTAGAATTAGGGGACCTAAATATTTGAGATAGTGCTTTAGATTTAGGGGACCTAAATATTCGAGTTAGTGCTTTAGAATTAGGGGACCTAAATGTTTGAGTTAATGCTTTAGGATTAGGGGACCTAAATATTTTAGTTAATGCTTTAGAATTAGGGGACGTAAATATTTGTCAGTTTGTCAGTTTTTCCATTGCCAGGTTGTTGCTCAATAGTTTGGTCCATTTGTTTATCTTTGGTCTTTCTGTGTTCTTCCAGTTCAAAGCAATCGCATGTTTAGCCTGTAAAAAAACAAATACTCACAAGCTCCCATCTCTTTCTAGGTCCTTTAAAGCCATCGGGAAAAATGTGCAGTCATCAGAGTTTACTGTCCATTGGCACATCTTGTTCAATCAAACAAAAAATGAATAAAGTAACCTCCTTCCAAAAAATTTGAAGTTTTGTACATTGCCACATACAATTGAAGAGAGTACCCTTATCTGTATTACATTTAACGCAGAGATCAGGAATATTTTATTGAAATGGTGAAGTTTTACAGAAGTGATATCTGTTCTGAATAACCATTTGTGTTGTAGTAATTTAACTTTTTTAACTGTAAGCAATTTTAAAACACTTTTACTTGAGTAAAAAGCAACTTCAACTTGTAAACAAGTATTTTTAAACCCTAGTATTCATTACTCACTTGAGTAATGAATGTGAAAACTTTTGATACTTGTGAATTCTAACTATCTGTTATTAGTAAACTAATTAGCTGACAGATCATTTATTGTTTCAAGCTAATCCCTATTAGCTTGGAGGTGATTTGCACGTGAGTTGAGCTGGGATAAACAGTGCAAACTGGAACAACTTTTCAGTTTGAACTAAAAAAAAAACTCCTCTGAAGAAACAAGTAAAGTTCAATCACCTTAAATAAAAGCTGTGTTTAGATAATCCTTTATTGATCTCTGCCAAGTCAAAAAGTACCATTACTGTTCAGTTCCTTTCCTGTTTGCATTAAAAATAGACTGCGAATCACTTCAATCAAGTTGAATTCAATCAATTTTCACAATTTGATGGCACATGGCGGCCTTTTTTTTGTGTCTTGTGACGTGAACGGATGTACGAGTGCGTCAGTGTTTACATGCAGAAATGCAGCTCCTTTTCAGGGCGGTCGGTGTTTTCTCTTCTCCTGCGCAGTCATAAATTTTACATAAAACCTGATTGTGTGATGCAGAGGCGCAGCTGCGATAACGAGCAGATATTTACTCGAGGATGTGGATTCACGTCGGAGCACTGTGAATATTAAAGCTGATCTAATTTATGGCAGGGAGCTCTTATTTGAAAAACAATGGTTATGACTGTTTACTTTACTTTACTTTACTTTATTAACGTAAAATAAAGTAAAGTGTTCAAACTGTTCAGAGTCAAAGACTGATGTGTGAGGTTTCAACTTCTTTTCAATCTGTAGCAACTCATACATTATTAGCAAATTAAAAGTCTAGCGACAGACAGTAAATATCCTCATAGGCAAGAAAAAAAAACTATTTTAATTAGAATTTAATAGAACAAAATCATTTCATTCATAAAAAAAGCAACAATGTGGTGTTTGTGTGTGAGTTCACCTGTGGACTCTGAGGAATGTGGTATTGATTGAGGAAAAACCTGCTTACAGGATGATTAACAACTTGACCCGACTGAGCCGTGTGGTTTAAATCTTCCTCCTTTTCAGGAAATTCTGTTAATTACCTCACAATTCATGACTTCCAGAGTGTGTGGGCTGGGATGTTCACTGACCCTGTTTTAAACTTTTTTTTTTTTTTGTCTGATGCTGAAGGCAAAAGAGCATAATGAGTTTGCATGTGTATGCTACCTTGCAAGGCCTATTTCCCCAAAATAAATTACCTTGTGGGGAACCACTGCTCCTTATGGGACCCAAATCCCAGACCCCATAAATTCAAATGCCATTTTTGGGAGGGGGTTTGGAGGGGATTTTAGGTTTAGGGTCAATCTATAGAAATAAATGAAAAAAGAGTGGAAGTTTATAAACATCAACTCTTCTTCAGAGGTCCCTACAACCCATGAGGTGCATTGAGACATCACACTTGCTTCAGAAAATTGACCGCTGTGGTATGATTGGAAGGGGCGAGCTGTCAATGTAAACAATCTCTCATGGCTAGATTTATGTGTAGAATTACACATTAATAGTTTTTCATTGGTTAGCTTTGGCTTATAAAACACATCATTCATTGCAGACCTATAGGTACTTTATTAGATATATTTACTGAGCATTTCTATCAAATAGAATCTTGATTGTCAATAGCAAACTGAGTTTCAATGATGCACTGACCCAAATTTTACATTATACCATATTCAGCATTACCAGCTAACAGTATTGTCTGTTGAGATATACTCGCCCTGGACAATATGGCCACTCTATCCAACTATGAAAAGTCATGTGATAGTGCCTCTAGCCAATATACCTGATTAGCCACAACAAGCACACTAAAGTTTTGGCAACCCTGCTGGGATCAAACCTGCAGAAACCTGCCTCAGGATTTTAACAAATCACGTCACTGAGCTTTCACCCGTTATGATCATGAATGTGCATTTCTTGCATCATAGCCTGACTGTCTGCAGAATCTGCACAGAAAGATTCTAGCCCCTGAGATGATGATGCATTAAATGCCCTCTAGTGAACATTTTCTAAAACATTTTGTGATATGGATGTGGGAAAGTGCAGTATCCTTGTGGCCCAGTGGCCTAATGGATAAGGCATCAGCCTCCGGAGCTGGGGATTGTGGGTTCAAGTCCCACCTGGGTCGTTAATTAAGTAAAATTGAGTACCAGGTTGTGTTATCTTCACGAAAATAAAATAGGAAAACGAGGTGTTCTGCTGCCTCTTTCTGGTCAAAAATTTAAACACACGGTGAAAAGAAATTCCTGTTGTGATTTTTATTTTTTTTGTACATAAATCACATGTTTATTTTTATTTAAATAAACAAAATGTATTTTCAAAGATATGTCAACAAATGAGAGGAACAACTTCTATGCTCTGCTTATTACAGGTGACATGAGAGGTTTCAATACGCATGCGCAGTAGAGGCACCCTTCAACCGCGCATGTGCGGTAGGAAGTGAAAGCAAGTAAACATTTTCAGGAGCGACAAACAACAAGAGTGTCGGGACTCGGGACAATTATCCGGGTGGTACCGAACTTCATAGCCAACAAGACAAGATTTATTTGTGCTAACTTAAAAAAAGATCAATCTAAGAAGCGAAACTTCAGCTCGTTTACTTTTTTCGAAGTGGCGCTAGTTGTCAGACCCGACGCACTTGCTTCCTGTGAAGAACGGAGTGAAAAAGCTATGTGAAGCGGAGGACGTTTCAACGCTCGGAGCAGAACGAGAAAAAACCGCAGGATTCCTCCTGTGTGTTTATATTTATTTTTCTAAATGAATCCGTCGACGGGATGTCTCTGAGTTCGGGCGGTTGGACACACGCTCCCGGCCTCTCAGCGGATCAGTCTTCCGCCGTCCTGCCCAACAACTCTAATAATAATGACGAGGCCTCGTCGACCCAGTTCGGCTGCCAAACCGTCCTCATGTCGGTTCGGGTGTCGGTGTGCCATTCTGGGATTCGGCCGTTGTGTCTTCCGGGAGCGGGTGATGAGTCACTCCGCCTGCAGCTCAGCATGGACCCGGGGAAATCCGGGGAATTCCGCCTGACTCTGCAGGACACCAGCGGGGCTGGACGGAGTGTGGTGAGTGTGGGCTGGATGTTATCGTGGAGGTTCTGATTGAAGGGGAAAACACCTTGTTTACAAATTTTTATTTTAAAATAACTTTATTTTTATCAATAACACGCGAAGTTCCCGAAATCTGGCAACAAAAACTCGCTTAAAAGTTCAAGTAAGCTCGAAACAAACCAGATTTAGTACGTTTAATGTCAATATTTAGATCATATTGGCATAAAACAAAAGCATACTTGTTTATAATTCAAATACTTTAAATTAGTATTACATTTTTTTTGTCAGAATAACTTTAACACTTTGAAAAGTTTTTTTCATGTCAATATCTAAATATATTGTTTTATTAGTAGTAGTACACACTTAAGGTAAATGAGTCTTTGTCTCCTGTTAATTCATTTATAAACAAGTTTTTATTCCATGAGTCAAAATAACCTTAATGCAAAAAAAATGCCCATACACCGATACTTTCTCCATCATGTTTTATAAATGGGACAAGTCTGGACTAAGCTGAAAGTTTTCTCATTCATATTAAAAAGTTCTACTTTTGTCTCATTTCTTCTTTTTCGTTTTTTATTAGCAGTTGACAAGAAACTCCCTGCTTTTCAGCAGGTCTTCAAAGATTGTTAATCACTCGTTCATTCAAACCAGGTGTGTCAAAACAGGGAAACATCTGAACTGGACAGGAATCCTTGAGTGGTTGGGAACCACTAAATATTGACAAACACCTCAAGAACTTCTCTGAGCTTGATGAGACATTTTCAAAGTATATTGGCTTAGTTTTATGTTTTTTTTCAGTGTTGCTTCTGGAAGCCATTGATTCTTTGCCATTTATTTGTAAACAATAAATCAGATAACATGTATTAAAGCAGTGGTTCCCAAACCTGGTCCTCATGGACTCCTGTCCTGTTTTAGACATTTCCCAGCTTTGACACACCTGGTTAAATGAATGAGTGATTAACAATCTTCTGAAGACCTGCTGAATAGCAGGGAAACAAGTAAAACATGAAGGATAGGGGTCCTTGAGGACCATATTTGGGAACATACCTACCTTTTGATTGTTACCAAACACAGAATTAATGTCGTTTGTTGTTGTTTTCTTTGTTTTGACTTTCCCATTTCAGCCTATTTATACTGTAGTCTTATAGGGAACTCGAGGACAATCTTGTGGAAAAAGATTTTATTTGCTTAAAATCACTAATTTTAGCTGTAAGGGGATCTTTGTTGAACCAGTTGTCCCAAAAAGAGACCTTTTATTTTGAATTAATTACTTTTTATTTTTCGACAAACACCCAAACCTTCTAATTTGTCAAATTTACTCTCATTAGAGATCAGTTTGCTCCTTTTTCAAGCACAATGAACATGTTTTTTAGACTCTGAGTTATTGTTTTTGCCACAGTGCACTTCTACAAACTTTGAACCGCAATTCAACTTATTTATTTTTTAACCCAAGGTTTCTCATATTTTGTGATCTAAGATTTGCAATAATGGAAAGTTTTCATGAGTGAAGAAAGTATCTAGTTTTCTGACAGATGCCATACAAAATATTTTAAAAAAGCAAAAGGATTTACAAACTTTAAAACACTGTAATTGTTCAGGCCGTTATCAGGACACCAGGGAACATTTGTTGTAGTTTTCTGCCACATCGTGTAAAGACTGTGTGATAGTTTAGTAAAAAAAAGATTTTATTTCATGCCCCTGTTGTTTACTAAATAAAAAAATTCAAGTGTTAAAAAATTATTTTTTTTAAACAAAGCTTACTAACATAATAATTCTCCCTTTTATTTTAAGATAAATTTTATTGTCAGAAAAGCCCAGTTTGGTAAAAAGTTTGACTAATTAGTGGTGAGCTTCTATGAGAAGTGGTGTCTGTTAAATTTGATTCATGTGTTTTATTTTTTCACACTTAAATGGAAAGTCTGATTTGGTTTCCTTACAAAACAAGTTAATTATCTAGATTACCGCTAATGACTTATGTACCTTCCTTGTTTTTATGTAGCATCATCCTCTCACACTGTCGCTTCCTCTTCTTTATTTTTATTTTTTCCCAGACCGTAACAGAGTTTAATCTGAGGTTCATAAACTACGAGTTGAAGTCCCCAAAGTGTCATGAACTGGTTTTGGTTGCACCGCCTCACGATCGCATCAGTTTCAACTTCCGCTGTGAGCAGGAGGCCCAGGAGTGGGCCACGGTGGTCCTATCAGCACTGAAAGAAGCACACCGAGGTCGGTCACTTTTTTTCAGAGCTATAAACAAATAAAATTAATAATTTTACATCAAGCTTTTTATTCTCCCATTTTTTATGACTCTATAACCAAGTTTCACTTTATAAATTGGCCTCAGAGACTTCCTGTAATTCACATTGTGGTGTTGTGTAGTTTTTTTTTATATTCATATAATTGTGATTAAATTAAATTGTATGTATTTTTAAAAAGATTTGTTGTGACTATACTTGGTTTAAAGTTGTTTTAAAATTTGTCTTGGTCATGCAGAGTCTGGGTGGTTCCAACAATTTTAAAGAACCTGTTCACCTGTTCAACCTTCAATAGATGGAGTTTCTTTTTAATAATCTCTTTTAATTATGGAGTCTGACGCAGACTTTATAATCTTCCTGTTGGCAAACTAAGACTTGAAATTATTTTATTTAGTTTAGAAGTGATGGTCTGGTTGTAAAATAAACTCTGTGGCAGAACTGAAGCCCGTCTGTTGATCTCATCTGATCATTTTCTATAAAATGCGACAAAATTTAGAAATTTGTATTTGAATTTCGTGATTTTGGTAGATTAATCAGTTGTGGTTTCTTATTATTCTTAACTTAGTCAGATTAATTGATATTGAGCTGGAGTTTTATGTGGTAATAGCTGAGAGTCATCCGCAGCACGTACTACAACACATTTTACAAAATCACGATATTGTGCAAAACATAATTCTCAAGATTTGGTCGTAACTACTTATAACTTTGTCTGTTCTTAACCTTGGAGCTTTTTTTTATTTAAAAACTTTGGCATTAATTAATTAAACTTTGGCATTTGGAGTGGGTGATATTCATTCCTTCAAGAAATTGTAGGTTTTTAATAGTTTATTTAATTATATAACTAAATAATACTGATCATCTTCTCCATGTTTCCTTTCTGTCAGTTGCACCTGAAGAAAATGGGTCACAGCACCTTTCTGATGGCTTCCAGCTTCCAAACACTTCAACTTTACAAAAAACAGGTATTATTGTCATTGTGTGTTTTATCTACTCATCGATGGGATTGTTGTTTGCACCGTGTCTCATTCTCTGTGCAGAGGACGCTTGCATCGAGCTGAGCAGAGCCATCGAGGCGGGAGACGTTCAGTCGTCTTCTGCCTTCGCTGCAGCGCTCGCCCAGCAACACGCAGCGCTTCGGATCCAGCCCTCCACTATAGACTACGAGGACACTGAAATCAGGTAAGACTCCAGCTGTTTAATGTTTGAAAGCAGAATTCATAGCAGGTGAAGTAATGTTTGGTTTCTGTTTGATTTCATCAAACAGTCTGGCTGTTGTAGTGGAGGATTCCTCCTCCTCTTGTTGTGTCACTGTGAAAGTTTTCCCACTCATGACTACTGCATCGTTAAAACAGCAGGTTCATTTCACATATTCTCCACCTTTTCATTACATCGTATTTTACCTTCCTCATTGTTGACGCGTGCTGATTTTTGTTTCCAGATGTTCCTTGAGTATGGCTTTCACCCACGAGTGCAGCGCTGGATAATCGGTCAGTGCCTGTGCGCCGACCAGCGGACCCTGGCCTCCTACGGCGTCCACCGGGACGGCGACACGGCCTTTTTGTATCTGCTGTCCGCCCGCCACGCCCGCCTCACTCTTCAGGACCTGGAGCAGGATCAGGAGAGCGCGCTCCTCCTCAGTCCTCCTCTGTCTATTCAAAACCTTTCACTCACAGAAAAATCCACAAATGGGCTTTTGTTCCAGAACCAGAGGCCCTACATCACCCTACCTCCAAGACTCCACAGCAACTTCGGTAATGGTGAGAAGTGTTTAAATTGTTTTTGAACTACTCATTTATATAAATCACTGTCATTAGGCTTGTCAATCAAGTCTTCAAGCGTCGGGTATTTGTCAGGTGCATGGTCTCTAACCTTAGGTTAGCAGAGAGTTGTTCTTTTTTTATATTACTAATTAGGGCTGCACAATATATTGCGAATATATTATCATCGCAGTATCAATGTGCACAATATTCATATCGCAAAAGACTTCCTGGAGCGCAAAAATTGTTGACTAATGCAGGGGTTCTCAAATGTTTTGGGTCTGGGGACCCCCTCATAAACCCCATGCTGTTTTTAAAAGATAATTTACTGTCATTTCAACCCCTAAATGCCAAGGGAATAGTTTTTATTTAGTTTATTATGGTTGTTTTATTAGTTCATTGTTCCCCATGCATTTTTAAAAATAAAAAAACAAATGAACAATTTAGTGAAATTTTTTGAGGACCCCCAAGATACCTCTCGCAGACCCCTGGGGGTCCTGGGACCCCAGTTTGAGAACCTCTGGACTAACGTATTAAGAGTTTTGAGGCTGTATTTTTCATGCTAATGCAATAAGACAGAGTCTAATGGCAGCAGAAGCTCACACCAGACACAAATGGAATACGAAGAAATGGAAGAAAGAAGGAAAAAGACGCATCGTACCTGATATTGTCATTGCAATATTTACAAATATCATCACAAGATTTTCTAATATCGTGCAGCCCTAATTATATCAGTTTAAAATGGTCTCTAAACTCGTCTAACGTGATAATTTCTGAGACAATTTATCGTCCTGCAAAATTTATTGCGACATTTTGGGATATAATCCTTGTAATTAAACAGCACAAGATTTTTACCCAGTGCAGCACCACTGATCTGAGATCTTTGTACTGAAAAGCAAAGTGGTTCATTGTAATGTTGTAAGAAAGAACTTTAGGAACATGAAAAAATCATAGCATAATAGCCTATTTTGTAGGGATGTAAAGATATCAATATCCGATATAATTATTGCACTTATGGCCGATAACCAATATTTACCGATATTACACAAACACACAAATTATTTATATACATATGCACACAAGTACACTCGTGTCTTTTTTCAATACCATAATAAACGACCAGACCGCTAACGAGGCTCTCCACCAGTTATTCCCTATATCTGATGTTTATATAGTTTTACTTATCGAACCGATACAGATATTCTAAAAAAAAGTTCTAATATCGACGGATACCGATGTTAATGCCGATATATTGTGCATCCCTACTGTTTTGCTAACTCAAAATAATTACTGTAAAAAGGTAGCTGCTCTTGTGTGTTCCTGTATTTTCACATTTGTGCTACACAAGTCCTTTAAAAAATGTATTATAATATTTGAGGAAATGATAAAGATGTTCTTACTGTACGTTTGTTGGGGAGTCATACACTCCTGTGCTGAATTTAACTACAAAGTGACATTTGAGGCATTCTTAAAAAAAAACCCAGATCACATAATTTAGTTTTATTGTTTCAGGGTTTGCGCTTGAATGTTTAAAGACCTAGCTTTTCTTAAATGAATGCAATTCAATGCGTGACGTTCAAAGAAAATGTCTTTCTCTCCTCTCTTACAGGCAGGTCAGAGAAACAAAACATCGGTGAGCTCAAAGATCTCCTCAACCTGAAAATGCCTCAACTCAACAAAGCCCTGAGTCCCAGCACATCTTCCACTCAGGTAACGTGGAAGGTTTTGGTTTTGAAGCATAAAGAATAAAGAAAAATCAAAATTTAGTTAACTGTAAGATGGGTCTAAAACTAAACAAAAATTTAACCTCAAACTAAAAAATGTTATGCAGCACTATTTTACAAGATATAATGTTTATAGTACATTTACTGAAAGCTAATGAAGATGTTTTCTGAAGATAAAGTTAAAGACAGGAAGTTGTAATGTTGTCTCCTTCAGGGTTGGTCCTGTCCTTCTTGCACATACATAAACAAACCGACCCGGCCGGGCTGTGAGATCTGCAGCACCAACCGCCCTGAGAGCTACATCGTCCCAGGGGGGTACCAACCTGATGCACTGGAGCTCCGGCGGATCCAGAAGGAGGAGGCGGCCATCAGGCAGTACCAGCAGGTAACCCCGGATTTACACTAGATGTGGCTTCGCTGCAGTGCACACCTGTTCGTTTGCACCACAATTTATACAGCGTCCACTCCTCAGAGGAGGGAGCGTGTGCAGGAAGGAGATCCCGCTATAAATCCAGTGATAAATGTGGAGGTCAGAGCAAAAACTAGTTAGTTCTGTGGAAGACGAACTCCAAACACAGCTGAAAACGGATATAAAAGCTTTTAATATCCATGGTTGAAACTGTATCGCTGTCGCCTTTTTGAAACTTCTCATTTCAAAATAAAATCCACGTGTATCGTGTGTAAACATATGCTTCATGCTACATGTTGCCATCTGCTTCCCAAACAGAACCATACATTCTGACAGCATTTGTGTAGAAATATATCCATATATTGATTAATATAGCTGGGATTTCGACCAAATTAGTCTGCCTGTGGTGACTTATTTTGAAAATACAGATGTTGTGCTTGTTCCTTTTCCTGTTGGTGCGACCTGATCTTTGTAGATTGACTCCGGAGTAGCGGAGACGCATCTAGTGTAAATTAGGGGTAAGAAAACTACACTTTTTAGCTCATGTGTCAGCCACACAAACATCTAAAAAAAAAGGCTCAAAACACGATTTAAACAAATCAAAATTAATGAGAGAACCATTAAAACTGATTCCAAACTGCCATTGAGGTGGAAACATTCAGACTCTCAGGCTGACTCTCTTCTCTTTTGTCTCTGTTTTTCTGAAGGACAAAGGGAGAAGAGAGGCGCTGAGGAGTGCTGGGCTTCAAAACAGCTCACTGCTATTTAACCTGGACCAGGACTACTGAATACACACACTCCGCTGCATAGAGACATCAGAAACGATCAAATATCTTCTGAAAGTCTTCACGTTAACAGTTTTACTTACATCCATCTTGAAGTTGAATGTATTTTAAAAATTATCCTCAGCACTGAATCTCATTTAAGCCTAAATCAGCTTTGAGGAGCAATAAAAATGATCTAGCTCCCAAGTTTGGAATAATTGTGAGCTGCTTTATAAAACAGCTGGCTTTATGGTTTATAAAACTGTGAAGTCAGCTGGAACATTGAGCTCGATCAAAAATGCTGATGTCAGCATTTGTTTTTGTTTTGTTTTTTTTAATTAAGGAGGTTTTGTCATTGTTTGTGTCATACTTGTTTTAGATTCAGATATTTACCATCCAGCTGGATATCTATATTCATTGACAAGTGTCATTTTAATAAACTTTTTAGCACCAGAAGTTGCCACAAAATTGAATGTATGGTTTAATTTTTGCACTATAACTGTATTAACCCTATAAAACAACTGAAAATAAAAGTTTTTCACTGTATTTGACTGTTGTGGGGCTGTTTGGGTTGATGCATCTTGTCAATGTCAAAAACTGTGGAGTTACAGGCTGGGGGGGTGGTCACCAGTTTCTCAAACTATCAAGGGATAACTCATCTAAGCCTCCCTGGAAAAGTTTACTCCAGGGCGTTAAAAAGAGAGACTCCAACTGATTATCGAACCTTGGATTCAGGAGAAGCAGTGTGGCTTTCATCCTGGTCGTGAAACAGCGAACCAGCTTTTTATCCTTGTGAAATTTCTAAGGGGGTCATGGGAATTTGACTCTCCAGTCTACTCCTGTTTTGTGGATTTGGAAGAGGCTATGGCCGTGTTCCCCGAGGCATTTTGTGTTTGTGGTGGGCGGGGCCTAGAGAACACGGTGCTGTCCAAATCAAGAGCCGTGTTTGCATTCTTGGTACAGCAGTGATTCTAAATCTTTACAGCTTTTGACCCACAAAATGGTAGCAGAGAACCTTTGCTCCCTACTATTACAACTATAATAACATTCATCCATTTTAAGCACACTGATCTCATTTTTGTGTAACAAGTAAGGCAAAAAAATGTTTAGTAGTCTGTTTTTAAATGTAATTAACTGCAAAATTATTTTCAGGGACCTACCCCAACTTTGGGAACCACAGTGTTACAAAGTTGAGCTCATTACTAGTGCAGCTTGGACTTCAGCAGGGCTGTCCCTGGTCTCTGATCCTGTTTGTGGTCTTCATGGATAGGATATCAAGGCGCATTTGTGAAAATGAGGTTGTCTGGTTTGGAAACCTCAGAGTTTAATTTCTGCTTTTTTGCAAATGTGGTTTTATTGTTGTCTTCATGCCATGTCTGAGGTGGTTCATAGAGTGTCAAGCAGTTGGGATGAGGGTCAGCTCTTCTAAAAGACTCTGAATGGCCATCCTTCTCAACCAGAAACCGGTGGGATGCTCTCCGGGTCATGATGGAGTCTTTGCTTCATGTATCTCAAGAGTCTCGTTCTTGACTGATGGTTGGATGGAGCAGGAGATTGATTGGGGCCTCTTCCGTAGTGGTGATGGGGTTCCTCTGGTCTGTTGTGAAGAAAGACCTGAACCACAAGGCAAAGTTCTTGAATTACTTGTCTGTCTATGTTCCTACTCTCAACTTTGGTTAAGCATTGGATCACAACCAAAGGAACAATACCAGCAACTAAAATAGTCTTCCTCTGTAGGGTGGCTGGGCTGAGCTTTAGAGATGAGATGGGAAGGTCGGAGTAGAACTGCTGCTCCTCTGTTAAATGGAATAAGTTGAGGTGGTTTTATTAGAATGGTATTTTATGGAGGTTTTCCTGGCACATCTCGCGTGAAGAAGACCCCAGAGCAGATCTTGAACTCTCCGGAAGGATTATGTATTCTCTCTGGTCTGGGCTTAGGATTCCCCAGAAGGTGCTGGAATGTGTTATTAAGAGGGGTGTCTGGGCTTCTTTTCTAAACCTGTTGCCTCCATGACTAAACCATGGATAAACAGCAGAAGTTGAAAGGTTGGGTAATGATTGGGTATTTGATCGAACATTCGTTGAGGGATTGTTAAAAACCTTGTATTATAAAAAAGGCAGGAGAGGCATGATTTCCAATTTAAATCTCGGTCTCGCCCAACGTTATGTCTCCGTCCTTTAGGCAAAGGAGGAGGAGAGAATGGAGAATTTTGCCCGTCTTGTGAGGCTGGACGGTCAGGACCTGGTGCCCAACCCTGATCCTGTGGACTGTAGGATTTGCTACATGGATCTACCACCAGGAGAGGGGGTCCTGCTGAGGGAGTGTCTGCACTGCTTCTGCAGGTAAGATGTAGCCAAAAATCAAAGATTTGTCTGTTCTTAATATAACTGTTTTTATGTTTACGTGTGTTGATGCTTAGGGAGTGCTTACGCTCAGTCATCATGCTGAGCGAGGAGCCCGAGGTGTCCTGTCCCTACAGAGATGACACGTACTCCTGTGCTGGTGCTCTGCAGGAGAGGGAGATTCGAGCTGTGAGCTACACCAAGACATCTGTTTAAAGAGAAGATCTATATATTGGCACACTCAAACACTCAGTCTCACCCTTTTTTTTTGTTTGTTTTCCAGCTGGTGCCGGCTGAGGAGTACGAGCGGTGGCTGCAGAGAGGCCTGTCGGTGGCGGAGTCTCAGTGCGAGGGCAGCTATCATTGTGCAACTCCCGACTGTGGGGGATGGTGTGTGTACGAGGATACAGTCAATGTCTTCCACTGCCCTGTCTGTAGGAAACACAACTGCCTCATTTGCAAGGTTGGAAATGTGTACAAATTAAGTCTTCTTGTCTTAAACTTGTACATATCGATAGAACAAGTGTTCCACCATTTCTCACTGGGAATTGAAGCCATAAGATCCTGTTTTACTGAAGTAAAACTCTGTATTTTTGAAACCAGAGTGAACACACTAGAGATGTGCGGCTTAAAAAAATTAGTGCAGTGTATTTTTGTTTGAGGAGGGATTTAGGGATTAAACGTTGCTAAAATCAGTCAATGGAAAAGACTGGTCATTTTCTGGGTTTGTATAAAAGGTCAAACAATATAAAGTCTACGGTTCCAGTATTTACTTGTCTGTTTTTAAAAGTTGTACAACTTTGTCTTGGTGTGAGACAAAATCATTTGAGCATAAAGGGTATAACTTCACATAACCCATTTAGAAACAAAATATTATACCTTTTCTTTTGTAAGTAGTATTCATATTTTGATATTTATTATGACCCAACACGCAAAGCGGGGGCCCTTGTAGTGCAAAAAGTCCTAAACATTGGTTTATATTCCAATACGATGTGATGATGTGAGCCGCAAGATCCGCAGTTCTGACTGGGAGCAATGCACGCTACGCTATTTTTTGTCACTCAGGAGGACCAAGACACCTGAAGTATAAATCAGCCCTAAGGTTTCTCAGCTGGCCTGGGAAACGTTTGAAGAGTTAACTGTGGAAAGAGATATCTGGGCCTCCCTACTCTAGCTGCTGCCTCTGTGACCCGCCTAC
>JARVJO010000165.1:19008584-19062279 GCA_031762555.1 Cynodonichthys magdalenae | reverse complement strand
GATACTGCGCAGAACCCTCAAGCTCCCAGGCCTCTGGTAGAGGACCCGAGCTCAGAGAGAAGACCACCCGCGGTGGGTGAGAAGGGAATTTTTTTTTTTTATATATATATGAAGATGAAGAGATTCTGTGTGTTTAAAAAAGAACCAATAAGTATAATAAAACTGCTGCCAGTCAGGTTTTTAAAACTCTTGACCCTGATCGTCACACCGGTGTTTTTACTGTTTTATGTAGAAAATAAGACAAAAACACCTAACTTCTAGGTTTCAGGATATTATTTTTGGCTAAAATATGAGTCTATGAGAGATTCACTAAGTGACAGAAGGCAGTAATACCTACAGTTTGATGTGTAATTTTTTTGTTTTATTTCAAATGTGTAACTGTATCATCCCTCCTTCTCTCTCAGCCTCGACTCACAGATCCAGCAGCTTTCTCCTCTTATCATGGCTGAAACTGCGGGGAAGTTCGACTTTGCCATCGACCGCGGCGGCACCTTCACAGACGTGTTCGCCCGGCTGCCCGACGGCCGCGAGAGGGTCCTGAAACTGCTGTCGCGAGACCCCCAGAACTACAAGGACGCCCCCACTGAGGGGATCCGCAGAGTCTTGGAGGAGGTAGATGGTAGATTGTAATGTTACTGTTTTGTTTTTCTTATAACCCTGTTTTTCCTCTCATAGGAAACAGGACAGGTGTTCCCTCGTCACCAGCCTGTAGACACCTCTCTGATTGGCTGGATCAGAATGGGCACCACGGTGGCGACCAATGCGCTGCTGGAGAGACGGGGAGAAAGGACGGCGCTCCTGGTCACGAAGGGCTTCAAGGACTTGCTGCACATCGGCACACAAGCCAGACCAAAGCTGTTTGACTTGGTCTGTAGTTTTTCTTCTATTACGCGTTAATTATCTCCTCTCACTAACTCTGGACTACATTTGTTCATGTGTCTCTGCAGCGTTGGTTTATTCATTAGCTTGTGTTTCAGAAACTGGAGTTTGCTCCCGGACCAGTTCTATTAATTTAAACAGACAGTTAAAGAAGTATGCTTTAACTTCCAGCCTACTTGATGCCTTTTCTTAAAATCATGTTTCTCTTGTTAGTTCATCGTCTGTGAATAAAACGTGTCACTTGTAAAACAGGAAGTTGCGATGCCTGACGTGCTGTATGAAGAAGTGATCGAGGTGGATGAGCGCGTCGTCCTCCAGCAAGATGAGTGCCAGCTGATAAGGAAAGATCCGAAGCGTGTCGTAACAGGTGTGGAAATAAACCCTGAAAGAATCAGCTTTTTTTTAAAGATTTGCTTTATGTGTAAAAGATCTATAGCGGCAGAGTTAATATAGTTTCACTGCAGGGGCGTGGCTACTTCTTGAAAATAAAGTATTATATGTGTTTGAATTTTTGATGGTGTTGTCACTTAAAGTCTCATAAAACAAACAAAATAAAATGAATCAGCATAAAATTTAAATTAGCATATATGTTTGGTAGTGATTCGGAGGTAACTACTCTGTGTTTGCAAGACTTGCTGTGATTGGCTGTTTTGAATCACATGACATGAACTGTTACTGTGGCCTGCAATGAAAATGCAATTTAGAAACGACCTGGAGGCTCTCTGTCCCTTCGCTGCCCAGATTCCACTGACTCTTTAATAAAACATCTTAAGACATTTTTATTCAGACAGGCTTTTATTTAAATGTTGTTTACAGTTTTTTTTTTATCATTCTTTGTTATATTTGTAACCTCTTTTTATTGTTTTTAATTAGTTTGCTCCCTGTTAAGCACTTTGTACTGTTCCTCTCAGTGAAAAGTGCTATATAAAGAAAGTTTACATACTTACTTACAAAACTAATTAAATTAGACACATTTTTGTTGATCCCTTGGGACAATTCCTGAAGGGAAATTAAAGTTCCAGTGGTTTCACACAAGCAGTAAAAGTGACAGCGAGTATAACAATGGAAAATAAGTATATATAAAATAATAAATATACAAATGTTCATTTCAACATTTAAAAAGAGTGGAAGACCTGGTGACTGATGGCATCACAAACACTAAACACAGTGATGTCTGTTTTTTTATTTTACAGTCAGTGAGCAATACCTGTGTTACAGGTTTACTATATTTTATTCTACCTGGATGTTTTGTTCTAAGCTGCTGCTTTTGGAAGCTGTTTCTGATAAATATATAGACATAAGACATTTTTTTTGTAGCACTTTGAGATCTTTGAATATAAAGTGCCCTATAAATTAAATGTATTATTATTATTTTAAATCTGTAGAAGCAAAAGTGGAACATACTTACTTTCATTTATATTTATTTAGCAGTTTCTGTCTAAGCTACTGTTTTACAGTTTTATTACTTCCTTCAGGATTATAAAGTCTTATCTTAAAAGCATTGGATCAGAGCGTTTCCTCAATGTCTGATAAAAAGTTATGCCAACATTTTATGTTTGTGGTTTTAGGAAGTACAGGGGATTCATTGGAAGTGTGGAAGGAAGTGGATCTGGATCAGGTGGAGAAAGACCTGAGAGGGGTTCTGTCCCGCGGTATCACCAGCGTGGCCGTTCTGCTGTTGCACTCGTACACGTCAGTACTTTTCCTGACAGTTTCACCTGCTTCTCTCTTATTTCTCTGGAATTTAATGCTCGATTGTAATTCAGTCTCACGGAGGGAGCAGCACAGCGTCACTAAATATACAAACAGATCTAACAGATGTTCACCTCGTGTCTCTCTTTCCCCTGTTCAAGGTGGTCCGATCACGAGAAAGCCGTGGGCTCTCTCGCTCGACGCCTGGGCTTCACGCAGGTGTCTCTTTCCAGCGAGGTGATGCCGATGGTGCGAGCCGTTCCTCGCGGCTACACGGTCTGCGCCGACGCCTACCTCACGCCCAAGATCCATCAGTATTTGAAAGGCTTCACCTCCGGTTTTAAGGGGGAATTGAAGGTGTGTGTTTGGCTACCCTAAAACTACAAGACTCTTAAAGATCTGAGTCTCCACACTTGGTTTCCAGGATGTGGATGTCCTGTTCATGCAGTCCGACGGAGGTCTGACTCCAATGGAGCAGTTCTGCGGGTCGCGAGCCATTCTGTCAGGCCCGGCAGGGGGTGTGGTGGGATACGCCATCACCTCCTACAGCCAGATGGAGAAAAAGCCTGTGATTGGCTTCGACATGGGCGGTGAGTGTGAGACGTCCTAAAATTGTGAACCTTGGGATTCCCAACTAGTCTTTAATATGGATTTCTAACTACCTGTCAGGCAGAGTGCAGCAGGTGAATAAAGTCTCTAAATGTTCTCCGTTTCTTCGTGTTTCCAAAGGTGTGCCACAGGGTTCCATCCTTGGCCCCACTCTGTTTTCCATTTATATTAATGATATTCCACAAGCTGGTAGTAAAGGCGCTTTACATTTATATGCTGATGACACCATTTTGTATGCATTTGTGGCCCATCCCCCAAAACAATATTCCAGTCTCTAAAACAAATATTGGATTTTCTAAATGCTTTAGCAAATTTGGAATTATCCGTGAATGCTAAAAGAACAAATGTTCTATGGTTTAACTGTAAGAAAAATGTAAATCCTCACAACTTGGTCTTCGCTACGACAAACGAAACAATCTTTGAGCAGGTTACAGAGCACAAATACTTGGGAATTTGGTTAAACAGTGCGTCGTCCTTCCGTCACCACATTACCATGCTGCAAGCTAAGGTCAAAGCAAAACTCTGCTTCCTGTACAGAAACAGCACATCTTTTACATCCTCGGCTGAAAGACTCATTGCTGAAGTGTATTCTTCCTTTGTTTGATTACGAGACTTAATTTATCCCCATGCTTGGAAGGACAGTCTTCAAAAACTGTATTCAATCTATCAATCCGCCCTTTGATTTGCTGCTGATGCTCAGTAAAAGACTCACCACTGTCTGCTGTACTTTCAAGTTAATTGTCTTTTCCTTGCAGTCTTGTGATAATACACTCTGGCTCTTGTTCATTTATAAAACCCTTCTACTTCTTTCAGCTCTTATTTAAATCAATTACTACAACAAGAACCCCCCCCTCATTAGATCCAGCCTGTTGTGTTTTACATCCGTCTGACTCTGTTTTGCATTTTTTCCCCTCTGCAGGAACCTCCACTGACGTGAGTCGATACGCGGGTCAGTACGAACACGTGTTCGAGGCCACGACAGCGGGAGTCACCCTGCAGGCGCCCCAGCTGGACATCAATACTGTGGCAGCAGGAGGGGGGTCCCGGCTCTTTTTCAGGTTCACTTCCACATGTCAGGACTGTTGAGTTGTTTCTGTATTTTGCAGAACAAAGAGATGAAACATTTACAGAAATGCTTGGATTTTACTTTGATGTAAATCATTTGCAGGATTTAATTTCTGAACCCTTGGACAAACTAGACGTTTTCTTCTTTTCTAAATCTTTTTAATGCACTTGACTCATGGAGAGTTTTAATTTTTTTTATCACTTTTTGTTTTCCTAACAGATCGGGGATGTTTGTTGTTGGACCAGAGTCTGCAGGTGCACATCCAGGACCGACCTGCTACAGAAAAGGTGATACATTTCACTTCTTTGAGCTTCAAGTTGCATAAATAAAAAACTCAGCAGCTCCACTGTGGGGTTTTTATTTCACAATAATTCCATCTGGTTGTTTAATCACTCTTGTAGTTTCGCCTTCATGCTGTGGGAAAAAAACTCAGACATTGAGCTGGGATTTGGGCCCCTCAGCCTCCTCTAAGTTAATAATCTGCTAAATTCAGATTGTATAACTCAGGCTTGCTTCATTCTCAGTGGGAGCTGTAATGTAAAACTGACTCCTAGTTGTTTTTGAGTTTCATTAAAATCCGTCCAGTGGTTCATGAGATTTCGCTGGCTGATTTTACATTGTTTCATT
This sequence comes from Cynodonichthys magdalenae, assembly GCA_031762555.1. Classification (NCBI taxonomy): domain Eukaryota; kingdom Metazoa; phylum Chordata; class Actinopteri; order Cyprinodontiformes; family Rivulidae; genus Cynodonichthys; species Cynodonichthys magdalenae. The sequence goes on along the minus strand of JARVJO010000165.1, from coordinate 19,057,406 downwards.
GGCTGATTCTGTGGTTTCACAGGGGGTCCTCTGACTGTGACGGATGCTAACTTGGCTCTGGGTCGCCTCCTTCCTTCCTTCTTCCCAAAAATCTTTGGACCAATGGAGAACGAAGCCCTGTCCCTGGAAGAGACCATGAAAAATTTCCATCTTCTCACCGACGAGATCAACCTCTTCCTGTCTTCCAACCAATCAAAGGCACTGAAATTTACTAAGAATGTTCTTTCTAATTCTGAAGTAGTAAAAAAAACAAAAATATTAACATAAACATATTTTTATTAATAAGTTTGGAGCAAATGGGACCGATAAATCACAGAACAACGTGGTGCCTAACAGCCAATCAGAGATGAGTGTGGAAGAGGTTGCTATGGGATTCATTCGTGTTGCTAACGAGGCCATGTGTCGACCAATCAGAGCTCTGACTCAGGTATTGTGTAGATGCTAATTCAGCAAAAATCTAAAAACAATAGTGGTCCTGATATTTTTTTTGTACTTTATTGCGGATACATCTGCATATTTGTGCTATTTTAACCATTTATTTATTCAAACATTCAGGAGATGGATGATGTGACTTTTATTTTTTTTACTTTTATACTTCTCTGCATTTTTATTTTTGAAACTTTTTACCATAAAAGTGATTTAAATTCCTTTCATTCTTTCGAAAAACATTGTCCTGTTTGAAATCTGAAAACAGCAATTTTATTTTATGCCACATTTAGTCTGCAGTACCATTTTTCTGCCTTTAGCCTTAGCTAGCCTTTTTTTGTTAGTAATTTGCTACTTTGGCTTTTAGTTTCTTCTTTAAGCAAATTTAGCAAATTTCGGTAAAGTCATCCGCGTTCACACTGCAATTTCTTTAGTGTTTGAGTCTTTCTTTTTAAAACTTTTCATATTTTTAATTGTTGTTTCTTAATAAAAAAATATATTTTTCTTATTTTTTTCACAGGCCAAGGGTCACGATACTTTGCAGCATGTGTTGGCGTGTTTCGGGGGTGCAGGTGGCCAACATGCCTGTTCCATCGCCCGAGCCCTGGGGATGAAGACTGTCTTCATACATAAGTAAAGCTGATGAGGACTGGGGGTGGGGCTTGAGGACTGGGGGCGGGGCTTATAGTTGCAGAACAGTGGCTAAAACCGGTCGCTGTCTTGTCTGTGTGGTTTGTAGGTACAGCGGCGTGTTGTCGGCGTACGGTTTGGCTCTAGCAGATGTTGTGGAAGAGGAGCAGGAGCCGTGCTCGCTGAAGTACGAGCAGAAGTCTTTCAGCGATCTCGACCGCAGGATGGAGCAGCTCTCCAAACGCTGCCGCGACAAGCTTCAAAGTCGAGGCTTTACGAGGTCAGAGGCCGTGAAAATTGACAAACCAGTCTTTAAAACAGCTTTTTTTAACCGCTAACCTAATATATTCTTGTCCTCATCAGTGATCAGATAACCACTGAGGTTTTTCTCCACCTGCGTTACAAAGGCACCGACTGCTCACTCATGGTTTCTGCTGATGGTTACCCTGGCAACGCCAAGTCCTGTCGAGCCGGCGACTTCCGCACCGCATTCACCAAACGGTTCGCAGAGTCCTCCATTTAACTCTTTATTTTTATTATAAACACATCTATATCTCTAAACTCTTTACCTTCAGTTACATGAAGGAGTTTGGATTTACCATCCCAGACCGAGCCATCGTGGTGGATGACATCAGAGTCAGGGGTTGTGGGAAATCTGGAATCCGGTCGGTGTATAAACCAAAGCTGGAACACAGACAAGCCCAACCTGTCAGGGTAAACAGCGTCTTCTAAACACAAATAAAATGTGAAAACTTCTCTTAAAGTTAATTCATGCAGGGAAGAACTGTGATAAGATCATATTTATTATGTTACTCTATATGCAGACGACAAAGTGTTATTTTGAGAACGGTTATTTGGACACAAGTGTTTATCTGTGGGAGGAGCTGCCGTGTGGACACACCGTCCAAGGACCGGCCATCATCATTGACAAAAACAGGCAAGAGTATTTTTGCGTATCTAATGTGCAGATTGGAATACTCGAAATACATTTGACATTTTCTGTGTCGAGCTTGTTTTATTTTTGAATCTATTTGTCTTTCCTCCATCAGCACCATCCTGGTGGAGCCGTCCTGTGAGGCCCGTCTGACAGAAGAGGGCGACGTTTGTTTGACAGTAGGTTCAGACCACCGGTGTGTCCTCGGCACCGAGCTCAACACCGTGCAGCTCTCCATCTTCTCCCACCGCTTCATGAGCATAGCCGGTAAGCCGAGGCTGAGAAACGGACGACGATTGGTTGTGCTAAATTTGGTTTTACCTTCTTGTTTCTTCTGTTCATCGCTGCAGAGCAAATGGGACGAGTGCTTCAAAGGACGTCCATCTCCACAAACATCAAGGAGCGCCTGGACTTCTCCTGTGCTGTGTTCGGACCCGACGGAGGTCTGGTGTCCAACGCGCCCCACATCCCCGTCCATCTGGGAGCCATGCAGGAGACTGTCCAGTACCAGGTGAAGGACGTGTGTGCTGTTGAGTTCTGTCAGGACCAGAGAGAGAAGGATTCATTTGTTTTGTTTGTTTTTACGTGAAGATCAGATCACTGGGAAACGAGCTTAACGAAGGGGACGTGATTCTGAGTAACCACCCGTGTGCCGGCGGCAGCCACCTCCCAGACCTCACCGTCATCACACCGGTCAGCTCGTCCGTCGGTCTCCTTCAGCGTCGTTCCTTCCTGTGGTTTTATCACACTCTGATCATTCCCGTTTCCTTCTCCCCACCCGTCAGGTGTTTAGAAAAGGAGTGAGCAGTCCGGTGTTCTTTGTAGCCAGCAGGGGGCACCACGCCGACATTGGAGGCATCACTCCGGGCTCCATGCCCCCCCACTCCACTTCCCTCCAGCAGGAGGGGGCAGTCTTCGTTTCTTTCAAGCTCGTCAGCGGTGGAATTTTCCAGGAGGAAGGTGTGTTGTATCAGAACCAATCAGAGCTCAGCTTCTCTCTCACTTCAGTTCAGGTCTTTAAAACAGTCGAGTCGACTAAACTTAAAAATAATGCTTCATTCCATTTACCTCTGAAATCAAAACCCAGCTGTGTGATGTCACATTGAATTAATCATGTTCCAGTCGGAGAACCCAGTAGGATTTGCTGATTGAATATTAGGATTACAAGTTGATAACAATAGACTTCACTGCATTTTGTGCATGACTTGACTTGGACTCAAGTCAGACTGGAGTCATTAAAGAGTAACTTGCCCCAAAATTAACTTTTTTTAGCTGATAAACTATCTAGAATGTGTCTAAAAGGTTATATAGCACTATTTCCATTTTTGGTAGGAAAAAAAAAAACAAATTGACATTTATACTCAAAATGGGAAAAAGCTCAAACATTTTGAACATTTTAAATAATTTTATGTCCAGTAGATGGGCATAAGCTTCATGATAAATCTTTAACCACATCTAGCCTTGAGGTTAGGGTATTTCCCGTCAGTAACTTATTGTTTAGGTTTCTGGTTCAGAATCTTAAGACCTCACATACGATCAGAGGACCAGAATCTGGTCTCCACCCGGCCCCCGAAGTTCTTTGACAAATGCTTCTGTCTTCCAGTCATGTTTATCTGTCATCGCCCTGACAGCCCCCCGGCTTCTCCTCTTCCTCTTCTCTCCATATCAGCTGTTACCGAAGCTCTGATGGCTCCGGCTCAGTACCCCGGCTGCTCTGGGACTCGTAATCTCCACGACAACCTGTCAGACCTGCGGGCTCAGGTGGCAGCCAATCAGAGAGGCAGCCAGTTAGTGGGGGAGTTGATTGACACGTACAGCCTCGCTGTGGTTCAGGCTTACATGGGGTACATCCAGGTGACTACAAATGAAAATCTGTTTTATATGTGTATATATATATAAAATAAGGCTTTTATTGTGGAAGTGCAGCTTTATTGTGAAGTGTGTTTCAGAGTAACGCTGAGGTGGCGGTGAGGGACATGCTGAAGGAGTTTGCGCACCGACGGCGGCAGCAGACCGGCTCCTTGGAGGTAGAGTCAGAAGATTTCATGGACGACGGGACGCCGATCAGACTGCGGGTTCAGATTAACGAGGAGGAGGTGAGACCAGACAGCTGAATTTTTTTTTTTTTCTTGCGCAAATTCGTATAAGTAAGAAAAAAACATCTCTCCAGGGCAGCGCAGTGTTTGACTTCACAGGGACGGGAACAGAAGTGTGGGGGAACTGTAACGCCCCCCGAGCGATCACTCTGTCTGCTCTCATCTACTGCCTGCGCTGCATGGTCGGCCAGGACATTCCCCTCAATCAGGTACCGAATCTTAAAGTACCTGGGACATGCGTAACCTTCAAATACAAAAAGTCAAAGAAAGCATCTTTATACTTAAGAAACTTGCATAATGCGCATGATTTTACCCATTTTGTCACATAACTGGCATGTTTTCTTTTGGATTTGTCTCAGTCAACATGAATCAGGAAGTGACATCAAAGGGGAACTCATTAATAAAATAAACTCTCTGGTCTTTGTTTATTGAATCAGTATCATTTAAATTTTAACTCTTCATCATCTGTGTTTGATAGTGACTCAAAATAATCTAAAGAAACATCAGATTATTCTCTACAGTCTGTGTTGTCAGCTGTTGTGACAATGCTCTGTTTACATGCAGACATTCCCCTTTGACATCACTTCCTGTTTCTTCACGTGCAAATATCTCAACAACTGTTCATCTCAGTGGCGTGAAATTTGTTTTGCCATATGTTATCAATGTTATGTTTCCAAAAATACATTCATGTTTATTACAAGAATTTAATGTCATAGGCACTTTAAACTCTTTGAAGTTTAATGTGGTTATCACCCACCGGAGAAGATCAAAGAAAATTCATATTTGTAGTTTGTTAATCTGCACAATCAGCAAAATCCATTGCACTCTGGCTGTTCATGTAATAAAGCAGAATCATGTTTTAAAAATGTCGGAACTTGTGTTTTATTGTCCTTAAATTATTTGTGTATTGTATATTTCTGTATTTAAGGGTTGTCTCACTCCAATCAAAGTCATCATCCCCCCCGGCTCCATCCTCCAGCCGTCCCAGAATGCAGCAGTGGTTGGAGGAAACGTGCTCACGTCGCAGAGAGTGGTGGACGTCATATTTAAGGCGTTTGAAGTGTGCGCTGCCTCCCAGGTCAGACAGATATCATTTCTTTTCTAATAAAAAAAAAGGTTTTCAAGTATCTACAAGCCTTTTGTTGTTGTTTGCTTCGTCAGGGTTGTATGAATAACATCTCGTTCGGCAGTGAGAAGGTTGGTTATTATGAGACGGTGGCTGGAGGAGCTGGAGCAGGACCCGGCTGGGACGGGCGGAGCGGAGTGCACTCTCACATGACCAACACCCGCATCACTGATCCGGAGATTTTAGAAAAGAGGTTGGAGTAATGCATCGTGGAAGGAGGAAATATAATCTCATTAGTCATTGAATTGACTGAATTTTTATCCTTTGCAGTTATAAAAAGACTGCAAATATTAAATTCAGTCACGCTGTACAGTTAGCTGGTTCTGACTGAATGGATATGAGTGAGGAGGTTTTTCTATTAAATACATTATTACAAAATACCAGATAATAAATAACAGCAAATGGAGTTTTATTATTTGTTATCTAATGGAACTGAGTGAAATTTATGACTGACCTGATGACAGCTAGTGTGCCACACCCTCTACGGCAAGCCATTTTAACATAAAATCAGCTTCTGCTCCTTGTCAAAGTTTCAGGTTTTTTCTTTCTCTTTTGTCTTTATATATACAGATGTTGTGTTTGTGATAAATAAATAAACAACAACAAAAAATTAATATAAAAGGACCTTGGCCCACAGCGCTAGTGTGTACAGAAGTTTTCCGCATATAATTTTTTTCCCACGGTTTTCTAACGATAAGGGTTTTCTCAAGATAATGAGTTATGGTTTTCCTCTTGTGCATCATTTGGTAACCATGGAGACGGCTCTGTCCCCATAGCTGATCCCTGATGAAGTTTATTACATCAGCATCACTTCAGTGTAAACGTCTGTTGAGCTGCTCCTTAAATGACACGGGCTGAAAGTTATCTGTACGAGACAAACTGCAGTTTCATCCTGTGTTATGATAATAAACTTCATCAATGACCAGCTGAGAGGACCAGGCCGTCTCTATGGTTACCGAATGATGCACAAGAGGAAAACCATAATTATGTTGTTATCCTCGAGAAAACCATGGAAAATAATTTTATGCAGAAAACTTCCGCTCTCGGCTTCCGTCTGTGATCAAATGAGCATAATTTGATTGGTCAAAAGGCCCGAGTCACCAGAACATATTCACAGGCGAATTTCTGCAGATGAAAAAAAATTCACATAATTAATTTCAAAGGATAAAAATTGAGTGTTATAAATTCAGCGTAAAAAGCATTTTTGTAACAAGACTATATTTCTTCCATAGTTTTTATTTTTTATTTAAATTTTTTGTGTGGGTGTGTATTTCCTACTATATGGGGACCATTTTTAGACTCCACGCCTACTTGTGGGGACATGCCATTGGTGGGTTAGGGGTTAGGTTTAGGACCAAGGTGTGGATTGGGTTTAGGTTAGGTTCAGGGTCACCTGTGAGGGTTAGGCTGTAGAAATTAATGGAATTCAATGGAAAGTCCCCATATGGATAGCTGGACACAGCTGTGTGTGTGTTGCTGCTGTCCTCCAGGTATCCAGTGATTTTAGAGCATTTCTCTCTGAGGACCAGCTCCGGAGGGGCAGGGAGGCACCGGGGCGGAGACGGCGTGATTCGGAAACTCTTGTTTAGGAACAAGGTCGTTCTGTCAGTCCTGACAGAACGGCGAGCCACTCGTCCCTATGGCCTTATGGGTAATTTGTAAAATCTCCATTATAATAAACTACCTTCTTTATAAAGAGGACTGAATTCGCCTGATGGGTCTGTGTTTCTCTTTCTCTGATGGTCAGGCGGAGAGGACGGAGCAGCGGGGCTGAACCTGCTCCACAGAGCTGATGGACGAGTCCTCAATCTGGGAGCCAAAACCAGCATCAGTCTTCAGCCGGGGGTAAGAACTATTAATGGTGCCAGAGATTCCAGGAAACGGTCCCGACTTGAGTCCAGATGACCTAAATCCAACTGAGAATCTGTGGTAAAACTTTGAAAGCTGCTGTTCAGACGCTTTTACCGATGTTGAATTATTCTGCAGAGATAAGAATCTCCGACTCTAAAGATCCACAGCTGTTATTAGAGCTAAAGGTGGTTCTATTGACTCAGAAACACTTTAAAGTTTGTAGTTTTTAAGTGACAAAATGTGGAAAAGGTTAAATATTTTTAAGGCACTGTACAGTCTTGTGCAAGAAGTCGACTTGTTGAAAGGAAATGTTATTTTTTTATATATATTTACATAATTTAACAAGCTTGTGTCCTTCATAATAAAAGAAAAACCAATGTATTTATGTTTTGTCTCCCCCTGCAGGACATGTTCTGCCTCTACACCCCAGGGGGAGGTGGGTATGGAGAAGAGGAGGTGAACGGGACCCCTCACACAAAACGAAGGCGCTTAAATGAGACGTTCTCAGAACGGGGGAGCATCTTTGAGTTCAGAATGGCACAAGAAGGGGTATAAAAAACACACACAAAAGGAAGATGAAGTTAAAGGTCAAAGAAAAGGAGAAATACATGAAGATGCTGATTTGTAATATTAGGTAACCGTCTGTTTTTGGGTGCAGGACTGTTTAGTTTTTAACACAAACTGGTATCAAATAAAATCCGATGATCCAGCTGTTAATCTGTTCAAACTGAACATGGAGTTTGTAGAGGCTCAGTCTCATTATGTAGGTTTTTGTTCTGTTTTTATTCAAAAAGACCAAATAAACTAATTTCAACAAAAAGTGTCCTGTTTGGTTGTTTCTCAGAGTAAATGTTTGTTTCACGGGATGTTTTCTGACAATTTGAACCAGTTGAAATATTACACTGAGACAGTGGAAATAATAGGATTCAATGTAATAGTGCCAACGCTTCACAAACATTCTCACTATTGAGACCTTTTTTCTTCCGGATGTTTTTTTAGCACGCATCTTGTTCCGCAATTTTTGTGCTATTTTAACAACTCATGTAAGAAAAGGTTCAACTCTTTCAGGACATTCCAGCTACGACTTTTGTTATTTCAGCTATTTATACGTTGCTATTTCACTTTGTCTGCTACATTTTTCCCATTGAAAATTAATGGAACTGTTTTCAGCATCCTTCAAAATCTGTCTGAATCTTTGCAGCATCTTTTGTTCTGGTTCTGCTCTTTTGAACTTCCTTGTGCTAATTTTAGCTTTTTTCCAGCTATTTCAGTGATTATTCTGCTTTTGTTTTCTCTTTCTGCTAATTTGAGCCATTTATGCTTCTCACATTTGCTTTCAGCTATTTTCAGCTATTTGCTGCAATTTTAGCTAATGTTCAGCTGTTATTAGCCAAGTTAGCTTTTTTACGCTAATTTTATATTTTTGTTGGCATTGCAGCTACTTTCTGCTTAGTTCAGCAAACCTCCGCTCTTTATGGTTCCTTATGCAAATTTAGGAAATTCCAGCTACAATTTAGCTTTTTTTACAACAAATTGTCACTTTTTTTACAGCTGTTTTTCTTTTCTGGTAATTTCTGCTTTTTGTGCTACTTTCAGCTAATTTGAGCTTTTATACTTCTTTTGAATTCTGCTAATTTCAGGTGCTTTCTGCATTTTAGCTGTTTGTTGCTAAATTTAGCTTTTTCAAGCCAAATACACATGGTGGCTTTTTAAGCATTTTTTTTTCTGCAGACTTCAGCAAACAAGTTCCTACTTATTTTGTTAATATCTGCATGTTAGACTACATTTCAGCTGTTTTACTGCATATTTTGGCTGTTTTAAGCTATTTTACAACAACTTTTCGCTTTTTGTACTTTTTTTTTCTTCTAATTTTACAATTCTTTACACTTCTTTCACCATCTGGGTGCTAACTTTAGCTTGTGTCTGCCACCTTCAGCTTGTTTTATGCTAATTTTAGCTTTTTTGCTGTTTCAGCTATATTTCTGCTCTTTCCTACTGTTTTTCTGCAAAATTAAAATTTTGTTTGCTTCTTTCAGCTTTTCAAATTGAACTTGCATTAAAAGTTTTGCTTTTAAACACTTTCAGCTGAAGTTTTAGCCATAAGTATTCACACTAGCATTTTCGCAAGAAACACAATTTCTCTAGTTTAAAATGACTGCCACGGTTAACGGACATTAAAAAATAAATGAATTTAACTCACTTTTACAAATACTGAGACAAAATTCTGGTAGTAACATTTATTACATAAAGAAATATTTTGGCTTTTTTTTTTTTAATCATATTTTAGTCAAATCAAAGCTGCTTTGTCTCCAGTATTACAATTTAGAAAAAGACAGGTCCATTATTTAAAAACTGACTCTGAGGGTCATCGTGGAGATAATTTGCATAACTGTAAAGTTCATACATGACAGGTAGTCACACCCAGCATTCCTCTGTCTGAGAGTTGGGGGGAGGAGTGGTGTCCCCTCCTCCGTCTTTAGAATCAGGACTGATGAGCAGAGGAGGATGATGAAGTGCAGACACACAGCTGATACAGAGATAGTGGTCACAGCAGGAGGCTGACGGCTGATGGAAATCAGAACATGGAGCAGGACAAATGTCAAATCAAGTGGAAAAACTCAGACTCACTGAAACAAAACTTGAGTTGTTTTGGAAAGTGACTCAGTTCTAATGTATATCTGTGCAAAACTGTAGTTTACAAAGATTTGCTAAAACAGACATTTCTTGGTATGTATTCAAGACTTGGATCTTAAAATGAAAACTTAAGCTTTCAAATAAAACCATATTTCCTGTGAAACGTGGAGCGTCTCGGTTTTGAGGCTGCTGTGGTGCAACAATAAAAGTCTACCAAGACTTCTGAATCACAACAAACTGAAACACGAGCCTTTTAACAGAATAACCAAAACATGCAGCTAAAACCAGTCAAGAATGGCTTAAATGATCCATGAGCTCAGATCTTAATCTGACCCAACATGAAAACTGCAGCGAGACGACGTCATCCATCTAACCTGAGACAGTTTAAACTGTTAATGCTTCAAACAAAGCAGAGCTCACCTGATAGGAACAGTAAACCTTAGTATACATTAGGTTATAATAATGTACCCAACCCCATGTTTCTCCTGAAGTATTTGTGTAACAATCGAAGGGTTTGCAGTAATTAAAGTGAACTTTTCCTTGTTGCAGCTCCAGTTTGTCGACTTCTGTTTGTCTGTGAGTTCAGGTTTGTGTTTACTTTGAACCAAGATGTCATCCTGACCGTAAACATCTCCATGTTTGGTCAGTTTATTTGACGAACACGACGTCTGCGGTTGAAATGGTCAAATTAAATCTCACAAAAACACAAGGCAGTGCTGCTAAAAAAACAAAACAAAAAAAGTTTTATTAGAAAACCCTGCAGGACTCTAGAATTTACATTCAGCTTCCGATGAGTTCAGCTCAGTGACGTTAAAGACTTAAAGACACATTCAGCTGATGTAGGAAGACGTCTTTAAAATAGTGCAAACGGTAAACTTGCAGTTTGAGGTAGAGATCAGCATCACAGGCAGCAGCTAAATACTTAAACAATAAACATATTTAGGGATGAAAAATGTAAAAATATGAGATTTGGGGATTTTTCTAGTTAAAAGCTACAAACGGGTTAACACAACAGTAACACTGAAATAAACAGATATGAAAAAACAACTGTAATAGTGTCTGAGCCATTAAGAAATATATAATAATCTGAAATATTGCCATTATTAAGGTACAAAATGGTTCACAGTCCGCAAAAACATTTAGTTTTGACTTTTTTTTTAAGCTTTAACTTGCAGCATCACAAATACATTCAGGCGGTCGTTATGAATAGACAACATTCAAAAACATTCATAAAAAGATAAAACTGTGCAAACGTGGTCCGCAGTGCAAAAAGAGTAGCAGGACAAAGTTTCACTGAAACAATGAGGTAGATTTTTGTTTTGTTGTATAGTTGGAGGTAGTTTGAATCAGTGAAAACAAAGTCACGCTCCACCCTGAAGACGGATCGTTTCTTTTGAAAACAGACCTGAAAAACTGAAGGCTGCCTTCATATAGAACGAAACAACTTCTTTTGAGATAAAGGCAAAATATTGTGTCCTGAGTTGCATTAGAAATGTAGTTTCTTTACAGTTGATACAATCAGGATCCAGGGGATGCTCAGAACTGATGGTACCGGTTCAGAGGAGCCCCATTCTGCAGGCTGTAGGAGTTCTGACTGGTTGGCACTAGCGCATCAAAAACACTTTTATTTGGAGGCGCAGATTGCAACATGTGGTCCAGGTCCATGACTAAAGGAGGGGCTTGAACCGAGACCTGTCTGCTGGGGAGGATGGGCCAGTAGGGGTGACCCAGGAAGTGACCGGGCGTCAGAGAGCCGCTGTAACTGTAGAGAGGGAGTCCGCCGTGCAGGGGCATCAGGGGACCGCCGTTGAATCTCATGCTGGGTGGGGCGACAGCATTGGGGGGGGCGTGCTTAGAATAGGAGGTAGGCAGCTCCCAGGGGGGTGCGAAGGTCTCCCGTCTGGACGATTTCTGCAGCGGCGGCCTGTTTCCCTCGTAAGCATCTGATGTGGACTCGTAGTTGGGAGGAAGACGCTTCGCAGAGTGCTGCACTGCTTTCCATTCCTCATCAGAGGAAGAGGAGGATGCGGGGCTCACAGAGCTGGCTGAGGCACTGCGGGCCGAGGAGGCATACCGAGGCCGCTCCATCTCCCCCCAGCAGTCCCCTGCAGCCACGTCTCCGTCTCCAGACGCATTGGAAGGCCGCAGGCTGTGCAGCAGGGAGTCAATGGCGAAGGACAACTCCAGCTTGGGTCGAAACGGGTCCCCCTGCGGCAGCGGGAGGTCCACCGATCGCGCGGGAGAAAGGGAGGTGGCGGAATCGGCGGGCGGCTCCGATTCTGACTTGTACCCCTGCAGGATGTAAGGAGCCAGATCCTGAGCGAAGATGGTCTCGTCCTGGCGCGACACGGCCGTGTTCTGCCTCTTCAGGAGCTCCAGGGGGACGCGGCTCAGATCCACCATCCAGAAGTTACCTTTTCCCTGAGGTTTGCCCGGGTCCTTCAGCACCTGGAGGACAGAGGCACGAGTTCTGGTCAGACCAGTTCCACAAAAACTCATCAGGACGACAGTGGAAGATAACAGGGCGATCCCCAACTTGCTTTCAGAACAGTAACAACAAATGGCGTGACGACAACATTCCTTCAAGTATCCCCCACCCCCACACCTTTTTATTATGATTTATTAGAACTTCAAGTTTTAGCCAAATATATATATAAAACAAAACAATTTACAACCATTTTTGTGTTGCCTAAGTTTGCTTAAATATGGCGACCATCTTCCAAAAGTTGAGTTGTAGATCTCCAGTGATTTATGAGATATTTTATTGACAAACGGGGTTGATGTTTACAGTTACAAAGTTTGAAGTATTTGTTGAGGATCTACTACCACTCCAAGTTTCAGCCCAATAATAATAATAAAGTCATGCTGGGCAACGGCCACTTTTGTGTGAGCGAAATTTGCTTAGCTGTGGCGGCCATCTTTACTGAGGTTAACTCCAAAAGTAGATTAGTTGTATATGTAAATACAATCATTACTTTGAGTTTTGTTTTGTTTTTTAAATGCATGCATGCACTGGTTTATAAGAATTCAACCCCACAAACATTTGTAAATACTTGTCTGTTTTTTTTTTATTTTGCATGGTCTCACACCTCATCTACTTGAAGCACTTGTCAGTAAGGACCACCAGAGCTAAGAGGAGACCTTGTTGTGCCTCTTCGTTGTAAACATTTGGTCAGAACTCTTTAAGTAAAAGCTTCACTTGACAGGAATAAAATACCAGAAAGCACTGAAACCTCCTTCAAATTATTCTCAAATACATTAAAATCATGGCTCCTGTGTGTTAGACACTGAATATGGGATTATATTAACCATTCTGCATTTTTAATGTATTGCTTTGAATTGTTATTGTTGTGCTAAAAGGCTTTTTATTCTTTTTAATCATGTTATGTTTATAGTAATCTTTTAATGAAAGAATCTTGTTGATTTGTATGTATTGTATTTACAGGACCTTGAGGGACTACAGATGAAAACTAGCCTTCATGGCTAATTCTGGCATGTTCTGTAATACGTACTGTCCATTCTTAAATAAACAAACAAACTCAACACACAGGCAAAAACACCTTCAGTAGTGGGTGATAAAAGTATACAAACCTTAACAAAGCAGTCGTAAGAGGAAAGGTTGTGCCGCACAGAGTCCCTCCAACCTTTGTAGTTTCCTTTGAAAAACGGAAAGAGGGTGCTGATTTCTTTAAGGATCTGGAAACAAAACACAAATATCAGAACAGCTGTTTAATTCAGACACTTTCAACAATATTTCAATGGGTGTTAAGATTCAGAGTGGAGAACTACAGCAAGGTTTTACTGTATTTTTTTAAACAGTGACTAAATGAGGGAGCATATACTGTATATCTAATCACTGCTCTGATACAGATCAGTGTCTGGTTTCACTGCAGCTCAGTCTTATCAACGCAAACCAACAATGGATGGTCACCCAAGTGTCACACTCAGGCTGCTGGTTAGTGTCAGTGATTGGACTGTAAACCGTCTGGGCGCACGTGCAGTTCAAAGAAAATCTCATTTTAATGTGGAAAAAGTAGTGAATAAAATTGAAACCGTGCGTAAAATATCTCACGTGCTCAAGCAGGTGTCTTATTTACCTCAGATAAAGTCAGCTTCTTCTCTGGAGATCGCTGGATGACCATGGCGATCATGGCCAGGTAGGAGTAAGGTGGTTTTGGATACCGCTGGTAGTTCTTCTTCCTCCCTCCGCCGCTCTTCTCTCCTTCCCCGCTCCATGCGTCCCGGGTTGGGCTTGGTTGCTTCATGTGGGCATCGGAGCGCGCCGGTTTGTTCTCCGGCTGCTGAGGAGCCATCTGGACCGAGCGGCGACACCAATGCGGGCCTGCTGAACTCCGAGCTACGCCGCTGGAAGCAGAGCTCCGCTGCGCATCTCTCCCGTGGAAGTCAAGGTGATGGCCGCGTTGTTCTCCAAGGTGGCGGTGGGACGGAGCGGGTGGTGCCAGGAGGCTCTGCTCCGGCCGGTGCTTTGTCATGCTGATCCAAACCCAGGAGGGAGCGAAAGAAAGAGCACAAAAAGAGAGGAGGGGGCGGTGGGAGGTGGTCAGAGAGTCGGTCCTTAACTTCTGGCTCCAGGCTGACTCTATTTGAAGAGCAAACACAGTTTCATGTAAATCCTGCTGCGTAATCGAAGAGGGAATGGCGCGTTATCTGCGTGAGGAATGGGCTGTGCGCCCCGGGGGGTCTGCGCTGAATAAGGAGGGGTTGTGTACGGACAGAAAAGAGAGGACGACAATAAAATACCCGCGAGATAATATCAACAAGTCACAAACAGTGGAGATGTGTCGAAATAGCTTTGAACAAAAATTTAAAAATAAAAAAAAGGCGTTTTAGGGGTTTTACGCACGTGCGTTTTGGAATAAACAAACCTGAGAAATTTAATTAGAAAGTTTACCAAAGCAAACTAATTTCCTCCATGGTTTAAAAATGAGTTATCTTTTTCAGTTATTAAACCCCACTCAGGACCCCACTGATGTCGCATACAGGAGCGGAGCTAGACTTTTTTTTTTTTTTTTGCAAAAGGCGGAGATGTCAGAGGGGGCACAAACAAATAAAGAAATGCAATCTGGATTTGAAAATTAAAGATGGCCGCCACAGCTGATTCCAAATGTCTTTAGCTGTTTAAAGAAATATGGAGCTGAAGGTTTGTGTGATGATAGCTAAGAATGAGCCAAGAAACATCACAACTTATTAAGCCAGTTTTAGACACAAAAAGCTGAAGATTAGTGTAGAAGTAGCCGAAAACAGTTTAAACCAAATTCTAAATGCTAATAAAAAAAATCAAGATGCACCACAGCTAACTTAAATCATTCAGCTGTTTCAACACTTACTGAGATTAAATTCATTATGACATAGCTAAAAATCCTCACATGTTAATCCCAAATTAAGCTAACCACTAATGCTAAAGAAATATGATTCAGCCATTTTTAAACCTACAGTACACAGCTAAAATATATATAATACAGTAGCATCAGAGAACAATCTTTAACAAAATCTAAATATAAAATACAAGACCCCCACCCACTTGTCAATCATTTGTGGGTGGTACCTGGAGTGGCTACCCCTCCAGCTCCTCCCCTGGTCACATTAAAGAGGTAATTACACTGAACTAATCATGGAATCAACAATTTTTGTTCAACAATTTACATAAAAACCTGCTAATAAACAAACCCTGAAGAAGGATTAAGACCTCATCCAACTAATTATCAGGAGGCAAGAGATCATGGTTTGGCTTGTGTGCTTCTGTCAGCAAAATATCCCAGGAGCCACTGAGATAATTAATTTTAACTCCCAGAACTTGTTAGATGTAAATCTGAAACTGATTAAGTTTTAGAATCAAACATTTAACTAAAAATATGTTTTGTTGTTGCTGAGAGTCATCAAAACTCTCACTCTGATGAGGTGATGCATGTTTTGTTTTTTTTCTTTCTTCGGTTTAGATAAAATATATATTTCTCAACATAAAATGATCTCATCCAGATCTCATGAAGCGGCGGGTGACATGCATTACTTTAATGAACAGCTGGACATTTATTTAAAAACTCTAAGGAATTACAACAAGATGTCTAATAAAAGTGCGCAGAGGTGGTTTTATTTCTGATTAAATGGATAAAACCTCTCTCTTCTCGGTGGGGGGTGTTCAATATTTCAGGATGTCAGTTGAAAGAGCCAGAGTTTCGGGAATTTGAATCTTTTGTTGGATTTAACGCAGTGCTAATCTGAAAAATCTGGCTTCTCAGCAAGACAGTGAAAACAAGACGGGGGCCCCTTTGGAGACCCGACGGCCCCTCAGAGAGAGAGGGAGAGAAAAGCCTCTTAGCATGCGAGGAAGCGGCCATTCAGAAGCATTTTACAAGCTGCTAAGTGTTATCTGGGCAGAGCTTCACACCTTAAACATGACTCATCAGGTTTTTGTTGGGACCACTCCAAAATAATACAAAAAAAAAAAAAAAAAGAATCAACATGTAAACTGAAACATGGTGCAAGCTTTGACACGCGGCTTTAATGTGTTAATTTTACTCTTTTTATTGCACTAACTGATATGTTAAAACCTAGAATATGAATTTAGTAACATATATTTAAATAAAATACTCATTCGCTATTTTTAGGTGGTTGTTAAAATATACTCACCCCTCAGATCTGCAGCGTTTTGTTTGAACTCATCCAGGTGAGTTTGCTTCACCTGATGATTCCATGAATGATTTTCTTCTCGGATTGTCCCTTTGTTGCTCCAAGGCTTTGTCTCCCTCTGGTGGTTTGATTTAGAAATAAGACAAATTTAACTTGCACCTATTTAAAAATAAATGTCAGGGTCTCAAAATCTAATCGTTTTCCCTCTCAAACCGTTCTGAGCCAAATATACTAGTTTAAATACAAACTGTAAATGTGTTTTCCTGCCTGCTGAGGAGGAATCTAACAGGGTTTTCCTGGATTAGTGCACAGATCATGAGAAGAATGAGAGTTTATGTGAGAAGGTCAGCATCGGGGATAAGGTTTGTTCTCTGAATGTGTTGGAACAAATCCCCGTTAAGCTGCTCTGAAACTTATCTCTGACTCTGAGAGGGACAGAGAAAGTTATAACTTTCATTGTGGGTTAGTTATTTACTTCTTCTATTAGATGTGTTTCAGTAAAACGTGTCTTTAAAAGCTGAATATTAACAGTCTTTTCACAGGTATTTATGTCCACCAGGAGAAATTTATTTAATTGTATTTATCCTGTGATACTTTTCTTTTTGCTGTTCTGTAAAAAGTGTAAAACCAAAAATGTTTGATAAACTGCAACATTCATGGTATTCTTTTCCTGTTTCTAAAACTGAATACATTCTGACTAATTCTGCAAACTTTGTACTACTTTAGCCTTTTAATTATCAAAATTTGACTGTTTTTAATTAGCCTTTTGTTTTCTTTATTCTTTAACTAGTTTTTTGCTACTAAGTGCTTTAGCTAATCCTTTTACTAATTTTTGGCTAACATTTGGCTATTTTTAGTTATCAAGTTGCTGCTACTTCAGCTTTTAGGTAGCTTTTTGCTACTTTAAACTAACTATTTTTAGGTTCTAGCTAAATTTACAAATGTTTAGCTAACATTTAGCTACTTTTAGTTAGCTAGTTGCTGCAACTTTAGCTTTTAGCTAGTTTCTTGCGTCTTTAAACTAACTATTTTTAGGTTCTAGCTAAATTTACAAATGTTTGGCTAAAACTTTGCTACTTTTAGTTAGCTAGTTGCTGCTACTTTAGCTTTTAGCTAGCTTCTTGCTTCTTTAAACTAACTATTTTAGTTTTACAAATATTTAACACTTTGCTACTCTCATTTAGCCAGTTGACCTATTTGGCCTTTTAGATAATTTTTGGCTTCTTTTAGCTTGAATAATTCAGTTTCAAAGAGCCAATTCTTGCATCTATTATTCACACTGCATTTTCACAAACAAAAAGCATATTTTTCATTGGTTTGTTTGTTTTTTAAAAAGTCATGGAAACATCGTCAACCCTTCAGGAGATCTGCATTGTCTTCTCTCTAGAAGACGGTAACAAAAGCTGAAGCTCTCAAGCTGTTTTCTTGTTGTGTCTCAGCTGAACAAGTCACTGCAGGGGTCAGCAGCTCACAGGAGCTGTGTGTTTTAAAGAATTAGCAACTTTGTCTGATGTCTTTGGAATCATCCAATAAAACCATCCAATAACTCCTGCCAGACTCTGGTATCCAAATTCAGTCACATGCAGAGCAACTCATCAGGTGAAACACTCCCTAACCATTTATTGGGACAATAATTGTAATAAATGTTTATAACAAAACATGTCAGCTGCAAGTCTGACAAGGAATGCTAAACTGTCACATCCACATCTTTGTCGTGTGAATTCACCTTTAATAATTAGATTTGTGTTGAATCAGAACCACATTAACTCCGTATTGCCTCTTCTGCCCCACCTCATGTTTGTTTTTGCACAAATATAGAAGTAGACCATGTTTAGTCAACAAATAATAAGAAATATTTTTGATTAGCTCCAATTGAAGAGAGTGCAATTCTTGATCTATTTAAAAATAAAAAATATATAACTGAGTTTAACTGCTTTTGTTTACATTATAATACTTACACTGTAGAACCCCACGATATTCCTTTTTCACTTCTAAATTATTTTTTCTGCTTCTAAACAATTGTTGATCATGATTCAAATATAAAAATCTGAAAAATAAACCAAGTAAAAGTTAAATATAGAGGGACTATAAATTACCTGATAAAATTAATAAAACTGACAGTGCACTCTGGCGCCCTCTAGCGGACGCCGCGCAGCGGGAGGAGAGAAAGGCGGAGGTCCGGTTGTTATGGTGAAGCATTTCCCTCGGAGGGCTGGCAGGAGCTGGAGCGGCGGACTGCAGCCGCTCAGAGCCACCATTCACGGGTAATTCAACAGGTAAGATGTCGCTACCCAGATTTCCTTTCAGTTCGTGTCGAATGAGTACGTCCTGCTCGGTTTCATCCACCTCATTTCGAATAAATGAAGTTTGAAGGATAAAGTATTTTAGCGAACTTCCCTGGCCTGACTAGTTCATTTTCGTCGATATCGTTCAGCCAGCTAAGGTAACGTTAGCATCACGTGACTGCTCCGCTCAACAGGTGCTCGTAACCTTTACTAATACCAGAGAGCCGGAAATAAAATGCTCACATAAACGTATATAACTTTTGAGTTGCTCACCTTTACCTGTCATGCTAACTTGTTTGAGCCGGAGAGTTTAGCTAATAATCTGCTGCTCTGTGTCCCGGTTCAGGACGATGTTAAGCCTCTTTTAAACCTTTTTAATCATCGTTACTATTTTAGAAGAAATTTACAGGTAAATAGTATTTTACTCACATACATACCCTACAATAACCGTTTAACTGTACCTACACATTACGAGCGTCGTAATATTTGTTGTACGTGAACCTGTTGACTTCCTGCAGGTCAGAGTTCAGGGGGAAGAATGCTCAATACCTTCACACAATGGTTCCCAAAGTAGGGTTGTGTCCCCATTGTGGGTCACAAACTGCAAAGTTGGGGGTCCTAATTTGATATTTGGAATCAAACAAAAATTTAAAACAGTTCTTACTTTTTACTACAATCAATATATGGGAAAAAAAGTCATAAATTTAATATATTGAGTTTGTGTTGACATTATATCCCTATTTACTGACTGACCTAACTTTAAATAAAAAAAAAAACTTTATATTTGTGACAGGGCAATTGTGATGTTAAATACAATAGTGTAATAGAAATGGGTGCAGCCTTCTTATAATGGATAAATTCCCTGTATCAAAGCAGGACATGATTAGGAAAAACACTGATTAATTGACCTTTGTGGTAGATTGTTGACAACTCGCCAACTAAAAGACTAATAACTTAATAGCTGTTGGGGTTTTTGAAGCCCTTATTGGTGGTCAAAGTTCTTTTTAAACAGCATTTCCTTTATACTGAGTCAAATATTTCCAGGTTTTACAATAGAGTTTATTGATATGCAGCGTGATATCATGCAGATAGAACACATGGAAATGTTTTATTAGAAAATACCCACTTTCACCTTTTTTCCCTTCATCATACTCTTGGCCACTTGGCAGATTTACTGAGATTTCAGAGCGATTAAATGGAGCAAATCTTTACACATGACGGGGCTTACTGTAGGTCCTCCTCCTTCTCATAGTTTTTCTCATTATGTCCTTCCTTCAAGGCCAGCAGCTATCATGTTATTATCATCGAAAAATGTATAAATAATAGAAACCAAAATCTTAAAACATCAATAAGATGTTTTGTCTTAGCTGTTTCAGACATCAGTTTTTATTTAATTCTGTTTATCTGGTCAACAAACACAGTTTCAGCTGTGATTCTTCTGTACGTGTTTAAAAAGCTGTCTGTCTGTGTGTGTTTGGCTAGCAGCTAGGGTCACCTGGCCCGGTTTCAAATTGGATGTAGAAACATTCCCGAACCATCAAGCCACATTGACTCAGCCGTGTTCGTTCCAGCAAATGAGTCGAGAAGGTCCAAATCAGTTGTTTAATGGTGAATGACAATGGGTGCTTCGTGTGGCCAGATTTAAGGCTGAGCAGAGAGGGGTCCCACCCACCTGATGAATGTGTGTGAGTTCATAGAGCTCTATTCATTACAGAGAAAGTTTGTTCCTCAGCAGCCCTTCCTGTTAGGTCGTTAAACTTGGGGAAAAAAAACTGAAATGCTAAAAATGTCGGATTGATGGGGACATTTTCTTCCTTCTATGTGCTTTTTGTGTCACTGTGTTTTCCTTCTGTCTGGTCTTAACCAAGAAATCCCATATTCTACATTTGAGCAGGGACTCAAGTAGACAAATATATGGATAGAACTTACATTTTTGAATACTTCACCATTAAATTGATTTAATGACTTTGTGATCTTTATTATTATGTATATTGATTTATTGATAATATATGTGATGAGGCCAAATATCCAAACTCTCTAAACTTTCCATGTGACTATTTTTAAATTTCTCTCAATCTCGAAGCTTTGGATTTCTCGAATAATTATAGTTATTATCAGCAAAGTATAGCAGAAAGAATGAAGAAGTTTGTGTTTGGTCAGCTATGTCTTTGTTGAAATATTTGTTGATAGTTGTTTATTTCTCTTTGAGTGGTTCCACATTTGTGTGTTGAGAAGCAGAGTATGTGGATTGTCCATTCATTTCCAGAAATGTTGATCTCTTGAAACAGCTCATTTGGCCCAGCTCTGAAAGGAGCTGTCTCTTTCAGCTCTGTCTTCATTTCATGGTGTTGTACTGCTGATGAGTTGTTTCTGAATGGCTCTTTAATGAACCAGTTCAAAGTCAATTCAGAGACAATGGGCCTCATTCAAGAACATTTTCGTATTCTTATCCTAAATTTCTTGTACTTTTGTTCGTACGAACATGCCACGTCAGATTCAGCAGACGCTTCTATCTTCAGGAAAAGTGTGTAAATGATCAGCATAAACATGATGAATGTGTATTCAGGTGCTCGTGCACGAGGAGAGGGGATTGGCATAATTACCACCCCAAAAACACCATAAAGTGGTCATTCAGTTCGGAGATTGAAGTCCTGCTCTCAGAGATCCAGAAAAGAAAATCTGTCATTTTCAGCAGCGTCAGCTGTGGAATTAAAAGACCGGCTAAAGACAAGGGATGAAATGACAACTGCTGTTAGTCTGCTGTGGGTTGTATACAGTCACAGAAATAAAAATCTAAATCACATTCATATCTCTCTAGTCCTGCTCCAGTTTACCTTTGGTCAAATGTTCTTAATTCAAGTGTAAACAACTGTGTTCAATAATTGTCATTTATTCAGTTGCGCACCGTCCCCCCTCCCATCGCAAGTGGTGTCAGGTGCGGATGTGAAAAAAACATTTTAAAATGTCTCCAAAATATGTCTGGCACTTTGGAGAAAATAGCTTAGCTGATGTGCTGAATAAATCTCAACAAAATAACATTCGATTAAAAAAATAACAATCTATAAAGCTCATTATATACCGAGACAAATTAAACTTCAATTAACGCAAAATTTAAGTTGGTTTGTAGTTTGAGATCTTAGTAATATTTTAGTGTTATACAACAACATACATACAATTTATTTTAATTTTAAATAATTTACATTGTTAGTCTACATTATTACATTTAAGATTATAATTCTAATTCAAACACAATAGCCTATTGTCAATATGGAGTGTGATTTATTTTCAACTCAAAATGTCCTCAAACTAACAAAATATAAAGTTATTAGTGAAGAAAATCCACCTGGATAACCGCAGACTGACTACACATAAAATATACGACAGGTCTGGACCACACGTGAATTTTGTTCGTATCTGAAAAAAATCTTAGAATACGAGAAAATTGGTGAATGCCACATGTTGTCTTAAATCACTCGTACCACAACTTAAGAACAAATCTGTTCGTACGAACGGTTCTTGCATGAGACTCATTGGCTCTGTTACTATGTCTATCACAACCACCCTGGCCGACTTGGGACACATGCAGGTTGAAGAATGGAATAATCAGGCTGTTGTGGCTGGGTATGGTTCTTCCACATGCTACCGAGGCCACCGTTTGTTAAATAAATACGTTGGTAAATTGAAAATAGCTCTTGTTTTTTCAAAAATGTCAAAAGCATCAGTCTGCTTAAAAGTAAAGCAGATTATTTAAAACTGTGTTGTAACATTTATGGATAAAGAATATATTTCCTGTACAATGACTTCTGGTGACATTTTTGATGTTCTTACATTGAATTAAACTTTGTCGCATAGCAGTGTCACATATTTACACTGAAAGGTTGTGTGTTTTTTAAGTTTTAGCTGTATAATTTCAGTCTTTATGTGAAAACAACTTTAATTTATTTGTGTGTCTCCCAGTCAAGGTGAAGTAAAGTAGTCAAGATATTATGGGTACAAATAATTCTCATAGCAACATTTTTTTGTTGTTGGACTGTTAGTGAGCCGTTTGTGTTCTCAACACAACAGTAAACATTATAGTGTCCGTGGCTTTCCTCTGATAGTCTACTCTGCACTGATCAGCTTTGGCAAAGGTTTGTGTCGTCTGGCTCACTTTATAAAGACAGCTAATCTGTAAACACAGACTTTTGTGGCCTCGGTGTATGTTTGTGTTTATAATTGTATTAAAGGCCGATGTAGATATTATTTAATGTGCCAAAGTTGACAGATGCCCTAATGTACTTTTGTTTACCAGTTATTTTCTAATATTACAGGATTTAAATTCACTGTTAGACAAAGCATGGTACTAATAACCAGTTCTTAAAAAGAGTTTGTGAGTTTACAAACGGTAAGAAGTAATACGTTTCCAGGAATAAGTTTAAGTTGCTAATGAGATTGTTTTGTTTTTTTTTTCTTCAGTCAACAGACTCTGTCTCATTAAAGCTGTGTTAGAGATCATTTGTTTATCAAAGGAAGAGACAAGTGCTGCTTTCCCCAGAGGGATTTTTAGGAATATTTTCTCACCAAATGTCCTTCAGTCTGTGTCATCCAAAGTAATAGGAGGTTTCATTCTTCTTTAATGTCCAAATGTACGGTTTCTTTTTAGGAGAGATTTTAAAGCCTATTAGACTTTTTAATGATGGTGTGGTGTTCATTTCCTCACTTTCCCAAATCTTAAACCATCAAATTTCAGACTTGTGTGTATGAAATGTATTCTGACCTCAGTAAAGAGTTAAGAAGCTTTTTTTTTTCTTTTGGGCTGCCAGCAAAGACCTAAAGTGAAGATCACTAGATTGAAACAAACAGCACTCTGCTACCCTCCACTATTACTGTTGTTAGTAAGCGCAGAGAAACTATTGACTGCAGCCGTCTGTACTGCGCATGCGTGATTTCACGCCTCTTTTCTGAAAAACTCCACTCTGAGACCTGGACAGCCATTTGTGCATGCTTCAGTTTCACTCAACTTTCATTTTGTTTTTATATGTTGAGATAATATTTCAGTAATTTTTGCAAGGATGTGCTGACGGTCATTGCAAATAAATCAGGTTATGAATGTTATGTTCATTTAAGAGTTTGTCAAAAATAAAATAATTGTTGACCAGGCATAGCTTTGACCTTACTGACCTGTAACTCACTTATTTAAAGGTAAACAAATTAGATTCTTGTTGACATTTAAAGCCCTTTTTATGGAGTGGATGAGTTAAAACAGCCTCGCAATCTTTAGTATGCTTTAAATGTACATAACACTCTTGTTTCAGTCCTGTACTGTCCAGGTCCATGCATTGTTTTAGTGACTGATGCATACAGTGACCTTCCCAAACTTTTGGGGGAGTGCTTGGTTTTTCATCAATCTAAGGAAATCCTTACATAACTTCTGACAATGGGTAAGAGGTCAACTATCTCAAAATAGTTCATTTCTTCCTTAGGCAGTTTTAAAGTTAACAGTAAGTCTGACAAACCTTAAAGGAAGCTGCAAAGATAGCTTAATGCACGTAGGAGTTTTGAATTTTTTGTTTATACTACGTAACAAAGGTTATACTTTAGTGGTTACAGTAAAAGAAAAAAATCTAATTATAAACATCAATCGGACGATTTGTCCTGGAGGAACTTTCTAATTGCTTGTTGATGACCTGATTTGTAAACCATCATGGTCTAAACATCACCCACCTGTACAGGCGCTGGTTGTTTGCTGCAGTAGCTCTGCTGTCTTATCAGTCACTCTCTCTATCTTAGCAAGTGCCTCTGGTTGACCTTCCTCTCAGCACACACAGGCCAAGGCCTGAATAATATATGAACAGCCTGGAAAGAGGTGAGTGTGTGTGTGAGTCATGTAACTGTACTGGAAGTTAACGAAGGTAATGAGAGCGATCTTGATATGAGTTTGCCGGCGTTAGCACAAAAACTGAATGTTACTTATTTGCGATTTGACCATTTTCTTTTACCTCGGTCGTACGCTGTGGGTATCCCCAACCCATTGAAGTGTGTGTTGGACTGCAGCGAGTGTCAATCATTAATGAAAAGCGTCCCACTGTCTCAGGTTTCCTTCGGGAGAGAGGTTGGAGAGGAGCGAGTGAGGAGAAGGAGCTCAGGGGTTAAAGATACCAGGATTGGGAGTGCAGTAAGCATGCATTATACTGTAACGTAGCGCTCACGTTTTCTCTCCGTTTGCCCACAGAATGTGTCACCAAAGAACAAGTCTGACTGTCTCTTCCTCTGAAGACCCCTGAGAGTTCCTCTGCATCTACAAATTATGGAATATTCTCACTTTATAACCATTTAGAGCTGGAGGTCTGGTCCAAGTCCTGCACATTTCTCCTGTTGTCACTGGATTTATTGTTCACCGCTCATGGATTCTCAAATCCCGTCCTTCTGTTGGATCTAGGTCTTGGAGACAATCCACACGAACATGAATTTAATGTGAAAGGAGAGTCTGACCAGGAGAGAAGTTTGACTTTGCTTTTCAAGTTGCTCTTTTCCTTCATTCTCAAGTGTGTTAATGCAAGGTTACCTACAGCTGAAATGGATGGAAGGACTGAAAAGTGGCTGAAATCTGCAGCTTGGATTAGGTTCTGGACACCATTCCACCACCAATTCATGTTTGCACAATAAGAGCTATAATAAAAAAAAAATACATTAACTTTTCTCTGGAATTATGAAGAGAGTCACATCAAAAATGACAATTTGTTAAACCCAATTTAAATATTTTTTCCTTATTCACTGGGTTTAGTCAGTTTTGTTGTGTTGTTCTTCAGGCTGTCATGTAGGCCTGTTTGGCCTGACAGAAGGCTGAACAGGCTTAAGTGAAGTTTTGAACTCCGAAAAAGGTTTTTTTATCCCTTAGAAGCTGAGTGAAACAAGCTGCAATAAAACACAATACTTTCAGCAAAGCAGCTCACAATGGCAACGGATCACGGCGAGCTGCTGGCCGAGATGGCGACTGTGGGGCGTCTGAGTGCCACCGAGCGCCTGAAGCACGCCCAGAAGCGCCGCGCTCAGCAGTTAAAAGCTTGGGCTCAGATGGAGAAGGACGCAACGTGTGGGTCGAGGGCCAAAGCGGACAAGAGGAAGACACGCACGAACAGAGTGACTTTTCCCGACTCTGTCACCCTGCTGGATGCAGCTGCACGCAATGATGTGGAGGAGGGTAAGTTTAAAAATACAGACAACATACCTAAAGGATATTTACATAAAGTTATTATCACCCACTGCCTGAGGCGAAAGGGCGTGTCTCTCTGTCTGCTCCTGGGTTTTGTTACATTTGAGGACCTTTACTGCCCTGTTTAGTCCTTATTGGAACCAAAGCCTCATTTTTAGATTACAGGTCAGCTTTAGTGCGATGATGTGAATTCAGCCTCTAGTTTGAATTAAGCAGGTACTCAAAGTGTTAAGGTTTAGGGTTTAAGTCAGGGTAAGGCTAAAGAAATTAATGGAAAATCAGGACACTGTCCTCATAAGAATAGAAATATTAATTTGTGAGTACCATAGGTTTCTAGTGTTAGCAAAACCTAGATGGATTTTAATGAAGGCTAAAGCTAAAATTTGGTGTGCTAGTAGCTGAGATTCACTCATATATGGCAGTGTTGTATAAAGTACCGCAAAGTGATACTTGAGTAAAAGTACAAGTATCTCAACATAAAATTACTTTGGTAAAAGTTAGTCTCTTCTATGAATATTACTTGAATAAAAGTCTTAAAGTATCTGATGTTTTTTGTAATTAAGTATCAAAAGTAAATTTCTGACATAAAATGTACTTAAGTATTAAAAGTAGAAGTATTGAGTAAAAATGAGATTTTTAGACATTTATTGGCAGGTAACCTCCCAAAAAAACAATTTTTCTATATACGCCACATCATACAACTAGTGTCCTGCTGGACCTGATTTGTGTCGTGCAGCTGTGATGGATTGTGTACAAACTAATACGGTGTCAGAATTGTATATATTTATACGTATCATCCAATCACAATTAAATTCACTCTATCCAGGAGGCTCAATTTAATAACAAACCGAAATGAAAACAAGCAAAAATGAAATAAAAGTAACGACTTTCTACTTCTTACCTTTTTTAAAAATGTGAGTAGAAAGTCCAGATAATTGTGTGAAAATGTAAGGAAGGAGTAGAAGTAAAAAGTAGGCTGAAAATATTTACTCAAGTAAAGTACAGATAACCAAAATTTCTAAAGTACGGTAACAAAGTATTTGTACTTAGCTACTTAACAACTCTGAGATCTGGCGAAATGGTAGAGGTGACGATCGTAGTGTAAAACATTTCTTCAAGGAATGCTGTACTTTTCATTTCTTCATAAATTATTCTGAACAGAACACAGATTAATGCTAATAGGCTCAGTTTTTTTTCCAAGGCTGCTAGTGTTAGCTGCAGGATTAAGGCTAATAATGGTTGTAAATCTTTTCATTGTTCGTGTTCGTTGTTATTCTACTCTGACTCAACACTTCTGTTCCGTTTCTATTAAGAACAGGCAGTTGTGTTAAATTTCCTCTCTGTAGTCATAATGTTCATGTTTGTGATATTTCTAGTGAGAGAGCTGCTCAACAGCGGTGTCAGCCCCGATCTGGTCAACGAAGACGGACTGACTGCTCTACATCAGGTACACTGTGGTGTGTGTGCATTGAAATGCACAATCATTTGTTCACAAGTCAAAAAGTAATCATCCATTTGGCTCTTTCAGACTTTAGACTCTTTCGTAAAACAGTTTAACAAAATGGTCGCACAGCACTGTGACTTATTTTTTCATATGTCGGCGGTTGCGCCTGTGTTGCTACTTCTCTCTGTGGCGCAGAGGCACACAGGCTGACTTTGAAACCCCACCCCTCACCACTTTGGTCATTTCAGAAATCACGCCCATACATGTCAAATTGTACGGCTTGTCCGTAATTCACACTGAATCTATGTCACTTAGCAGGTGTACGAACGTATAGAGCAATCTCACAGATTTTTTCATGTTTTACTGATTTTTTTCCAAACCTCAGTTTCAGATTTTTTTCAACATGTCAGAGCCTGTATGACAATAAAAAAAA
Source organism: Cynodonichthys magdalenae (assembly GCA_031762555.1). Taxonomy (NCBI): domain Eukaryota; kingdom Metazoa; phylum Chordata; class Actinopteri; order Cyprinodontiformes; family Rivulidae; genus Cynodonichthys; species Cynodonichthys magdalenae. The sequence goes on along the minus strand of JARVJO010000165.1, from coordinate 19,029,707 downwards.
AACAATAAATAACATCAAATAACCATCTTCCAACCCGCTCTGCTGCTACAAATAAGTTATCCATCCTTATTTCTTTTCTGCAGCGAGGTGCTGTCATCTCCACGGCTGAGAGACCACCTGCGTGTGATTATTATGGATTTTTTGTGAAAATTACAGATTTTTGAGGCTCATTATACAGGAAAACGTCCGAAGGGGTTGACATGTATGCACACCGAGGTGTCCAGAACACGTCTCAGTCCTGGACTGAGGTGTCTTTTGAAACAGCTTTTCATCTGGGTGTAAGACTTGTTCTGAAAAGTAACTTGAGTCATCATAACCCAAATAACACACCCACTTTCTCAGAACGTGATTGACTTTGAACCATTACTGTACACACACACATACACACACACACAAGTTTGTATTTATATCCTTATTAGGACCATTCATTGACTTCCATTCATTTCCTGTAGTTTCTATAGCCTAACCCTGACCACTCAATTCACACCTTAGTCCTAAACCAGTCCAGAACCTTGTAATTAAAAAAAATAACCCCATTTTTCCATAAACACTGATCATTCTTTGACGCTACCAGGTATTTTTCCTTTTCAGTGTCACAGCACTGTAAGGCCTGTGGTTGTTTTTGCTGCCCCTGTTTTGAGCTCACTGTGTACTAGCTGCATATATTATGTCTAAGTCTTTACTGTTCTTGGGTTTGTTTACAGAATATCAGATTATTTTCCTTTCTGCTAAAAGGCTAGTTAGGAAAAGTGAAGTTAGCTGTCTTAAACTCAGATTTAGACACAACTATATTGTTTCCTGTATTTCATATTGCAGGCCTTATATGCAGTAATCCAAAGCTACGCAAGAAGTTTTAAAAATTCTTAGTTTTTATGAACATTTGGCAGTTTTCACTCAGAAGAGGGGAGAAGAGTGTTTGTCGGTACAGAGAACTCTTTATAAAAATGATCAACAATGTTCCTCCTTGTGAAAAAAGTTGATGTTTGCACAGCAGAGGTCAGAGCCATGGATGCAAATTTTGTTTCTCAAGCGAGTGCAGTCTTCGCAGCTGCAGTGGTGCATAGATTTATCCATTTTGTTTTGCTCAGTTTTATTGAGCAGCATTGTACATTTGATATGGTTGTCTCTTTATTTTGCCTGTCATTTGCACTCACATTTGCATGCCGTTCTCTTAGAAGTTCACACGCTTTCTCTTCTCAGTGCTGCATCGACGATTTTGAGGAAATAGTGCAGTGTCTGCTGGATGCCGGCGCCTCTGTGAACGCGTGTGACAGCGAGCTGTGGACGCCGCTGCACGCTGCCGCCACCTGCGGGCACACCGGGCTAGTGCAGCTGCTTATTCAAGCGTGAGTGGACTCCAGCTATACCTCTCAGTTTATTTACCTTTTATTTTTTTTTCAAACGGAGTGTGGGGTGGGCTCATGTAGTCCATTTTAAATTTGTGTTTGCTCTTAGTGGCGCTGACATGCTGGCCGTCAACACAGACGGCAACATGCCCTATGACCTCTGTGAGGACGAGGCCACCCTGGAGCTGCTGGAGATGGTCATGGGTGAACAGGGTCAGTGAGCTGAGTCCAAACAAACTTTATTTTTGTTGGTGGTGTTTTATTTTATTAGATTAATATGTCCATTAAAGGGGACATATCATGCAAAATCTACTTTTTTAGCTGTCAAATACATTTTGTTGTGTACTTGGAGTCTCAAGGAGTGCAGAAAATTATAATCTAGCCTGTCCTGGTGCTGCATAGATATCTTCATATTCTGTTTGGGTCATATTTTTCTCTGTTTTCTATTACGTTTTCTGAACTATTATATCAAAATATATGCGACGGAACTGGCAAATAAGGTCTAAACATACCAACTTAAATAAAACATTTCTGCACTGCTAAAAAATGCTAACCCCCTCTCTCTGCAGGGTTCCTGCAGATCCTTAAAAAGTCTTTAAAAGGCATTGAAGTCATCAATCCAAAAATAGGGCCTTAATAAGCCTTAAAATGTCTTAAATCAGTTTTAAAAAGTTAACACATTTTAAGTAGGATGATTGTAATTTGTCTCTAATAATAAAAGAATTGGTAACATAGTTTTTAAATAATTAAGCAAATGCTTCTAGCAGCTAAACATTTGGCCAAAATGTGTAGCTGCTAGAAAATGTTTTTCCCCCATTTGTGTTTATTGTGAAGTTAGTCTTAAATTTAATTTTAAGTGCCATTAAAAAATCTTAAATTTAACTTGCCTTAAGCTGTAGGAACTCTGTGGAGTGGACCGGTCTGGAAGCCGGAGGGGGGCGGGGCTTGACGCACCCTTAAAGGAACAGTATCAAAACTAGCTGCTTTGAGATACACATCAGAGAAGGGGGTGAAAGAGGGGCTGGTAAAGTTATAATAAAGAGGAATTAAAACCAAAGCATTGTAGTTCCACTTTATAAAGACCCAACTGAATTATTTAAATGTGAAAAGGAAGAATTTAAAAGCCAAATATGTCTACTTTAAGTTTGTTAAACCTGATTAGTTTTCCTACCGGTCACATTTGAAATCAAACAAGTAAACAAATAATAGAAGAAATATGTTTTAGACCTTAATGTGTCTAACTTACACCTTTTTTTCTGGTCTCTGTGTTTTTTTTTTTTTTTTTTTGCTGTACAGGTATAACTCAAGACCGTATAAAAGAATGCAGAAAAGCTAAAGAGAAGAAAATGCTCGCTGACGTTCAGGCTCTGGTTCAGAGGGAAGCAGATTTAAACGCACAAGACAATAACGGAGCAACACTGGTGAGATCGTCGTGATGTTTAACTTTGTTCTCAGCTGCAGTCGTTAGCGTTTATTTTGTTCCAGTATCGGCAGGAGGACTCGTAAACAAAGTCATACGTATTGTTCAGTTAATACTAGACCTCACTATTGTTTGTTCTGTGTTTTAATCCCTCTCAGCTCCATATTGCATCTGCCAATGGCTACATGTCTGTGGCAGAGCAGCTGATAGAAAACAGGGTCCAGCTGGAGCTGAAAGACTCTGACGGGTGGACGCCGCTACATGCTGCCGCCTGCTGGGGACAGGTGTGTACTGCAGTCGAACCACAAATACATGAAGCTGGTTTTAAACTGTCTTATGAGCTTTTTATTTTAATTTGTTCCACAGATTGAAGTTGTGGAACTGCTAGTAGCCCACGGAGCCAATCTAAATGCTAAGTCTGTCCTAGATGAGACACCTCTAGGTGAGACCACAGTGTTTTTTGTTCTTTTATAGTAAAACACTTAGTTCAAGAAACCTGCTGATGTCATGATTAAATCAGTGAGTAATGATTAACCTGTCCTATTGTTTCCTTCTCAGATGTTTGTATGGACGATGAGGTAAGAGCCAAACTGACGGACCTGAAGCACAAACACGATGCCATCATGAAGAGTCAGGACAAGCAGAAAGGCACGCTGCAGAGAGGAGTATCCAGCACTGGAAGCAGAGGGTAAGAGAGAAACCAGAGGGTGATCACGTCACACAGATCTTGGAGCAGTGAATTGTTTTTTTTAAAACTTTTTCGCCCCGTATTTTTTCATTTGTTTATGCAGTAAGGTGGTTCGTCGTGTCAGTGTTAATGAGCGATCCAGTCTGTACCGGCGGGAGCACCAGAAAGAGGCGATCGTGTGGCAGGAGCGCGGCCGACAGCCTGAACCGCAGGACGATGACGAAGACAGACAAACTGATAATGAGCTGCACCAACACGCCGTTATGGTGACTATTCTATATCTGTTTGTTTTAACTTGTTTGCAATCTAACTGCTTCTGAAATACTTTGTGCTAATTTATCTAATTTAGGAGGAGATGGAAGCTATGACTTGTTTTTGTTTTCTAACTTTTTATAAATATTTAAATGTATTGACCAATATTTTCCCTGTAGAAATACATTGTTCTTTTTTAAATCTGCATTAGCATACTTGCTCTGTTGTTGTCTTCTTATGCTTTTTTTGAACTAGCCTGTTGCTAGTTTCAGCTAACTTCTTGCTGCTTCAGTTTTTAGCTTGGCACATTGCTACATTTAGCTTTTTGCTAACACTCTGAAGCTTTAGCTTATAGGAAGTTTTTCTTTCTTTTTAGTTTTTAACTAGTTTTTGGTTTCTTTTAGCGTCAAGACACTTTTAGTTTGCCTTTTGCTACTTTAATCCAACCTTTTGTTGATTTCATCTAGACATTTGCTGCTTTTAGCCAGATTTTCCTACTTTAAGCTAGCTTTTTGCTACTTTAAGCTTCTAGCTGGTGTTTTGCTTCTTTTAGCTGTAAAAACTCAGATTTTCATATAAAATTTAATTTCTTGTTTTTTTCTTTTATTAACCTGTTCTGTTTCAGGTTACCGGTGGTGCAGCAGCAACACGTCTAGAGGAACTGGAGGTTGCCGACAGGAAGATTGCGTCCAGTTTAGAAAACGGGGAGACTTCAGTCTCTCTGGCTTCTTCTGTGCCTGGAGAGCTGTGGACTGGTGGGGGCTACATGGACCGCAGCGCCTCCTACCAGCTCAGCCCTGCGTCTGGAGCCGGGCATTCAGAGGGCGAGGCTGCAGACAGCATGACTCGGGAGAAGTCACACCACACCCTGGCTGACCTGAAACGCCAGCGGGCTGCTGCTAAACTCAATAAGTACCCAGCACCTCCTCCTCCTCTTCCCTCCCCTATAGAAGAGGAGGAGCCTCCTTCTGCAGCAACCCAAACATCAACAACCCCTCAGACTCAATCAGAAACTCAAACGGCCCCCGGGGCAGAGCAGGACGCCGCCCCCAGCCAGGTGTACTTCACCCCAGCCAGCGGAGATCCTCCATTACTGAAACTTCGGGCCCCCGAGGAGGAACAGACCAACAATAAAGAGCCTTGCTGTGGCCTCATGTAGACCTCCGGCATTAGAGAACAGAAACTGAACTCTCCGAGACAAACATCCTATAAAACCAATATGATTTAAAAGATTCAAGCTGAGCTCACCGTGCAGTCGTCTCACAGCAGAGCTTCAAATCGTTACGTGCCTTTCAACATCCAGTTCTCTGAAGGTGATAGAGTTGACTCGGCCAAAACACCTTAGTTAAGACGATCATGAAATTGTAGTTTTAAGACTTCTTTAAGTCTTCTTCACTTCCACTAACAGGAAGGGACAGATTAAAAAATGTAAGGTTAGAATTAAATTACAAACGTAGCTTAAATTAAACCCAACATGTGACATAAATGCTGTTATCCTAGATTGTGACGCTACAACGTTTTGGGGATGTAGACAATCCCATTTTCTGGCGAGATGGGCTGCCACGTGCCAATGACGGCTTGAGCTACATAATTGGAGTGCAGACTGTGTGTTGGTGGATTTCTCAGCTTCCATTTCCTCGTACCCGCTCCATCATTTCCTCCTACTACAAAACGATCACTGGGCTTTTCTTTTCTGTTTGAACGTAGGAACTGCAGACAAACAGCTGGTCTGCTTAGAATCCTGCACAAGCTGAGTTTTAAACAAAGTAGAATGAAATTGATTAATGTTGACAATCAGGTTGTTTCTTTATTGAATGACTGCGATGACGGGTGCATGTTTTAAAGTTTGGAGAGGACTGTTGAGACACTACACAAAAATGCACTTTTTCTCTACTTCTACTTTTCCAGAATTTAGTTTTCAATAATTTCTTCTAATCCAGAAAACAATACATTTCAATATTTGTAAAGGTGCAATTTGTATTTTTTTTTTCTTTAAAATACATTTGAATTTATGGAGAATTGACTCAGACATTTATGGTCAGATTTATATTCTCTCATCAGTATTTCTGCTTTTCTACCTTTTAGAATGAAATTATTTATATTCATACTGAGAAATCTGTCTTGTACATTTCAAGGAGAGCGATGTACAGAAGCTCAAATTAAAAACACTTTTCACGTGATTGTTTTTCAGGGGTTTAGTGCCTTCATTTGGTGGCTTCTTTAATGTTGGTTTGCACAAAGTGTGTTTAAATTTGTGTAAATATGGCAAATATTGGCATTAAATAATTTGACATGGACTGTAAATGCACTTCCTGTTATTGTACTGCATCTCAGTTTTGTTAGATTTTTACTGATTCCTGTTTAAAAATAATAGACGTTTTTTTTAATGACATTTTGTATTTTTATAATGCAAGTGCTCCTATTTAATGCATCTCATGTTACGATAGTGTGATGGGAGAGAATCTAAGATATATTTGATTCTATTCATGGTTCTTTATGTTTGAAACAGGTTTCTTTATTCCAGAGTTACTGGTAAAAGTCCATGTTTATATCCGAAGGTGGGAGTGTCCTGCACATGTGCTGAAACACTAAACCCCTCACCCTCCTCGTGCTTTTTTTTTCCCTCTTTCATCATCGTCTCCCGCCCTTTCAGTACATCTTGAATGTCACAGTTTGTTCTGATCCGTCTGCCAGCACAGCAGTTAACTCCCAAAGTAACTTCCTGTACGCGTTACTTATAAAACTACTACAAGATGAAAAAAAAAACAGGTTTAGGCTGAAATTCTGTAGACTAGAATATTAGTCATGTTGGTAAAAGTTGCACAGTTTGTTTGAATGTTATAAAATGTATGACATAATCTGTTAATGTGTCATTTGATTCGGCCGAAATACGCACAGCGTGACACACTAACGTCAACCAGGGCGGCCCACGCTTGTGTGTGACCGGTTTTAGTTTGGGGCTATCAAATATCTTTCCCCAAGTCCATTCCAAAATGTTTGAAGGCGTCCTCACATACAGTACACACCTTTGGCTTCCTTTGATACTCTGCCTCTCATAGCAACTTGTTTTTCTTCATTAACCAGCTTCACAAGGAACCATTTTACGATACACAAACTGCTTCGAATGAGTTTGGATTTATTTTCTTGTGTAGTAAAATGCAGGACATACACTGAAATAAAAGTGTTACTTTAGTAGTTGGACTTTAAGCTTTTCAAAGCATGCCCTAGTCAAGATTTTTAAAAAGTAAGAACTTTCGCACAGTTTATTACAAAAAAAGGAAAATAAGAGCTGTAATTCATGAAGTATCACTGTACTGTTTAACATAAAACCTGACAAAGCCTCACCAGACTGTAAGTTTGACCTTTTGACACTGTTTCATGCAGGGGCGGAGCTACAAATTTTTGCATGGTGGCCAAGTTGTTTTTAGGGGGGCACAGACAAATAAAACTACTCTGGATTTGAAAATTCAAGATGATCCACACATCTAATGGCTCAAATTTAGCTGTTATCGTAGCTAATAACGATAAAAATACATGCTTATTGTTAAACCCAACTAAGATAAATGCTAATGCTAATTTCACAAATGGTTATAATTTTACCATTTTTAAACACGGCTTAAAATTTGCAAAGTAGCAGCGGACGAGCGATCTTTTACAAAATCTAATTTCAAATTCAAAATCCAAGATTAGCTAAAATTTGGTGTGATCATAGCCAAGAGCAACCCCATGACAGTCTGAAAGCTATGCCAGCTAGCAAAAAAAAAAAAAAGTCTCTTAAATGCCCCCTCCAACCCCAAATGTCAGTTATTTGGGAGTGACATCTGGGGAAGCCAATCAGGTGCCACCCTGGCCACCCCACTGGCTCCGCCCCTGGTTATATGCTTCCTAGGCAAGCTGCAAAAAGGTAATCGTGTTTTTGTCTGTCAGCGTATGTTAGCAAAGCAAATCATAAACTCCTAGTTGGATTTTTATCAACGCTTTCAGGAAATGATTATTCGATGCACAGATTACCTTTGGGATGGGCTTCCACAGCCAACTGCCCTTAGACAACACAAAAATGGCTAAACCTCAGCCAGCTTTACAAACGTTGAGCTAAACTTTGGTGTGGTAGTAGTTGAGAGTCATCCTCAACACTTTATTTGAGCCCTAGCACATCTCACATGATGTTATTTTTCAGGGTTTGATCTTGTATCATCAAACATTTATACACCTTTCATTACACAAAAGATTGGTCTGTCATATTTTAATTTCTAATAATCTTGTAAACTTTAATTAATTTGAATGAAATATAATAAAAAAGCAGCTAAAAGGAAGCAGAGATTAGGAAAGTGGTTAATATTGAGTATAAGAGATTATGGTTTTGTACAAGGTCTGCAAAGAAAATATTGATGAGAAACTGATAACTGATCTTCCAGAAACAATTTTTTTTTTTTTATAGATTAACATTTCTTGAACTTTGGTTACACGTGTGTAATCATATTGATTACATATTGACATATACCGTTAACTAAATTTGTGTGTCTGCTGTGCTTTGTCTTTTAAATATGCAACTGTCCTGAAGTTTACTGTAATATTAACTGAAAACTGCACTTTATTTTGAAAACTTAAATTATTTCAACATATTCCTAGTGTTAACTTACCACTTAACTGTTAAATGGTTCAAAAGCTGCTGGTAAAGAATTATATGCAGTACCTCTGCAGGATTTTGGTTTGAGCAATTTAATTATCCAAACCTCTTAAAAAATTTTACTCTTGAATAACAAAACATGCTTAATATGTACAATTTTGTATTATTTTCTTCTTCCTTTTTTTATAGATGATCAATTAATCTATACTAATAAAACTCTTGTGGTTATACTTCTAATATGTATCAGGGTTATCTTCATTATTTGTTTGTAATTTTATTAGGCCCCAAAAGGTGTGACCTTCATGCAGGGGACCTGTAGAGACCTGTAAAACTGGTGTTATTGTGTTGCATTCAAGTAAAGCAGACAACAGTGGGAATTCCAAATCTCTTGCTACATTCTAATCCCTGAAATCATAATGTGAGTCGTAACTAAAACGAATCTTAACGGAAACGTAGATATTGTGTTAATAGTCAAGTTATTACTCTATTTTTAATTTCGTTCAACGCCGATAATTTGTTTTCCTAAGACTGCACGTGAATGACCTGTTGTTTAGTGAAATCATATTTTCCGAGCAGCACTTGAAGGTGTCGTTTGGCAAGCTCGAGGGAAGAAAGTCCAACCGGACCGATCCGCGCTTACAGAAGCAGGCGGACCGGAGGCGTGGCGGTCAGTCTGGGATAATATGAAAACTGAGAGGCTGCTGAAGCCTTCGCACAGAAAACAAACCGTTTGAGCTGACTTGAACTTCTCCACCCTTACCAGCTGGTAATAAGTGATAAACTCTATCTCCTCGCGCTACTAACTTCTCAGTTTTATGTTCTTCTTCTCTCATTTTTATTGTGTAGCTAATTCTCTTCTTTCTTACTTTCCAGATAACGGTTCAGTGTGTTCAGCGGGGTAACGGTAGCAGAATGTCCCGAGAGGAGGTGAACGGGGTGTCCAGCGGGGGAAAGGTACTGACCCTGGACACCATGAACCCCAACGTGAGGCGGGTGGAGTACGCGGTGCGGGGCCCCATCGTCCAGCGGGCGGTGCAGATAGAGAAGGAGCTCAGAGAGGTAACGTGGAATGTGGGGGGCGCAGAAAATAGTAAAGTTTCTTTAAAGCACGAGGGGGAGAAGAGGGAAGGGAAGAAAGAAGGAAAGAAGCGCGAATTAAGGCGACTGGACAAGAAATATATCACACCATCAGTGATGGTGATGTGGCACCCAGGAACGGGTTAGGTGACTTTAGGAAAAAAACTTGTTTTTTTTTGCATAAACGAAGTTCATGCACGTGTCATTAAAGATGGATACCATGATTTTTATTTTAAAAACAGGAAACTGACTTACAAAGTAGATAAAGTTGTCCTGCCTCTCAGACACCTGTTGGGGAATTCCATTGCAAAGGGAAAAAAACAATTATAACAAACCAGCTGTAAACAAATAGTAATTTTCCTGTTCTGTTTTCTTAAACACATGAATTAATACTGAAGGTGAAGCATTCCTTTACTCCTTGAAAAAATGCATATCAGCTGCCGCCTTTCATTCCAGAGCTTTAGACTAAAACTACTCAGTTTCAGCTTCATTAAATTTCACCCGTCAGCCAACATTCAGACTGGATTTCTCACAGAAAATGTCATTTCTCTAGTTAAATTTAAATTTCAAACAAAGAAAAGGTAGGCAAGTAGTTTCATGTTTTTGACCCTCCTTACAAAGAAATGCCGCAAAGCCTGCTGGGCCTCCCAGCTGCAGCTCAGTCCAACAAAAACTCTCCCCTCCTGAGTGGGCAAAGCTAAAGAAACAAAGGAGGACAGAGAACTCATCTTATGTAATAACATGTCCACATCTCTGCGCACTGCAACCACCTCCGGCTGAAAGGACAGTCAGAGTTGATCATCACTTAGGAAAGAGACTCACCTCTGTCCCAGCTTTACCAGGAAAGAAAAAGTGATCAACGATCACCCTGATGGAGTTGATCTTGGGTCTTTTGTTAAAAACGAGCATCTAATTTGAATCACAGCCTCAAACTTTCACCTTATTTGATGACAGTCTGCATCTGTTAGTGTCCTTTACTTCAGTAGCGTTAGCAAAAATTTTGAACTTTAAGGAAATTTCAGAAAGTAATCATTGTATTCCCTGTCAGGTACAGAGAGGTTTTAATGAGTTGGGAAAATCTGTTTTTTAATTACAGGAGTCTTTACGGCTTGCCTCACTGGCTTCACTTAACAATTTAACATTTTTTAGTCACTAGACACCTTCATAGAGTCTGTGATTGTTTTACTTGATTTCATTGTTTTTATATTCTATGTTTAATTTATTGTAATTGCGTAATAGATTTTTTTATATATCTTTTTTAACTATAAAATTCTTGGCTGCATTGGAAATGTGGAACACCCTCAATGTATTTCTGAAAGTAAATAAAGGTATAAAAACATTTGCAACTAATTCATTTTTGGAGCCAACCCAGTTCAAGATGGCTGCAATAGCTAAACTCAAAACACAACACAAAAAATGGCTCTAAGTCTGTCAAGTGTACAGATTGAGTTAAAGTTTTGTGTAGTAGTAGCTGAGAGTCACTCTCAACACTTGTATCTACTCAGCAAAACACCTCCAGATATTTATGACACTAAAATATCCTCATTATTAACGTTTGACCAAAACGACTACAACTTAAAGTTATTAAAAGTAGCAAAAAGCTAAACGTAGCAAATTTAATCGAAAAGTAGATAAAACAGCAACAGGATAGAAGAGGTAAAAGGTTAGCTAGAACCAAAAAGTCTAGCTAGTCTAGGCTAGCTACAAGCTGATATATAACGGTTGACTAAAATGTAAAAAATAACAAAAGTTAGCAAAAAATTTCCTGTAGCAAAAATTGACAAAAAAAGAGTAATAAGCTGAAGCAAAGAGAACAATATTTTGAAAGAATTTTAAGAGATTTCAATGTATTTTTACACAAATAAACATTTGTAAATAAAGTTAAATATTTTGAAAAGTATAAAAGTCTTCTGAATGTTGACACTGGAACGGCTAAAACCAAGTATCCAAAATAGTTAGATTGGAAAAAAAGACATACTCAAAAAAAGAAAACAATTGTGTGAATCCTGAATCAGCACTGACCCTCTAACAGATGATGTCAAACCTAAATAATAAATGTGAAATCCTGGTGATTTCTGGGGGGTCGCAGGGTTTGTGTGGCAGCAGCTGACCGTTATCCGAGCGTGTGCTTCCTGTCAGATCTGCGGCTGGGACTCTTTTTCCTGGTGGCTCAGCAGATTTTCTGCATATGTGTGTTTGTTAGTGTCTGTGCGCCGCTGCTGTGATGGTGACCCTTATAAATCCAGATATCTGCCGTGACGCTGGCTGTTCTGCAGCTAATTCAGGCTTGTATCTCAGCTTCTGGCAGGTCTGGGTTTTCTGTGACAATGATGGGGAGGATGGATGCAAAATCCACCTGGTACTCATTGTACAGTTTCTCTGCCTCTCCTTGTTTTTTTGTTGGGTGATCTGATTGCCGTGTTTTGTTACAGAAGGTATTTTGTTCTTACAGAACCTTAAAAATAGTCGATTGATTAAATTAGCCAATATTATTCCCAGTTTGGATCATTTAGAGTTAAAGCAGCCCGACTGAACTGTTAGTTTTGATAAGGTGAGGTGGATGTTTGGGCTTTTTTTTTAATTCAGTGACCCACAGGGGTTCTTGGCCTGGCCTGGTGTTGTGTAATCAGTGCCTGGTGCTGACTGAGTAGGAGAACGCTGGAACGATCCGGCTCTGAGAACAACCAGGCTCCTTGTTGCACGCCTGGAAAAAGGATAAAGACTTTTTTAAAAAGGGGGAAACGTGCTGTGTCCACTTACACTGACCTCAAATAAGCTCATACATACCTGACTTTATACTTAAAGGTTTAACTCCAAGCCTGGCTGTTATTTAAGGACTGAACATCTTGCAGATTTAATTGAATTATTACAAAAAGTTATTGTAAAAACAACGTATATTGTGTTTAGGTGCGATAGTTCTGTATTGATATTTACCAGGAAATGTAGAACTTGAATTATTTCTACATAACGACTTAACAAATTGAAAGCCTGAGGCTGGAACATGTAATAACTGAAGTAATTTTATTGAATCATCTACTTACAGTACGAGGTTAGAAGTATTACCACTAAATGCATTAAGTTAACTAAGAGAGATTTAATTTAGGGGAACAGAGCATTAACTTTATCAATCAGTCAAACATTTTGTGTAATAATTTGTGAATGAATTAAAAAATGACAACTTTGTCTTGAATGACAAAAAGAACTGAGGAAACACAACTTTCCTAATGAGGAAACATCAGTTATCGTGGTTAAAATTGTAAAGTTGTTTTTATATTTGTACAGTAAATACATGAATTCAGTTCTATAAAACCAAAAGTAACAAAAAACAATATTCTGATGAGAATAAATCAGTGGTTAAGTTAAAATAAGATCATTTGTTTCCATTAAAAAGGAGCTGTGATAAGAAAATAGATTAAAATAAATTACAATTCAATGGAAATTTAAGACTAAAATGTGGTAAAACTAAACAGATGTTGGGTTAGTTAGAATTTGTAAACAAAAAGTTGAACTAAAAGCCAGACCAATAATCTCTAACCAAATTATAACTTGTTTTATTCTTTTTTCCAGTCCTTAAACACGAACTAGTTTGATTCAGTCTTAAGTGTTTTCTATTTTGAACATAAATCCATTCATTGATTTTTGTTTTGTTTTGCAGCTTTAACCTTATCTGTACACATGAAAGTTCAAGGCTGAGCTGTGTAACTTCTCTGATTAGATCACGTTTCTGCAAATGTGCCGTAACGTTACTAACAAACTTGCTGCAAAATGTTTTGTTTCCCGATTTTAAATGCTCAAACCATTAAGGGAAAACAGTAGGGTTGTCAGTTTATTCTCTAAACCTTTTGCTCAGCCTTAACCAGGAGAGAACATGAATCATTCTGTTGCTGTTTGACGTCACATGAGAAACAGCAACAGCTGCTGCGTGTTAGGATCGACACTCAGACCACATGGGCTCAAAATCAGACGTTTTTTATCATTTACTGGTAAAATAAGGATGAAAAATGAGTAGATGGAGGAAGAGGAGTAAAAAGAAGAGACAAGACAATGAAAGCATTAGATCAGGTCAGTAGATTAATACCCCACTCATAAACAGTGAGTGGATTGTGCTTCTGTGAGGCCCCCTCCTCACATTAAACCCAGACTCTGAACCAGGGTCTTTGTAAAACCGAGAGGGGCTAATGAGGGAGGATGTGTGGAGGAGAGGGCAAATAGGGTCCATGTGATCTGAATCCTCTGATTTGATTTACATAATGAGACATATGGGGAACACGGCACAGATTGGTGTGTTTATTTCAGTAATTAACAGATTTTAGAAGCTAGAAGGTAAGAAGAACAAACTTCTTTCAATTTCAGATGATTTTGGGTTTTTTTTTAGTTTTAAGCTGTAAATTGACTCATCTGCTGAAGTATGAATAAAGTTGCAATTGTTCTTTTTTGTGCAGGGAGTGAAGAAACCCTTCACAGAAGTCATCAAGGCGAACATAGGTGACGCCCACGCTATGGGTCAGAGACCAATCACCTTTTTCAGACAGGTTGGACACACATTTTAACACGATTTAATCTCTAAAAATACGTTTTTTAAAAGTCTTAGTCAGCACGGACTCTCTTATGAACTGGTAATGAAGCAAGAGGAAAGTCTTTTATATACAAACTGTATTTTGTAACCGTGTCTTTCAACTTTGCAGCAAAATGTCTCTGATTGATGATTTTATGTTTCATAACTTTGTCCCTGGCTCTCAGGTTCTGGCTTTGTGTTCGTACCCCGAACTCTTGGAAGACAACAAGTTTCCAGATGACGCCAAGAAGAGAGCGCGGCGAATCCTCGACGCCTGCGGAGGCCACAGTATAGGTCAGACAAGCAGCTTTGTAATAATTAACTCAGTCATAGTGGTTGTTGTGAAAAAGTGTCGTCTTGTTACAGCGGTTTGTTCTGAATCAGAGTTCACTCTTGTGTTCTGAAGGGGCCTACAGTGCCAGCCAGGGGATCGAATGCGTACGCCAGGATGTGTCCCGGTACATAGAGAGGAGAGACGGAGGCATCCCCTCCAACCCCGACAACATCTACCTCTCAACTGGGGCCAGCGATGCCATCGTGGTACCTATTACACACCTGTTACCTGTTGTCATTCTGCAGAGCAGCATTTTTAAAGCCGTTTTATTGCTGCTTTAATTTGCACCAGTGACATATTTTTTGAGATCTGTCCTTTATTGAACTTTTGTTAATTATAAACTCAGTTGTACTTTGCTCATCTGTGTATTCACTCCACCCACCGACCTTTGGCACCTTCTTCAAATCATGCAACTGAATAACTTCAGGATCTGTTCCAGTGACCCAAACTGATACTAAAACTGTTCCAGACAAAACTGTTGCTTAAACTGTTCACGTACAGTTGTCACAACTCACAAGGCCTCAGTTTAACAACTCAGATCATTTTGACCTACGAGTATCAGTAGAGCTAAACTAGAGAACTAGAGACATTTCCTGTGAAAAGACTGAGTTCTGAATGATTTCACTAAATTTGCTGAAACTCTAAAAGAATCAAAATGCAAGCTACGAGCTTAAAGAGGCCAAACACTATAAAAAAGGAAGACGCTAGCTAAAAGAAGCAAAATGTTATTTAAAAATGCAACAAGCTATCTAAAAGAAGCTAAATGCTAGCTAAAAGCAAAATACTAGCTAAAATAAGTAAAGTGATACCTAAAAGATGTAAAACGCTAGTTTAAAAAAGCAAAATCCTAGCTTAAAGAAGCAAAATGCTAAATAAAAGCCTAAAAAGGCCAAACACTTTATAAAAAAAAAGATGCTTTCCAAAAGAAGTAAAACATTAGAATTATTTAAAAAAAACAAAATGCTAGCTAAATGAAGCAAAAATACCATGTAAAAGAAGCTAAATGCTATCTAAAAGAAGAAAAACACTAGCTAAAAGCAAAATACTATCAAAAAAATAAAACACTAGCTTAAAGATGCAAAATGCTGGCTAAAAGAAGTAAAACTAGCTAAAAGAAGCATAATGCTAGCTAAAAGAAGCAAACTGTTAGGTAAAACAAGCAAAATGCAATTTAAAAGAAAGAAACGAAAATAAAAGAAGCAAAACGTTAGCTAGAGGAAGCAAAACACTAGCTAAAATCATTTTAGAAAATATAAAAGTTGCAAAGATTAAGCTACGATCTCCTGATTGAGCTGAATGTTGTGATTTATGAAAAACATCAGTGTGAATGCTGAAAGTATTTTTTAATTATCTCGTCTTCTGTTCTTTCCTTCACCTCCTCTTCCAATCTCAGACCATCCTGAAGATGCTGGTGTGCGGTGAGGGTCGGGACCGTACGGGAGTCATGATCTCCATCCCTCAGTACCCCCTGTACTCTGCAGCCCTGGCGGACCTCGGCGCCGTGCAGATCAGTTACTACCTGGACGAGGAAAACTGTTGGAGTCTGAACGTGGCGGAGCTCAGGAGGGCGCTGAATGAAGCGAAGCAGCACTGCAAACCTCGAGTCCTGTGCATCATCAACCCCGGGAACCCAACAGGTCTGTCTTCTCTTCATACCTATGACTCTACCAAACACATTTGGCTCACGCTTCATTGCTCGTTTGTTCTACGCGGCAGGTCAGGTCCAGAGCAGGCAGTGCATCGAAGACGTGATCCGATTCGCTAAAGAGGAGCGTCTCTTCCTCATGGCTGATGAAGTAAAGAAATTGAAGTTTTATTTGCCTTAAAGCACCAATTAATATCTTAAACTTGATTAAAATAAGAAGCTGCAAAGAATTGTCACAGATCAAACCTGGTTACTCCATCCTTATCAACATTTACATGTCCGGAGTTTTAGTTATTTATTGTTAACTAAGTTGTTTTCCTGGTGCAGGTTTACCAGGATAATGTTTACGCAGACGGCTGTAAGTTTCACTCCTTTAAGAAGGTTTTGTTTGAGATGGGACCAGAGTTTTCCAGCAAGGTAGAGATGGCTTCCTTCCACTCCACCTCCAAGTGCTACATGGGAGAGTGAGTCGCTCACGCTAAAGTTTTTTTACTTAAGGGTTTCTCTAGATATTTTTTATTGCTCCTGTTTACATATTAATCCGTTGCAGTAAAATAACCGTTTTTTGTTTGCCTTTCTGTTTGATTTTCAGGTGTGGATTCCGTGGAGGCTACATGGAGGTGCTCAACATGGACCCCCAGGTGAAGGCCCAGCTAACCAAACTGGTGTCAGTGCGCCTCTGCCCCCCCGTCCCCGGACAGGCCCTGCTCGACCTGGTGGTGAACCCCCCGCAGCCCGACGAGCCGTCCTACAGTACATTTATGAAAGTGAGGATTTCTCTCCCACAAGCACACATAATCTAACACAAGCTCCTGTAAACGCTTGTAAACGTGGCACCAGGTAATCTGTGTACACAAGACCTGCTCCCGAGTGCCACAACCCTCACAGAATCCACAGTCCTGAATAATCAGCCTCCCACTGTGTGCTTTAGACAAATAAAACAGAATTTTCTGTTGAATTGAATTTCAGTTTTCAGATTTAAACTATTACACTATTCATGCCGCAGTAATGAAGTCTGCACTCACACAATCAAACATTGTTCAAAGTGTGTGAGAGGTCTTCGCAGTGGTCACGGGTAATCTGACTCTAAATCTTAGATTTATGCTTGCTTTAAACTAACTGCACATTTCAGCTGTAAGGACATAAATAATCAGTTTACTGACTTGGCTGCAAAATTGTAAATGAGTAAATAACCTGTGCAGCACAAGTAAGAATTTCATCTTTACTGTGGAGATCACACAAAACTGTTCTGGATTAAATATGTGAGCAGGTGGTTTAATCCAGGAGAAACGGAAGAGGTGAAAAGGGTCCCCACCTTTAAGTTCTGGACCGCTAACATCACAGCAGTGGTTGAAAAGTCCCAGCAGCGACTGGACTTTGTAAAGACTTCTCCACAAAGAGGAGTCTGGTAACTTTTTAATCAGTCCACCATGCATGTGCTGGATTACAACAGCACTGCATAATCAGCAGAGAAACTTATTGGCTGTTCTCTGTCCTCTCTGGAAGACATCGTCTGCTCCAGATGTCTCAGCAAGGCCGGGAACATTCTAGTAGGACTAATAGACTATAAAAGTATTTTTCCGTGGGTCATCAGATCAGTAAAATAATTTTAATGTTAATAAAAACTACACTGTGCAGTTTATGTTTATACTGCTGTATCTTTGTTTTGTGCTTAGTCTCTTTCTGAACTGTTAAAAGTATTCTGATTCTGCTCAACAGGCAGGATTCCCTCTAACGACCACAAGGGGGCAGATAAGCTGCTATGGTTCAGGTTATTGATCTACTGAGGTGCAGTTTTTAGTAGTTAGAAAGGTGTCTTATAAGAGTTTATACATTAAACCAGAGTATTTCACAGATGGTTATATAACACATCCTACTTCATGAAGATAAAAATGATTTTAGGTTTTCCAGTTGTCTGGATATGACCTGATGGATGGGCTAAAGTTTTACAATTAATGTCTAACTGGCTGGAGAGGGCAAAGTTGTTTTTTTTTTGTACCAGTCCAAAATATCTTCAAATAAACAGATAATCTAGTCTGATTGATGACATCTTGCAGGTTTTAAGGATCTTTGGTGGCCCAACAGCAAACCCCAGTCAGGACTGAATATTAGGTCACAATGTTACGGCAGATTTATTTTATACAAATCAATATTTAACCATTTGGTTCCTCTCCAGGAGCGGACAGCAGTGCTGGCCGACTTGGCAGAGAAGGCCAGGCTCACAGAGGAGATCTTCAACATGGTACCTGGGATCACCTGTAACCCGGTCCAGGGAGCCATGTACACCTTCCCCCGCATCGCTCTACCTCAGAAGGCCATCGACAAGGCCAAGGTTTGCTGCAGAATGTCTTCTGCAGGATATCCTGATGTACTTTTTATACAAACATGACTAAACGTGCATGTTCCCACAGGAGGAAGGTCTGGTTCCTGACATGTTTTACTGCATGCGCCTGTTGGAGGGGGAGGGAATCTGTCTGGTACCAGGAAGTGGCTTTGGACAGAAAGAGGGAACCTTCCATTTCAGGTTTTGGCCTTGAATTTAAATCATTTTTGCACTCCTAATACACAATAAGTTTTAAATATAACTAATTCTCCACCCCCACATCCAGGATGACCATCCTACCTCCCACTGAGAAGCTGAAGGTGGTGCTGCTGAAGATCCGAGACTTCCACTTGAAGTTCACGCAGGAGTTCTCTTAACTGTTCTTTCACTTTGAAGAAGTGTCTTAGAGGGCCTTTGTGTGAACAGCTTTGAACATTTCCTCAAACAGTTTCAGACTTTGTACAAATGAACCACTTTTAAAGATGCACTTTTAATAGTACCCTGTCATGATCAAAAACATGTTTTAGCTGTGATTTGATTTAATGTTGAGGAAAGTTGAGCTGTTTGTTGCCAAATCTGTTTTAGATGATAAACCGGACTGGCCTGTACATGAAGCGCCATTTTAGGTACTGAGTTTAAATATAGCCACTAGTGTTAATTTTTAATATGTTCCTAAATGTGATTTGTTTTTGAGATATGCTTCCATTCAAAAATTTGTATTAAAAAAAAAAAAATCATTTTTCTGCACAGCTTTGTATTAATTCACTACTGGAGGAAGTCTTGTCTTAGCGTTGGCTTTTAAAGCAGCCATAACTTTCAGTTTTTATTTTAAAATTGTCAGCAGTGCTTTTACATGCTTTCAGAAACAGAAGCTGAATTTCTTGGAATGAACAGAAACTAAAATTTGTCAGTAACACCATTGTCATTTTTAAACCCGCTGCGCTCCCTTTACGGACTCCAGCTGAACACGGTTAAGAGTTCTTAACTCCTCACGGAGAAAAAAAAAAAAACAGTCTCAAAGTTCGTCTCTCTGCTGTAGCTTGGTGGCGTGGTCTTCCAAGAACTTGCTGAACCCCTCTACTGTTCTGTCCCCACCTTCAAACTTTACTGGATTTTGCTTACTGTTACTCGGTGCAAAGTATATCGTAGGAAAGCCTTCCACCTTGTAGTTATCGTTTGGCACATCGTTGGCGGTGGAGTCCATCTTGGCGATCACCAGGTTCTTCTCGTTTTTGTACTTTTTGGCAAGAGCCACGTAATCGGGCTCCAGTTTCTTGCAGTGGCCGCACCAGGGAGCGTAAAACTCGATTAGGACGTCCTTCTCAGTGTCCATGACGATCTGATCAAACGTCTTTCCCACCACGACTGTGACCGGACCCTTGTTCTTTGGCACTGGCTGAGACTTGACGATGGGCTTGAGTTTTCCTGCCAACCAAAATTTGAAACAAAGATAAGAAAACAGGATTTTAAAACTAAAAATACTGTTAAAAAAATAAAACTTACCTTTCTTAAAAGCAACAACAAAGTCTCTCAGCACCTCTGAATCAAACTCCTCTGGGTCCATGGCAAACTTTTTGCCTCCGTCGGCCAAAATCCCAACATTCACTTCCTCTCCGCTCTCACTCAGCCCGAGGCTCTTCAGCTCCTCGGCATAGTCCTCCTCATCAGCGATGGCAAACGTGTACTCCGGGAAGTCTTTGGCCACGTCAAGCACCTTGGACCTCCAGAACTGTGTAGCTGGGGGAAAAAAAATAAAAAAAAAGTTTACTCCATTACAGAAAATCTACAGATGGTGTTTATGAATATGATGTAATGGAAACAATATAGATAAACAGTAAAAATGTGTTCATTTTCAGACGTTTAATTCTGATCAAACTCACCTTTTCTGTAGTCAAAGCTGAAGTCAACGCCATAATACACGACCACCAGGGGTCTTTTGGCATAGCGTTTAGCATCATTGCTGGGTTTTCTGTGTCCCACCAGAGGAATGGAATGTTTTTTGAAGAATTCCTGAACGTCTAATACTGTTGTGGATTCCTGAACATAAAAAACAAAAACTATGAACTTGTGACGTTTTTAGGGAAACACTTGAACACACCAAAACCAAACCGACTCATTCTTGAGTTTCACAACTGGTGAAACTGATGCAAACAAAAAAAAAGTAGTAAAAAGGATGCTGCACCTTGACGGAAAGTTTCTGAGATGCTGGTTCGTACTTTGAGCGGAACTTTTCGGGATGAACGATGACGATCTGACCGGGAGACGCCTTCAACAGTTTGGCCACTTCTGCGCTGAAGGAGTGACGGAAGGTGAAGTCCTCTCTCAGAGAGTTACCTGTCAGTCAAACGACGTGCTCAGTTCACTGTTCCTGTCACTGCAAATCGAGCAACAAATGCTCAAATTGAAGTTAAACCAATCACTTACAGGCCTCACTGTAGATCTCATACGCTGCGTCCTGCTCACTGGAGAACACGCCGACGATGACGGCATCGTCACCATCCTTGATGAACTCCTGGACTTGTTTCCCTGCCTGGACCTGCTTAGAGGGGGGTCCTGCCTGCTCACTCATGTAGTCCACGATGCCTAAAGCAAGAGGAAAGGTTGTACATTAAAAATTAATAGACTGTAAGCCAATATTTTATGATAAACCTAATTATCTATGCCAGAGGTTCTCAAATGTTTTAAGTCTAGGGACCAGTGACGTGCGGTCACTAGCCTCCCCTGCCATCATGGAAATTAAAAAGAAAACACAATATTAAATACATTAAATGGTCACATGTATGTAATGCTTTGTACTATAAACACATTTTCACTTAACTTAAACACTTTTTAATACTTTTCTTATTCAAAATCGCT
>JARVJO010000165.1:18972198-19007522 GCA_031762555.1 Cynodonichthys magdalenae | reverse complement strand
TCAAATGAGCTGCAGTTTGTGTAAAGACACTGATATGAAACATAACTCATTAACTTCTGCCAGTTATATGGTGAATAGGTTGTTCTGTAGGGTTCATATATCTGTAAATCTGATTTTGATTAACTGAGTGCCTCACCATTCACGAACCTCACCGCACGTCACTGCTAGGGACAGCCCCCCCCCATTAAACTCATGCTGATTTAAAAATAATTTGCAGTCATTTTAACCCCTAAATATCATAGAATAATTCCATTTTGTTTGGTATGTTTTACTTGTACATTGTTCCACATACAATGCTTATATATAAAAAACAACTTATTGTAATTTGAGGACCCCCAAGCTACAGCTCACAGACCCCTAGGTGACCTGGGACTCAAGTTTGAGAACCTCTGATCTCTGCAACTCCTAAAACAACTATTTTACTAGAAACAAATCCACAAGAATGCTTGTTTACTTGTCAGGGCTTCAAACATTTGCATGTAAAAACAGGTGAACAAGATGACATCATTAAGATTAACCAATCACTCCAGTCAAAGACGACAACTTTAACAATTAAAACCAATTAATTGCTGCAAGCGGTCTACCTACCGTACTTCTCCCTGGGTCCGTTGTACTCAAACACCTTGCCCTTTCTGAAGATCTTCAGGGTGGGATAGCCAGTGACCCCAAAGCGTGAGGCGATATCCCCTTCAACTGTGGCATCAACCTTGGCCAAAGGAATGGGAGGAGAGCGCTGGCTTAACTCCTTTGCAGCCTTCTCATACTCTGGAGCCAGACGCTTGCAGTGTCCACACCTGCAGGTGGGTTTACAGGGGGGAAAATATTAATTTTAATAGTCTGGTTTTATGAAAAATCATCCAATCTCCTCTTAACAGCAGACTCACCATGGAGCGTAGAACTCCACCAGTATGATCTCTGCATTATTAACGGTCTCATCAAAGTTGTCCTTTGTCAGAACAAGCGTCACCTCAGGAGGGGGCGTCCAGTCTGGTTGGGACACCTCCTTCACCCGCTCCACAATGGCTGTAACACAGGCATCAAAAACACGAGCACTTAGCTTTTATTCAGAAAGAACAGATTTTTAAAACAGCTGTAAAATCTTAACTAATCTCCTACCCTTCTCTGTTCTTTCGCCATCGTAGTCCACCGGCTCGCCATTTTTTAGGATCTTAATGGTGGGATATCCGGTCACGTCAAACCTGCTCGCCACCGAGCTAGCTACAGTAGCGTCCACTTTGGCCACAGGTATGGGTGGGTCATTCTCCTTCAGAGTCTGAGCAATTTTCTCATACTCTGGGGCAAACTGCTTGCAGTGACCACACCTAAGAAAAACAAAAAAATATGAATTTATCCAAAAGTCTGGCAGAACATGGAACTTAACTTGGTGTAAATCTTCATGTCAACACTTCTGACATTTATTTTAAGACCCTCTAAACTCAGACGTACCATGGTGCATAGAACTCTAGCAGAACTGTGTCTTTTCCCTCCGTGAAAGAGTAAAAGTTGCTGTCGGTGAGAACAAGAACCCCGTTCTCTTCTTTCACCTCTGTGTCATCCTCATCATCCTCCTCATCATAATCATCACTTTCCTCTTCGGAAGCATTCTCTTTGTCTTCTGTAGCATCTTAAATAAAACATGGCTCAATTAAAACACATTTTCTTGTTTTAAACTTAAAATGCATTAAGGTAAAACAAACGACAAGTCAGTTTTGCACACAGCATAAAAGTCACGCAAAAAATATTTGAGACGAGTATAACTCCAGTTATTACTTTGAGGCGCGCGTGCCGTCATACAGTGCTAGTTTAGTTAGCAGGCTAATTAACGTACAGCAACTTAAGCTAGCGTGTTTAAACGACAATAGCTTACAAGAAACTCGCACCGGATGTACCATTACCACACTTAAACAACTCAATGTAGAAAAAGTAAACACAGGGCTTCTTAGCGTCTCGTACTCACCATCTTCACATCTGCCAACAGTCGCGAAATGTGCAACGCCTAGCAGCACAATTAGCAACAAAGCAACCTTCTTCATTGTCAACGACGTGCAGCTCCGGAGCAAGCGCTTCACTAATCGAGCTAATATTAATAACACTGATGAATGTCATCAAAGAGGCTGTCTGTGCCGCAGACCCGCTATCCGGATCAAATACTGACGTATTACTGTGCAAACCTTCGGCTTGTGGTTTCATACAAACTTACACTTCAGAAAGCACGTACGCCCCCTCCTCCGTCTGGAACTTGTCTGACTTGCCACGTTCTGATTGGCTATTGCCTACGGTTGCCGTCCAATCAGAAGTCGCCACTCAATTCCTGAGTGAAACGTCGAGGGCTGTGATTGGCTGATTCTTTGTGTTGGTTTTGTCATCTTGACTTGGACTTTATCTCTGAGTGAATTATTTTATCAAATTTAGTTGAGATTTTTAAAAGTCTACATTTCAGTTCTTTGTTAAAAAATTATTTTTTTTCTTTCTTTCCACAACCAACATTAGTAAATATTTCAAACTTAATTCTTCCTAAGACAAATTACATTATTTCAATTCTTTATTATTGGTCATCTAGCATAAACATTGTGAATATCTGACTTACTATGAGAAACTAATAATTTCCGATATGTCTAGACTTGCGATTTTATCTATGCTTCATTTTAAAATAAAAACAAAATGCAATGATTTGCAAACGTCATAAGTCGATATTTTATTCACAATGGAACACTGTAAACATGTTCAAAACTGCAGCTAAGATATTGTTTAATTCATCCATTATCTGAGCTTTCAGCTCTATAATACTTTATAAAGCTCTACTGAACAAATATTCCTAAAAAATCATAAAATGCACACTTTCAAAGACATTCCTTTGTCTAAAATATTTTTCAAACCAAAATAAATAAGAATCCTAAATGAGCATATCTGACTCTTTCGTTTCTTGCTCCTTATGAACCAGAACCTCCACCACAACCTCATAATGAGTTTTACTAAACGAGCAGTTGGATTTAGTGTCTTCTGCCAAAATCTCTTTGATGGA
Source organism: Cynodonichthys magdalenae (assembly GCA_031762555.1). Taxonomy (NCBI): domain Eukaryota; kingdom Metazoa; phylum Chordata; class Actinopteri; order Cyprinodontiformes; family Rivulidae; genus Cynodonichthys; species Cynodonichthys magdalenae. Next base: position 19,004,500 of record JARVJO010000165.1, on the reverse strand, counting down.
TGTTGACTTGCTACAGCACAAGCAGTTTGTATTCCTTAATTCATCACTAGGTTCCTCAGAAATGTCTGGACGATAATTTCTGTTTTTTCTTCTTTGGTCCAGGACTTTCTGGACATCTTGTTCAGAGTGGGGCCTACAAGGACAATAAAGTCACAATTGTTTGCAAAACACGTCGCAATGTCTGCTTTGGAATGATGGGGGTTTGATGCGAGTCTGACTTTGTTACCTTAAGAGACAAGATGCAGGTCTCTGATCTGAGTCATGCATGGGTTCATTCAGCGTCGTCTGAGACCTCCAGTCCTGGAAGTGAGATCATTTGTTGAGTGTTGCTTTGATGTTTTAGAATTATATTTAGGTCTGCATATAAGACAGTTTGCCTCACCTCTGTGTCGGAGTTCTGAGGTGTGGGAAAGTCCTTGTTTCTGGAGTTGGGGGTTTTGGGAAGCAAAGGGTGGTCGGTTATGTTGGAAAGGGCACTGAGTCTGAACAACAGTTCATCTACTGAGACCTCCAGCTCCTCAAGCAAAAACGTCTGAAAAGAACAAAAGGAATAAATCAACCATGAATCTGAAATCATAAAACTAGTTTTTCAAGTATTAAACTATGACATCACTGCAATCGCTGAGCGTTTTGATGCCTTCCAATTTATTTATTATGTATTAAGATTGAGCAAAACCTGCAGAGCTCCGATCTCAATCAGGCAAATTCAGAAATCTTATTTGTTTTATGCAAAAAACTTAAAGAACCCGTTCAGATCGGACGCTGAGCCTCAGCTAATTTCCCTGCTGTAAGGAACTGATCGTGTTACAAACTGGTGAGTTTTGAAGACTTGTTAGACGAAGACAACCTCCTCAAGTAAAACTTATTTGACTCAACATTTTCTGCTCATTTCACGTTATAAATAAGTAAACTTTATAAATAATGTCATGTCTGCAACAGCATTTTTTCAGCGTAATTGGTACAAAAAAAATCATTCTAAATTATTACAAAGATAGGGCTGTTTGTATCACCATTATGCTCATATTAATACAAATTTGGGCTTAATCTGGTAATATTTAGCCTCTGCCTGTTACTTTGTGGGTCAAAAGCTGAAACAACTGCTGCAGATAAGTGTTTTTTGTTTGTTAGTAAAATATTTCACAAACTACTGGACAGACTTTAACAAAACTCTCAGGAAATACTGGAAAAAAAATCTAACCAAGTATTTTTTATCTTACATCCAAACAAAAAGTTTTTTTTTTATCTTGTTTTGAGTATAACAGAGCAGAACGTAAGATTTTTTTAGCCTTGTTACCCTGGAAATTTTCCTGATTTCAAGACTTAAACTGAGTCTGAATTGTCTAAAATTTCTTAAATTAAGTAAAAATAATCAGCCAATGGAATAAGAACAATTGCACTTGGTAAGAATATTGAAATAAGGAAAATTGTCAGGGTAACAAGGCGAAACAATCTTACATTCTGCTTTTGTTATACTTAAAACAAGACAAAAATAATGTTGTGTCTGATAAAAAGACTTGGTTAGATGGATAGGTTTTCCAAGATGGCTGCCACACCCTGTCTTCCTCATGATGGTCCGTCCCCGTTTGTCTGTGACGTCCGATCAACTCAGACACCTTCTTTTTGAAGTAGGAAAGCATTTCTGCTGTGGTTAGGACTTTCTTTCTGCTCTGAGGTCTTCTGGCAGCTCTGATTGACGAGGATATCGCCCCAATCACCTGGAAGGAAAACACAGAACTGTTTCAGGCTCAAATAAAACTTTGTTTTGTTTTCTTTCTTTCTTCTAAGAGAAGATTTTTATACCACTGCTGTCCACAACACAGAGGCTGAGAGAAGAAGAAGTTCGCAAGGAGAGAAATCCGGCCCTGATAGACCCCTGGTGCCTCGGAGACCCCGGTAGTTACAGAGCAGAGACCGAAGGGAGCTGAAGACCCCGGAGCTTTGTACGCACAGCAGATTCCCCAAACAGGACGAGACCACCAGGAGGGCCAGACCTGAGCTCTAACAGAAGAGAGAGAGCAGACTTTAGCTAGTTTTATTGGTGCATTTTGTTTCTCGTATGGTTGCAGTGAAAAGTCTGAGATATTTTATTAAAAAATAAGAAGTTTTGAGAAACGGCTCATTAACGCACAAAACTATCTCTGCAGTGTAGTCACTGTGTTTACCGGAGGGGAGAAGAGGCTGCAGAGTGAGCGAGCGAAGACTGCAGCAGAGAAATCAAAAGTCCTGTTCACCTCGAGAACAGTCACAGCCTTCATCATGAGGAGGAAGAGGATGATACCGTGCAGCGAACGAATATACTGTAGAGACAAAACAACATCTTCACCTCGATCACACTGAAAACAAAACCCTAAAAAAACAGGGGTCTGAAATCTTCAGGGAGACATTCTAACATTTTTTCTAATAATTCAAGTTTGTAAAGAGCTAACAATGTAGGAACTGAGCACACATTGGAACTCTAGCAATGGAAAACCTTTGACCAGTAAGTCATAGGTTGCATTCTACTGAAGGATGACAAAAAAACAAACAAATAAAAGAAATACTTCACGAAATATTGTCAGCTACAGAAACCAAGAGCGGCTGTTTTCTGCATATAATAATTTTCCATGGTTTTCTCGCGTTATCAGGAAATAATGAGGAGCGTTTTCTTGATAACTTAATTTCCTGATGGTTTTCCACTTGTGTATCATTCAGTAACCATGGAGACGACCTGGTCCCCTCAGCTGGTCTTCGATGAAGTATACCATTTATTTAACCAGGCAAATCTAATTGAGATCACAGATTTCTTTTACAAGGGCGGCCTGGGCCTGAAGGCAGCCTAGTGAACATAATTTGTGTCATTTTTGTGTCATTACACAAACTGAATATTTCAATTTGTTTGTCTTGTACAGATAACTTTCATATCAGCCCTCGGCTGGTCCGACTGCAGATCAGCAGGCGTTTACACAGTGATCCTGCTGATATGATAAACTTTACAGGTGACCAGCTGAGGGGATCGGGCCGTCTCCATGGTTACTGAATGATGCACAGAAAATCACTCGAAACGCGTTATCTCGAGAAAACCATCGGGAAATTAACTCATTATCTAGAGAAAACGGTCCTCGTTATTTTATGAAAAAAAATTATATGCTGAAAACAGCCACTCTCTGCTTCCGTATAGTCAGCTAAAATGTTAAATTTAAAAGAAACTTCAGTTTAAACAAGGAATTACTCTTTATTGTATAGAAATATGCACTTTTTAAAATGATTCCCATATGTTATGGTGATAAAAGACAGAGACCAGTTTGTCTGTAATTAAATTATGATCTTTCTTAAATAATTTATGTAGGAAAACTGAACTTTTATTGGAGACAAGCCTCCCCCATATTATTATAAAATCTTTCCTAATGGACCTACAGAGCCCGTAAAAGGACATGGAGAGATTTTTTTTCTTTTGCGTTCCTACGCCATACTTTTGCATTACCTTGCAATATTGTTGCATTACTTTTATTTTGAAATATTTGGTTACCGAAAAAAGATGTGTCGCCACAAGTACGATATATTGACATTGATATTGCGTGGCTGCACTAAGTTAAAATATCTGCATATTACATACTTCTATGTGTGGCTGTGTGAGATATTCAATCCGAAGCTGAATTAAAGCAGTAGGCTAACTCGCTAATGATGAGCATGTGAATTTGTTAGTTATTAAACCAGTAGACAGAACAGTGATAAATTACTTTTGCAAGGGAACGCAAAAAAAAAAAAAAATCCCCCATGTCCCCTCGCGGGATTTTTTTGGTGGGTTTACTTCTAACTTTAAACCCAGAAAACTTTAGTCATATTTAACTAATTCAAATGACAGGAAGCTGCGTTTATAATAATTGACACAGACAGCCCAACCTCACTGTTATTAGTGTCATTCTGCTGTAAAACATCAGACACGCCTGTTGTCTCTTGAAATACAAACTTTTCTCATGTTCTGAGGTTCAATGAGCCAAAAAGCTGCAGTTAAACCTTAATAGGGTAATAAGTCATATCTAAATTTTGCGTTAGAGATCATATTTCTGCGTTTTACTGCCGTAACATCTGTCTTTGTCTCACTTGTTCCCAGGTGGACAGGTTGCTAACGTCAACATGTCTTTTATTGTCGCGTTCCTGCAGGAAATTCACCACCTCCATCATCGCGACGGAGCGGTAAACGCAACAGACGTGATAGACGAGGGTCGCCGTCAGCAGACTGACCTGTGAAAAGAGAAACACGGTGAATAAATGAGGCGGAGGTGGAGACTGCAGATAAGTTTGTTAGTTTAACACTGACAGGTTGTTTCAACCTTTTCGATGAGGCCGCTGTGTTCTTATTTGTGTTGGCGTGAGTCCAAGTGTGTGTGTGTGTTCATCTTATGTTCAAACTGGATGAAGCTCTTTCTTTATTTTTAGGGTGAGGGAGTATAGAAACTCACGTCCAGACAGGTGGAGGGTGTCCTCCAGTTTCCCATCAGGCCTTGCTGTGCTGCAGTGGACACTTGGCCGCAGAGTCGTAGAAGAGATAAGAGGAGGAAGAGCAGCTGGTGTGAAACAGAAAAAAAACAACAAAAAAAACGTCATGTTTTGTTAAAAGTTGAGACTAATTTCCTATAAGCTGAAGCCCCCACCTGGCAGACCATCACAACATGATCCCCCCTAAAATGGGTGGGATCCACCCGGACCGACTGGACCTGGGCAGAGGGCCGCAGCACCCCGCTGGGGCTCTGCTCGGTGAGCAGGGTCACGCTGGTGAACAGGTTTGGCTCAGGGCTGTACAAGGTGAACTGGACCTTCAGGGCCACCGTCCGTCTGTCCACCCAGCCGCTGGACCGCAGGAGGTTCAGTTCTGTTTCTGCATCGGACCTGCGAGGAAAAAACTGAGCATCAGCAGCGATTTACAGAATAAAATAAGAAACGTTTTAATCATTTCTCTGTTTATCTTACTTTGCGTGGCCTAAAACAACTGTAACCACTTTCTCTGAGTGGCAGCTGGAGCGATCAGACGTCCAGAAATGTCTCAGCGAGGGGACCTTGGAAATGGAAACACTGAGATTATAACAGTGTCAAAGTTTACTTTGGTGCAGCGTGAGGATATCCTGCCAGGCAAGATCTTTTCACAATATGCAGAAACCTGATTAATTTCTTAATTGGATATTTCAGATCTAAAGACTTCATCAGCAGCCTGTCTGTGCTTCAGAGTCTAAAACAAAATGGCCCTGAACACCTGATCTCATAAATATTGTTAAAACCTCGGTCACACCCCCGGGGGCAGGTCCTTCTTACATCAGCGTTGGTATGCTGTAAATATAAACAATTATTCTTACACAACTGGAGCGAGGCACATATTAAACAGAGACTTGTTGATTCTCTTACAGTTTAAAGTAAATGACTGCAATCCATCTAAAGTATAAGACAGGGGTATTCAACTGGTGGCCCAAGGGCCACATCTGGCCTGCGAGTGACCAAAGTTTGGTTCGCCAATTGGTTCCTTTATCTCTTAAGCCCAAATCTCCAGTTTTCTACTTTAATTACTATAAGTTCTTTTAGTTAGACGTAGATGTGTGGTATCTATAGAAACGTCCGAATCTTGGCTGGAAGTTGGTAAAATCAATTTCTATGAACATCCAAGACAGTTAAAACTACAATCAGTTGAAGATAAAACTATGAAAGTGAAAACAAAATTGGTTTGGCAAGTCAGAGATGTCAAAATAATTGTGTTAAATAGGAGGCAGGTTTTATTATCACTACTTTTATTACATAGGGTTCTGTATGTTGTGTTCATGACTAAATGCAGCAAAATAAATTATCTCAGAGGTAACAGATCTTTGTAATACTTGTTTTATTTACATTATGACTAATTGCTGGATGTTCGGCCCCTGAGCTGTTGGGCTGCATTAACTGTGGCCCCCTGAGCAATTTAGTTGAAACACCCTGGTATAAGATGTAAGACTGTCTCTGAAATGTATTTATTTCCTCTTTAGCCACTGAGGATAACCTGCATGCTTTAAAACACAACTTTCTACGAATTATAATTCTACCTACCTGGTTCTGAGCTGGGCGGCATTGCTCTGTTTTTTTTATCACAACACCTCCGATCCCAACATGTGACGTCTGAGCAACACAAATTACATCATGAATAAACTGAAATTCACTGAACGAAAAATGATATTTGATTAATATAACTTACATTAAACGAGTGAAGACCAAAATGTCTTTAAAAAAGCTGAAACTACCTTTCTTACTTCAGTTTTCTCTGATTTAATCTGTTCCAGCAGGTCCAGCAGAGTCGTTTGTGTCCACGTCCACCAGTCCTCCTGTGTTTTTATGGCTATAAATCCATGCCTCCTGGTGGAAAACAACAAAAGACATATTTCCTGTTTGTACGGGTGATATTGAGTGAAAAGAAATGCAGGTGTTACCCTATAAAGTGTCTTCTGACAGCTCTGTTGAGTGGATAATCTTCTTTAAATGAACTGTAATAAGTTGCACACGACATCAGGAGGAGCATGGCAGCACAGAAAGACAATTCTCTGCAAGACAAGAAGAAAACGATTATTTCTGATGCAAACATGCATTTTTAACACAAACACACAAAGACAAACCTCAGTGTTTTATGGATGAGAGTCTCTCTTCTTCTCTTTAAACGAGTTCTCCTCAGCTCTGCTGGAGGCGGCGGGCGCGCCAGCCGGAGGTGTCGAGCTCTTTGACGAGCTCCGAGTAGCTGAGAATCAAAAACGAGTGACTTTTTTAGTAGGTAGATGGAAACTCGTTCTTACCCGAGTAGCATCTCATCATCACCTTTGCAAAGTGTGAACTTCTTTGTTCAGGGAAACCAGACGCTTTGACCCGATCCTCGGGCTGATCGTGGGAGCTCCACGAGTTTAAAGTTTCCACCTTTATGGAAGAAGAAGGAGAGAACGGTGCTTTCTTGTACCAAATTGAGACAACTACTGCAGCTGCAAAGATCTGGAAAAGAAAAGCAATAAGATGATGATAACAATTAAAGATTAGCAGCTTATGTTTCATCAATCTGCTCTTTATTACCAAAGCTGGCTGGATGAAAAAGATGCAGGAGATAAGAGAAACAAAGAGGGACTGGATCCAAAGAAGAACCTGATTGTTGCTGAATCTGATGCAAAATATAAAAAGGTGGCTTAAAATATGCTTTACAAATTCAAATTTAAATAAAAAAAATAAATAAATCCAGAAAATACCTGCTTCCCAGTGCAGCAGAGAGCCCCAAACACAGCAGAGAGGTCAGCAGACACAGAGCCCAGGCCAGGAACAGACACCACATAGACATTACACCAAAACTTTTATTATTTTGAAAGGTTTGACTTTCATTTATTGAAGTTTTCTGGGTTTCAAACCCATCACTCTCAGATAAAATCCCGTCTCTCCCCTCACAGGTCAGAGAATACAGTCCCTCTCTGGCCAATCCTGCTTGGATTATTGATTCTTCTTTGGTGACTTTGTTCTCACGAGTTGTGGACGCCGACAGAATGTCTGTGTCCTACAGTGCAGAAAAATAAATAAATAAAAAAAATTAAGCTCAGATTTTTCTCTGTACTGAAAGAGGAAAAAACTCAGTAAAAGAGAAAGAAAGAGAAAGAGGAGATACTTTAAAAAGGCAACCTGGTGTTTTTTACTCCAGCCTTCCCGAGTCCACAGGTGGGACAGGTGGGAGTCCAGATCCATGTCCCTAACTGAAGAGACAAAGAGACAGTCTAATAAAGGGTGTGAAATAAAACAGAATCAGAAAATTTGGAAGAAGTGGAAACTGATATTTTGAAGTGGGGTTCTGTGGAAAGGTTATGAATAAAGAATATCTTACCTGTCGTAGATCTCTTTTTAATTACCTCAGTTTGGACAGATAAAATTAAAAAACCTGATTAATGAGCTAACGGCTAGTTCAGATGCAACTAAGACTAAAGTGGATTACAGTGGTCTTAAAAGTTTAAGCAAGTGTTTTTTAGTTGCTTAAATATTGCCTCTGCAGTAAAACAATATTTTAGAAGCCCAGAAACATTAGACTGAAAAAAATACTTTTGTGTTTTTGTGTTTTAATTTAAAACAACATCAAAGTTCCACCTTTGATTTAACTTATGACTACTGCTTTTTCCTAATGTTTATATTTTGCACCCAGCTTAAGCTTTATCCTCCACGCCTTGTTTCCTGTTTATGGTGTATTTCCTTCGCGCCATGTGCAGATTTGGCATTTTTTGCGTGTTTCTGTGTGGATGAAGACATTTCAATGGGGCAATAATTCCAAGAAAACTTTGTCATGACAAACAAAAATATTGTCATGGAAAAAACTGTGTTTCTGTGTAGACATGGTTTTAAATTGCTGTCAATTTCACAATGCATGATTATTTACAAAGAACTCAGTGGCAGCAGCAGCTAGCTATAGCACTTCTGGTGCAGCCTGAGGGACTTCAGGGTGGAATATCAAATTTCTGCTAGAATTAATACATATTGTCAAACTAACTACAATTTAAATGTTTATAAAAGAGCATGCACACTAACCATTAACTTACCAAACCGAATTCCCTGAACAAAGGTTGTTCAAAAAAGCTATCTACAACAGGTAAGATATTAACTGTTTGTAGCCTTTCCAAAGATCTCCTCTTAAAGCAAGGGTGAATGGCCACATGAACATTATGTTGGCCGTCAAAGGGCCAGTTGCAATTAACTTTGACTAAACAGGAAACATCTTCCTCATCTCTTTGCTATGACTGAACAAACAATACCTGAGCTCTATGTGGTATTTCCTGCACAGAAATAACGCTTTAACATGTCTTTTTATTAACACTAAAAAGTACTATGTGAAATAAATAATACGGAAATACTGTTAAAAGTAAGAGAGTTTAACTCACTGTTGAGTTGTGGTGAGTAGCTTCCATCTTGTATTCTGAACCCTCCCACTTTCCCACAAGGATTTCCCACTGCAGGGGTGTTCCAGTTTAAATCTACATATTGTACGTGGGGAATTCCCACTTCCCAGTACAACTGGGTTGCAGCAAAAGTTGCCTGCAAAAATGCAGGGACATGCAATTTACACTGCTAATTTCCCCAACTTCTGGCTACCTTTGAACCCTGTGCACTGCCACCTAGTGGTGGGATGCGGTCGTTTCGCAGGTAAAAGAAATCATAATCCATTATGGGAGATAAAGTTTATGGTCAATGTTGACTTTAAAGCAGCTTATTTTAAGACATTAATACATAGTATTTGAAGGTCTTGTGGGCCACATAAAATGCTGTGGAGGGCCACATTTGGCCCGCGGGTCTTGAATTTGATACATGTCCTAAAGGATTCAAATCAAACCTGACCCTCTGAATCCTTCTTGGCGGTTGATCTGACTCCTGATCCTGTCACTTTGATCCCACAGAACCGAAACATGAAGGACATAAATGTTGCTGCAGGTAACACAACCGCCACGCCCAAAAGTCCTGCTGTAAGAGAAACAACTGAGCTCGACTCCATCTGTGAACAAAAAAACAGAAGGACACCACTGTAAGTACGCTTCTTTATGAAAACGTTTCAGCAGTTCGGTTCGCTCACCTGATCGTCTGTTTGTGCTATGATGACGGCGCTGACAGCTGCGCACCCCAACAGTAGCAACGCACACACACCGAGTCTCTGAGTGTGTGTGAACGAGTCGGGCCGGCAGCAGCTGTACACCGAGATCCAGGTGTGGTGATCAGCCATGAAGTCGGAAAACCTGAGAAACAACATCTGCAGCAACAAATTCAGAGTCAAACAAGAGAGCCAACTTTTAAAACTCTCTGCGTGAACGATCGTCGTACCCGAGCGAAGCCGGGTCCACCAACGCGCAGCATCCTCTCCACTCGGCCGTCATCTTCATTTACAGCCAACCAGCTCTCACTGACAAACAACCACGAGCGGCCCACCTGCCGGCCCCTCACCTGGAGTACAAACAGGTTAAAAAGTCCGGCCTCATTTTCCAACTGAAACAGATTTTATTTTAAAAAAAGAGGTTTTACCTCAGATACCGTCACTTGTTTTATGTACCAGTCAGGAGAAGGACCAGAGTTGTCGTGCCAGATGTGGACCCCCCACACAGGACCCAGACAGTCCGCCGCACTGGAGACCGGACACACAAAAAGCTTGTACACGTGGGAGTTTCTGAAAGAACACATTACAGTTTGCTGACAGCGACGTGGAGATTCTGGAGAGTTTTACCTCAGTATAAAGGTGTCTTTGGAGTTCCTCCTGAACAGAGTGCATCCTGGGACTTGGAGTTCTTTTGTCTGTGAGACTCCAAGGTCACCACACAGCTTTATGTACACCTGGAAAACGAGTTTCACCAAATCACAACTGGAATTCTGCAGCTTATATAGAAGATTGTAGTTAAATAAAATCACACAAAACAAAGTTATTTTAAATATCTTTCCAAAATGGAATATAAGATTTTTTTTTCACTCTTTCATTTTATTTGTGATATGTATTTGTTATTTTTTTTGTATGAAGAATTTGTTTTGTTTGTAAATGAAATGAACAAATAAATAAATAAAAAAAGCTTCTTTGTGGTGCATTTCTGTATATAAATTATCGAAATATGTTTTATTGCATCATTTTGTCTTGTGACAATAAAAAATGCTTATATTTTATTTATTATGTTTCTATCTGTACTGGATCAAATTATGCAACCTATCCAGAAAAAACAAAAAGTTTCATTTCTCTTTAAAAGCTCCTGGTCGTCTCATTTCCTTAATGTTTACATTCTGTTGCTAAAAGAAGAGAGAACGCTTCACAGCAGCAAACAGGGACCTTTTATGCTTGTTTTTTTAAATTAAAATTAAAATTTATCCCATTTTGTTTTAAATTACGCAATTTCCTTGTTCAAACATTTAATCTTTGTCTTGTTCGTTACCCAACAGTAAAGGTGAATTTTTAAAAAGGACCATAAAAGTTGCAACCATGACCAGTGCAAACGTTTAGTTACAGTTGATTCAGTTTTAATAAAAGTTGAGCAACTGATTCAAAGGAACAGAAACAAGCTCACCTTCGCAGACATGAGTGCTGCAGAGCAGAGACCAGTGTGAATGCAAACGACATAAAAACACGAGTCCTCTGGATTGTTGTCGGGAAGGAGGTGGACCCTTCGGTTCTCCTCAGAGACGACGTCAGCTCTCTGACACCAGACGAGCCCCAGGATGAACAGGATCAGAACCAGCACCAGTAAACTGACCACTGTTGGATTACTGGAGACACTGAGGGATTAATGAGAAACATACAGAGTTTCTATTCAGATTCTTAAAAATGTGATGAACAAATAATTATTCTAAACAAAAAAAAGGGGCGGGGTTACCTCAGAAACTGATCCAGATCAACCGTGTCATGGCTGCTCTGAATCTGCTGCTGGAACACAGTCAGTGGCCTCAGCTGGTAGCAGCTGGATTCAGACAGAACACACCAGAAACAAACTGTAAATCAAGTCAAATTTATTTATAAAGCAGGAGAGAGAGGAGGGTGCAAGGTTCATGTTGCCATTTACAGGTGAGCACCTTTACTCTCATACCTGCAGCTGACCGTTGTGTCCAGTCGTCCCGTCCTGCAGCCGTGGTGAGTCCAGTCTCCCTGCTGACCGTCCCAGGACAAACACAGACTGCTGCCCACCGCCAGGCTGTAGCGTAGCTGTTCACTTCTGTGCTTCCTCCTGGATACTTTGTGAAAGTTAGCATCAAGCAGGGCTAAGTGGCCGACGCCTGCAGCTGGAAATTTGTGACATTTTTGGTAAAGTTGTTAAAGTTTGAAAAAATTGTGACATGTTAAAGCATGTAAGATGATTTGCCTTCAGCTTGTTGAACTTTTACTTGAAGTTGGAAATAATCAGCTTAAAAATAAGGAATGACAAGAATAAAACCAAACCAGAAACATTGAAGCCAAGACATGTTTTTACCGTTAATGTAGGACGGTGGAAGAGTGAAGCGTACGATGTTGCTCTCCCACCTGTGAATCCTCTGCAGGTGGTGCATGCTGGGAGTTGGCCTCTCAAACATCCTGAAACAATGAGTCACGGGTTGGGTTTGTGTCTTAGATGTGGTCAAAACTTATTCCAACTCAAACAGCTAAATAATCCAAACAGCCACCTGAAGAGAAGCATGATGGGAAATCCTTGGCCAGGTGGCAGCATGAACGCCACAGTCACCTGGACGGCGTGATGCAGGAGCTCCCGGCTGACGCTGAAGTTGTGGTAGTTGATCCGGCTGCGCAGGAGGGTGTACTCACTCACAGAGCTCCTCTGCAGCAGAAACATGACAACAAAAGCTAAAGATTAAAGCATTTGTTCAACAAGAGGATGATTTAGATCAGGGGGGTCAAACTCATTTTCACAGAGGACCACATGAGCGCTATGATGGCCCTCAACAAGCCCGTTGTAATTAACTTTGACTTAACATCAAACATCATCTCATTGCTATGGCTGAGCACCGCTAACAAACAATAACTGAGCTCTATGTGGTATTTCCTGCATAGAAACAGCGTGTTAACGGGTCCTCTTATAAACACTGAAAAGTACTACGTATACGACTGACTAAATGTAAAATAAATATTACAGAAATGCTATTAAAAGCAAAAGTAAGAGAGTTTAACTCACTGTTGAGCTGTGCTGAGTAGCTGCCATCTTGAGTTCTCTCCCACTTTCCCACAGGGAATTCCCACTGGAGGAGCGTTCCAGTTTAAATTTTCATCTTGTAAGTGGGGAATTTTTACTTCCCAGTACAACTGGGCTGCAGCAAAAGTAGCTGGTGAAAATGCAGCAACATGGAGATTTTACACTGCAAATTTCACCAACTACCGGCTACTTTTGAACCCTGCACACCGCCACCTAGTGGTGGGACGTTGTCATTTTGAGATAAAAATTGATGACGTGCGTTATGGGAGATGTAGTTTATAGTCAACGCTGGCTTTAAGCAGCCTATTTTAAAACATTAATATATAGTATTTTAAGCTCTCGCGGGCCCCATAAAATGCTATTGATGAGTTTGACACGTGTTTTAGAAGAAAAGTATTACAGAGGAGTCCACGTGGCATCTTTAATTTTCCACCAGCAGCGGCAAATATGAAGAGAAAACATACGTTTCTTTGTGGGTGTTGCAGCTCGAAGCTGATTGGCTGAGGGAGGGAGCCAACATGGATTCTCCTCCTCGTGCTGCATTTGTACAGATGAAGACTGACCACTGGTCCGGGCAACTGAACAAACACAAAAAAAAGGTAAGAACAAATTTTTAGCTGTAAATCCCTGACTGTTTTCAGGTTCTGATCTCACCTGGGCAGGATGCGAGGCCCAGCAGTAAGGGTTTTGGGACTGTTCAATCAGAACTCTGAGGACGCAGGGGTTTGGTTCTCGGAGTCCTCCGAGGCGAGCAAACACAGTCTGGTTTAGAGTAGCAGGGAAGTAGACGGTGGTGAAGTTGCTCCTGATGGTGGTGGAGGTTTGGTTTTGGGATGCAGCGTGCATCACCATGAGGTCTGTGGTCACTCTGTGCTCTGTGGTTTCCTGGAACAAAATGTGTCTCTAAAAAAAGATAAGAAAACTAATGTTAGAAGTGAAAGTTTCAATATTTTAGAAGAAAGCTGTTTGTTTCATCTCACCAGCATCAAGTCTGAAGCAGTCTGTAAAATATCACCGAGAAGCTGTGGCGCTTGTTTTACCAGAATCGATCCTGTGTTGAACTGATAACAATCAGGAGCGTTTCCTGAATCAGCAGGTGATTCTGACTCCAGCTCCTCTGTAAAATAACCATCAGGTGTTTCAGGTGTGTAATGACAGCTGGAGAACACCTGCAGGCCGTATGAGAGTAGACTGATCAGACTGTGGAGCATCCTGTGGTTCTGATCAGCATCATTGAGCTCAGAAAACTGCTCCCACACGGTCCGTACATGCGACGTTATCCGTCTGACACTCATTAATGTCACCTAGAAGGGTTAAAAGCAACAGTTTTCATTTTAATAATCTCTTTGTCCATAAAAGCATCAATAAAAAAAACAAGCTCTTACCTGATTGGTTGTTTGTAGAAGATCAGTCAGGATGCGGATGTTGTCTTCCACTGATGGCTAAGATTTATGTAAATGAGAAGTAAATGTGTAAAAACCTTGTTGCAGTCTGGATCTGGATCTGTGGGTCTGTGTGTACCTGGTCACTGTTCTCCAGCTCACACATGGCGCAGATGAGCGTGTTACGCAGGCGTCTCTGTTCAGCGGCCTTGGCGCCTGGGCGGAGTCTGTTCAGGATCCTGCAGAGGAGACCGACGTGGTTCCGGACCTCTGCAGAGTTCCTGAGCTGCAGGAGAGCCGACAATCTTCCCAGACCCGACTCGGACCTGGAGACATCAGATACAGACTGGAGCAAAAATGTTTTCTTTATAGGGGCAACAATTACATTTTTATAAGAAATGGCTTCATGTATTAAATGTGTTTAAGATAAAATTTAAATAATCTCTTTGTCAGCTGATTTTCTTTTTGGTTTTCACAGTAGTTTGTTTTAAATAGTAGTTTAAGCCTCAAAATGTGGTAAACTATTTATAAAATGTAGGAAAATTTGTAATTCCAGATAATAGGATTTTATGTTTTATATTAGGGATAAAGATACATGAATCTGTATGAAACAATACAGATTTTAAAATTTATTTTATCCACTTGTCTTCTGAAGATGCTCTGTGTTGAAGCCTCTGTGGATCTGTGTTCGACTACTCCACCTAGGCTTCATTGTCGAGCACAGATCCACTGAGAAACTTGCTGTTTCAGCAACATTTAATTTAAAAACTGTACTTTTGAGAGTAAACAAACGTTTATAATTCATTTCAATAAATTACAAGTTAAGCAGGGCATGGGCATTTCTCTTTTTTCTATCAAAAAAATATCAAACCGTGAGACTAAAATATTGAACCGAACCGTGAATTTTCTGTATCATTGCACCTTTAATATATAAATATATAAAAGTTTTACACCTAAATATAAAATGTTCAACATTTTTTGTCAGAACCATGACAATTATAGAAAAGAATTTTTAGTAAACATTTGAGTTCACAGTGATGTTTTCTTACAGCTTCTGATCCGAATCAGGACGAGGTGAGGAAGACGAGTCGTCTGTGAAGAAGCTTGGTTTGACTCGGACCGTAACGGGACAAGGTTTGGTGCTTGATCCATATCTGCCGCTTCTAATTTCAATGTGAACAGTTACTGTAAGAACAAGAAATTATTTATTTATTCAAAATAAGAAACAGACAATGTCTTCAGCTCCATCTTCTACTGTGATGTGTGCTTATCTTATTCTACAACAAATTACGTAGTTTTCTGTGTTTTACCTTTATATTCATCAGTGGGGTCCCCTGAGGGAAGGCTGAAGTAGTACTGAAAGTCTCTGCCTTGGTACAGGATCCTGGGGGGACTGCCTCTGACACTGAAGCTATACTTGTACAGCAAGTCCTTAATCAGAACCACAAACAACATGAACAGGCATAAAAAATGTAATTTCTTGCGTTAAAAGCTGATTTGAACAAACCTGGTGTCCTGACATGCAGAAGAGGCTGAACTGTGTGTGTAGCTCCGCCCCCTCAGCTGGCTGCACCTGACACGTCACGCCTTCAGGCACAGGGTTGGTTTTTAGAAACAGCTGAGTTCGACCCAGAAACTCCTGCTGAGACCCTGAGTTCATCGGACAGAACGTCGATAACGTCGTCTGCTGGAACTACTTTTATTTTCTTATGTTAAAAAGAACATTAAATAAATACGGTTTGTGTTTCATGTCTGTTAATGTTTTATACATACAGGCAGTGACCTCCAACAAGTATCGAGTTTTTGGCCTCAGACTGAAAGGTTTGAATCTGAGCAAAGAAGAGGAGATTCCTGGAAAATGAAAAAGAGACATGACGATGACTGAGAGTGTTTTTAACATTTTTTTATTTATGAAATGCTCTAAAATGACACCTGTGTAGGTGTAGGACTCAAAGAGGACTCTGTCTATCGGGTCTCGGTGAAGGTCGAGCAAAGTCCGCTCCTGGATCGCCACAGAAGGTTTGGGATCCACCAGATTACTGCCCTGATCCGGGTTTAAAACCCAACCAGATCCTGAACTGAGGGTCCGAACACCTACACCTGAGAGAAAAGACCCTGTTAAAGGAAAAAACAACTCACATTTACGATAATGTTTTTGTACCTTTGGGTCTGCCTGCTGACATCCCTGAGTCTCCTTCCTCTGCAGGAAACGGAGCGTCGTAATCATCAGAACCTATAATTTTATCAGTTTTAGTAAAGAAAACAATCATATTTATAACAGCGTGTTTGTAGCACTTATTGTGCAAAATAACTAACACATTCCAGCACACGTGTTGTTTTTGTTGTGACTGAATCTCCTGTCACTCAAAAAACATTTTCAAAATGTTTGCATTGGATTTACTTCAATATATTATGTCAACAGGTTCTACTCAACTGAATTAAGTAAATCTAAAGCATTTTTTTCAATTACTTAATAAGTTAACATGAAGTAATTGTGTTAGATTTACTCAATTCATTTGAGTAGATGAAAATGTTTTCATTTTTTTTAAGTGTATGTAAAACTTAAAAAAAGTGTTTCTATTGTTCTTGAGAGAATTCAACTATTTATTAGAAATAATAATAATATATATTTTCACAGCATACCTGTTGAACTGTGCAGATAAACCAAGTCAGTGAATTTAATAAAATATTTGGAAAAATGTATATATCTGACACTTTTCTGGTCATTTTCTGCAGCTTTTATACAGACTAACTAAAAAACTTCATATATAACAAACAATTTAATGTAATAAATCCATTTATATGCTGCCACATTTACATTAAAATTTGCAGCCATATCTTTTAGCTAGAAATCAATTTTAATAGTACAAAACTGAGTTATTTTTACTTTTTTAATGTAGATGCAGATAATAATATCCAGACTCTGTATCAAAATTGGTTCTTGTAACTAAACTAGATACCGCACAGCGGTAGCATATATGACCCCTGCACTTACGAAATGCACCAGTAGTCACCTGGACAGATTCATTGTTTTGGGTGGGGGTCTGGAGGGGGTGGGGGGCTCATTGGTGGCCCCGATGGATAGCCCTTCATCAGAGGTAAACAACAAATTCAATCTAAAGCTCCTATGATGAATAGTTTTTGAGTTATAAGCATTTTTGTACGTCCAGACACCCTCTTTTTAGATGGAGCCCCCTCCTCAAATATGGGGTCTGTCATAAAACTGTTGGATGGTGCAGTGTAGGTCAGACACATCTACGTTCCTGCCAAATTTCCTGTTGATCGGTGCAGCTGATCATGCTATGACTGACCAAAAATCTTATTATTCCTCCGTAGCGGGGTCATATGAACTATGAATAACAGAGCTGACTATAGACTTTGACGAACCACAGAAGGTTCAATCCTGAGCAAATGTTTGTCAACAAAGATGAATTTAATTTTAATTTTGAAATACAACCTTTGATTTTATTCTATTTACTTATTTTATTATTTTAATAAAACTCTCAGACCAAAATAAAAAAGCTTCTCAGCTCTGGTTTTACTCACGTTGTTGAAAATCTCCATCACTGCTCTCCAGCGATGGGAATGATTCCTCCCAGTCAGCGGAGGAGTCGGGGTCAAAGGTCAAATTACTAATTGGATCATTCAGACCTGTGGGACCTGAAGGAGGTCTTGGCCCAGAGTCTGACCCAACTGAGGAAACAGCACAATAATGTGACAAGATGAGACTTTATGTCTCATAAAAGGTTTAATAATTCACCTGAAACGTCTCATGTAGCTTACTCAAATCATAATTCTGCTTCTCAGACTTCATGACAGAAAGTTTCTCCAGAAAACCAGAATAATCGGAGGTCTGGACTATACGACTGGACTCAGAGACATTCAGAACAGGAGAATGGACCAGAACCTTGTCAGGTGCAGGAGTCTCCATGACGGCCGACGGAGCTCCGAGGTCTGCTGTGGAACAAAACGGGACTAAAACAGAAAAGATTTAAGCTTTGATCAAATATTTCAAAGTCTAATTTGTAACAAAAATCAGATGAAGAGAAGAAATATTCAATTCAATTCAATTCAATTCAATTCAATTCAATTCAATTCAATTCAATATTTCTTCTCTTCATCTGATAAAGAAATATTTCATCTGAGAAGAAATATTGATTCAGTATTCACACTGGTATTATTTCTCTGTTCATTTTTGAAGACTAATCTGCAGACTTTGTATTAAAAGGTTCAGCTCGTTCAGGAGATGCTGTGACTTTTGGTTTTTATAATTTTTATTTTTTTTCAAAATGTTGAATTTAATTACAAATATTTTTCTCATTAAGATCTGTTTATCTCCTTCATAATTATTGTTCTCTTTGATTTCTTCTTCAGAAAATATGTTTTATTTCTTTCTTTTTAATCTACTTTTGTCTTTTTTTAGCTAACTTTTTGTTGCTTTTAGCCATTATGCCACTTTTAGTCTTTAACCAGCATTTTGCTCCTTTTAGAGTTAAAATTTTGCTCCTTTTTAATATTAGCCAGTCAGCTTCAGCTTCTTCAGCAAGTATTAGCAAACCCATTCAGCACTTAGCATTTACACTGCGCTATTCTACTTTTAGCTTTGGTTTAGCTACAATTTAGCATTAAGCTATTGTTTTGTAAATTTTAGTATTTACCTACAGTTTTGGTAAATTGACTGAACGTATATAGCGTTTTATCGAGTCCCTCCGGACCCCAAAGTGCTTTACACTTCAGACATTTACCCATTTCCAACACTGATGGTGCTAAGCTACACTGTAGCCACAGGCTGCCATGCACTGGTGCCACAGGACCCTCTGACCACCATCAGTAGGTCCATCAGTGAAGTGTCTTGCCCAAGGACACAATGACTGAGATGGCTGGAACGGGGGATCGAACCGGCGACCTTCCGGTTACAGGTGGCTTTTGCTTATTTTAACTTCTAGGTGCCTTTTGTTTTTATATTTCACATTTGAGCTTTTACCCACCATTTTGCTCATTTTAGTTTTGAGCTATTGTTTTGTTGATTTTAGCTTCTAGCTATGGTTTTGCTGATTGTAAATGTTTTACTATTGTTTGCTAATTTAAGTTTTTAGCTACTGTTTAGTTTTAAGATATGGTTTTACTCATTTTAACTTCTAGAGTAGGTGGCTCTTTGGCTTTTTTTCTTTATTATTTGAGCTTTTACCCACAGTTTTGTTTATTTTAGCTATTCTTTCTTTTTTTATACTTAGTTTTATAAACTCAGTTTCAGCTTCTTCAGTAAATACAGATCAAGTCATTCAGGAGTCAGTGTTGACAGAAAAAACAGCTTCTCTGGTTTCTCTTTGTTTACCGTCTGAGACAGTCTTGGAGGACTCGTTGACCCGGGACAGACTCCAGCTGAACTGAACGGGTTCTCTACAGTCGTCACACCTCGCAGCGACAGAAAACGGTTGATCCCAGTTCACGGCGTCTCCCCGACACAGATCACAGTGAACTGAAACCTTCCTGAAAATGCTGATAAAATCAGAACAAATCAAACATGAACTTGAAAATGTTTTCTGTCCATTCAGAGTTAAACTTCATGTTTATGCTTTTGTTTATTTTTTTTTTAATCTCATACCGAGTCAGATCTGATGTGATGGTGAGGAAGACCTCTGATGAAGATGAACGCCCCCCGCTGTGGACGGTGAGCTTGTACTGGAACTGATCAAAGTCGGGTTTTAGGAGGCCGACTGGAAATTTCAGCTCGGGGGACGAAGAGGGGATGTCTCTGTTGAAACAGGAAGTGACGATGCTGGAAACTGGTTTACACGTCCAACTGTAACTAGGCAACAAAAAAAGAAAAATGTTGGACCAAAAGCACCAAAACACTCCTGACCTGCCTCTGGTTTTGATGTGGATCATGGTTTACCTGAGGAGGTTCAGGGGGAAGTCGGGATCACGAGACGCTCGTCCGTCTAGAGTTATCGTCTCGGTGCTTTTCTTGTTGATGAAGACGTTGGTGCCACCTTGGATGAAAGCCACCGGAGGACTTGGCAGCACTTGAAGCCTGACGGTGTAGTTACTGTACACCACGCTGCCAAGGATCTGGACCTGCGGAGGACACATCCACCAATCGGACCAGCATATTTGAGCCAGAGCACTCAGCTGACTGAACATTCATTATTTTATCAAACTTCTTCTGACTCACTCTGGCGGTGGCCGTGTACGTGTCATACTGCAGGACTCGGCTCCGCAGCACCAGAGTTTGTTTGTGTTTGTCTCTGAGAGGCAACGGAACGACCCGCCCTGCCGAGTCGGATAAGGTCCAGGAGTACCGGAGGCCTCCTGATCCGTCGCACTCAACTTCGGACTCAAACGTCACCCCCAGGCGGACAACTTCAAACCTCCGCACCTGGGCACAGAAACTACCTGTAATGTGCATATCCTCAAAGAAAACATCTTTATATTTAAGATACTTGCATGAAACACAGGAAGTGACATCAAAGGGGAAATCTTTAAGGAAATATTATATATTATATTATATATTGTTTATTGAAACAATATTATTTCAACTCTGACTCTTCTTCTTTGTCTCTTTGATAGTGACTCAAAATAATTTAAAGAAACTCTCTACAGTCTGCGTTGTGAGCTGTTGCAGTAACGCTCCGTTCACATGCAGACATTCCCCTTTGACATCACTTCCTGTTACTTCACATGCGAATATCTCAACAACTGTTCCTCTCGTCAATGTGATTTTTTTGTAATATGTTATTGTTGTCTTTCAAAAAATTAATTCATGTTTATTACAAAAATTTGATATCACAGGTACTTTAAGGTTCTGTCAGTACCTGTAGTTTGATTGGACCCATGTTTTTGACAGGTGGAGGCTGACAGGGCCGGTCCACAACAAAGATGAGGCTGCTCAGAGATGCAGAACTGATGTGATTAGACACAACCACTTTGATTGTGAACTCTCCTGTTCTGCAAAATAAAAAAAAATAAAAATCAGAAAAACTAGAATTAAATATTAAAATACAACAACATTTGAAGTAAAACCTGACTCACCTGTTGAAGACATGCTGGATGGTTCTCTGTCCGGACCTGCTGGGTCCATCTCCGAAGCTCCACACGAAGGCGAGGTCGGTACCCGCGTTGACCCGGCAGCTCACCGTGACAGTCTGGTTCGTCAGGACCGAGGCCTGGTGGACCAGCCGGTTGAGCTCCACAGCTCTCTGGACCAGGATCGGGCACACATGGGAGGTGAGGACCGTCTGACTCCAGGACACCGTGGCAACGACATCGTAACTACGCCAAGACAGATACTTAAAACATTTAGACTGAAAGTAATTGAAGGGATAGTTCAGATCATTACAGTGTAATTCTACAGAAAGACTATAAACAGTTAATATATTACCTGTTGTAGATAACTCCTAGATAGAGTCAGGTTTTGAGAAATAGATTAATTCTGACCATATCATTGAGCTAAAGCTAATTTGAACATCAAAGTGGATTGATACAGTCCTGAACTGACTCCAGTTTTAAAATATTTCCTGGCAGATTTTGCGACACAGTGTCATTAATTTCACAAAAATATTATGATTGTCCTTCCAGAACTCTCTCATTCTGCACTAGAAGTGCTACAGCTAGCTGATTTTGCTGCTACTTGCACTTGCAAAAAAAAACATTGAATATTATGTAAGGAATCTTGTAATGCTAAAATGATATAAAGGTTTATAAAATCTTTGAGATTTGGGTTTTTTGGTCTGCTTTGCATGCTTCAATCTTCAACTTTTCCACAAAACCTCATGTTAAATGATCCCAGCTGGGATTATCTGCAGTTCTTTAACCTCTTAAATCACAAAACTCTTGCATTGCATACATTTTTTGCCCACATTTGTGGTCCCAGGTCATAGGTGGTTAATGTAAAATTAGGATTAAAAGAAACAAACGATCTGTTTGGAAAATGTTACAGGGGCCTCATACCTCCCGGGGTTCTGATATCTTTTGGTGATGGTCCTCGAAGAGGTTCTGGCTGATCTGGAGTCTCCAAAGTCCCAGAAGAACTCAACAGGATGTGCTGTGTCAGTCACAGCCAGGAAGGTTACGTCTGTGTTTGTTGGAAACGCTTGTTTTGTTGCACAAATTCTCACAGCTAGAGAATAAAATCGACATTTTTAGTCAATATATGACAAGATAATGAAGGAACAAATGGTTTGATGATCATTTAAGATTTAAGTCTTGTATTTGGTGGTGTTTTTGACTTCTTTACCTGTGTCGTCTTTACTGTAAGCAGGACTTTGACAGGTAAATATCTGCCAGGTTGAGTGATCTGGATCTTGTGGCAGGTGGCAGCAGGATGGATCAGATGCCTGGAGGAGATCATGAAGGTGTTAGAAGATGCTGTCATGTTGCTGACTGATGTAAAACAGTTTATAGTTTTCACATCATGTAAGCTCTCCTGACTCCATCCATCATCCTTGGAGGAGTTCGCTGACACGATGTAAATGTAATCCTTTAACTGTAATTGGATATGCATTTCCACTGGAATCCACCAGGTGGTGCTGCAGCACGCTCCATACTGTTAGCATGTGTGACAACATGGAGGAAAACCAGCAAATCAAACAGGGCGTCGGCTCACAGTCGTCATAGCAACTGTTAGATTAACAGCAAGCCCAACTGGATCTGTTTCACAAAACATCTGTAATATTTTTACAATAAATTAATAATTATTTTAATTTCATTCAACAGTCATGTAAAACAGAAGTTATAGACCAGAAAAAATATAGAATTTATAAGTAATGATCTAAACCACATGAAGTTAGTCAGTACCTTTGACTTTTGCTAGTTGAACAATTATGAATAGTAATAATGTATATTTATTATTTCTTACTGTCATAAATACCAGTCAACAGAAAATGTTCTCTGTATACCTGATTAAAGGATGAAACTTGTTTCTATACTGATATTAGCTAGACTAACTAACCATCTTCTCAGTAGGTCAGGTTCATCTAATTAAAAACCTAAAAATAGTTAAATATATATTTCTTTACTTTGTGTAAATATTACCTAAATCATAGGGCAAATCAGCTTATTTAATAGTTTGTGTTAAAATGCAGCATCATTCGGCATATCTAGTTCAATAATTAGCAGTGAATAAATCTGATTTATAAGTTTATTTTAATTTTAAAATGTCAAATTATTGCATTATTAGCTGCAGTTCTGGTCAGATCACATCCACATTGAGGTAAATAAGATAAAATCTGCTGACTTGTGAAATGAGACGTTTTCCTGCTTCTCTTCTGTTGGTAAAATTCATAACTCACAGCTTTCTGCCATTATTTAAAACATTAGATAGATTATATGCACTCTAACAAATAATAATAAATTTATTATTATTAATAGTTTTTATGATTTCTACATCGTCAGTCCTTTTTTTTTCACTATGTTGCCAACATGTACAGTAATGGTAAATCCAGATTTTTGCTCGTTAGCTTAGCCGCTTAGCTTCTACAGTAGATATGCTATTTATGGATCACATGGTTTCTGCACTCCAGCTGTTCTGTATACCTCCATGGCTCCAAAATGTTGCCACAAAATGTATTCATTTAAAATTTGCCTGTGATTAATATTACTATGTGAATGCAATAATTAGCCTTTTGCTACTTTTAGCTTTTAGTTATCTTTGGATGGTTTTAGCTGTTTGTTAACTAATAGTTAGCCTGTTGATACATTTAGCATTTGGTTAGCATTTTGCTACTTTTAGTTTCTCACCACTGAGTTTCTACTTTAAGCTAAACGTTTTTAACTTTTGGCTATCGTAGCATTTTGCTTTGTTTAGCTTTAAGTTCACATTCAGCTTCTTTTAGCTTTAGCAACTCAGTTTCAGCTTTATAGCTAAGGTGGTTGATTTCCACACTTTCAGATTTGTTTTCAGATTAGCTTTTTTTGTTTGTTTTTCTTTCTTAAAGCATTAGTAAAAACGAATGGGGAAAAAAATTATGTATTTGTTCAATTTCTTGCATCATTTTTTTAAAAATGTTTGATGTTTTGAAATAGAAAATGTACTTTTATGTAAAAAAAACAAAAATAAAATGTTAACAGCTTTGGACAAACATGCTTTTCTATATTCAATAATCAATTCAACTAAACAGAAGTAATTATTTTAAAAGTGGCTAAAAAACAATTCTCTCTCTCTGTGTTTTTGTGTTTCTCACCGCAGTTTGTTTCCGACACTCGGAGCTGAAAATACAAACATCGTCTGTGATTTTCTTTTTGTGAGCGACGCTAAGACCTTCTCTTATGTGGGCCTGCAGGGTCTCGGGGTCACAGAGGCACACTACCTCCACAGGAGAACTGTTGAAGGCCAAAGAGGCAGAGGGGCCACAGGAGGGGACCCCCAGGGGCCCGAGAAGTAAAACGATCACAGATCTGTCTGAAGGGAGCTGTGAGTGGAGGAGGTCTGAGGAGGAGGAGCTGGAGGAGCTGGAGACAGAGAAAACTGAACAAAGAACAAAAACAAACTTTATGATGCGTCTCTTGTAAGCTAATAATCTGCTGAGGACCTGCAGCCAGTCTGTCCAGTTAAAGGATTTATCGCTGACATGAGGTGAACTTTGACCTTTGCAAGTCAACTCCAGAAACTCTAAAGTGACAAAAAAGAAGTTCTGTTCTTCAAAATCTACAATCGTTAAACTGTCAAAACATTTGTTTCCTAAATGTGAAAAAATACATAATTTTGCCTCTGAAAATCATAAAAATATCAAGGATGCTGGATATATATTTTTATCTGCACAGACGCATGCTTTTATTTTGAAAATTTGTGAGCAAAGGAGCACATTTCTACTAAAATTCAACAAATATTCATTTAAAAGTTATCTTAAATTTGTAAAAAAAAAAAATGTTTCACTGTAGTTTATATACACCCAAAAAAAATGAAAAAGTTTTCATCCACTCAACTGAATTGAGTAAATCTAACACAATTACTTCACGTTAACTTATTAAGTAAGTGAAAAAATTGCTTTAGATTTACTTCATTCAGTTGAGTAGAACCTGTTGACATAATATATTTAAGTAAATCCAACGCAAACATTTAGATTTTTTGAGTGTAGGATAAGAGGAAATAATAGAAACTGCGATGAAGTTTCCAATTTTATTTTAAATAACTTCTTATTTCATTTTTTTTTTATTTTAAGGTGTTTTTATTTTTCATGGAAGAAGTGTTGCTCAAATCATAAATAAATTAATGTTTTTCTCAATTATTATTGTTTTATTTTATTTTTTGCAGAAAATGATGCTGCTGAACATAAATTTTCAGTTGACAACAAAAGAAAATAAGCAAAACAATTACAAATTCATCTTAAAATAGTAAAATTAAAATGGTTAATAAACAATTAAAACTAAAATCTTGAACTTAATCCCTAAAATAATCTTCAAACCATAAAACAGAACAAAGTTTGACTTATTGATTTCAGCCCCTGTCATAAGAAAACCCAAAGTTGAGAAGCAGCTGACCTGAAGAGCAGAACTTCATGTTGAGCAGGAGGGTTTGTTGGGTTCTGCAGAGAAAATCGTTTTCTTCCTGCTGGTTGCTGATAGATCAGAGAAGAAAAGAAAACCTGAGCAAACTTGAGTCATCTGTTTGTAGCTCGGAGGATGAAAAGGAGGCAGGTTCTTCTCACCTTTGTCTTCTGCTTCCTCTCTTCACATCTTTTGTTTCTTCACTCAGGGACGTGTTGAAACAGCCGCCGACCACCGGAGCGTGCTGCCGGTTTCCCCAGAAACAAGCTTCTGAGGGCAAAGCTGCAAACCGGTACCTTCAACCAGAAACAAAACAAACAAAAATGACGTTTAGAGTCGTGGATCAGCTGCACAAAAATATAAGAATTCTTCAACAAACTGATGCAAGCTTCCTCTGAAACAAAACATATTTTTACAATTGTCAACAAATTTCTCAAGGATTCTGAATTATTTAGCCTTAAAACCAGGGGCGTCTCCAAAAATCTTTCACTGGGGGGCCATGAGCGGTGGCTGTTAAATGTCATTAAAGAAATGCAGAAATTCTAACATGCTGTTGTAAAATGTCAAATTAAAACTTGAAGCTGAGGCAGTTCATTTTACTGATTATGTCACACAGTCCAGTTTGAATGTGTTTTTATGTAACACCATAATCTACTAATCTACCCTTACATTGAGCTTTTTGTCCCTTTCCCAATAAAATTTCTTTAATTTGAGCAAAACATTTACCAAAAATGAGCTTTCTCGAGTTAAAAACCACTTCTTCTAATTATCTTACAAGAATATTTATTTGTCTGTTGTTGCGTACTTTTGTGAACAAAAATAAGCTATTAAAAATAATAAATTTTGTACATTTTTACTTTATTTCCTCTTTTGGATCATAATATTTTCACAAAAGATTTATTCACTTGTTTCTACGTCTTCAATCCACAATTATCAAGATTTATGGCATTTAAAGGAATAAATGCATATTAATAATAAAATATTCTGCATACAACCTCCTGAGATTCTAATAGGACACATTTTAGACCGGTTCATTCAGGGTTTAGATATTTTGTAATTGTTAAAAAGTATGAATTCATATTTTTAACTCGTATATTGCTCGAAGCAACGTTTGTTTTTAAGTTCATGAAAATATAATAAGTCTTAAAAGAGCAAGAGGAAATTAAAACCATAAAATTGAGGAGAAAGAGGAGAAAGCTGTCTGGTTGAGGGGGGAAAAGTGGGGTTGGGTTCTTCCAGGTTTTTAGCCCCACCATTAGATGTTCCTTTGTTCTGTAGGTTCTGGATCTTTTTTATTTTTAACCTAACTGGAAATTGACATGATGGTTCAAATTTGTTAAAAAAAATGTTTCAAAGGAAACCAGAGAACTAAGATGTCTCAACAGTCAGAACAAAATTAAGTTCAAATTTGCCTTTGAGCCAGAAGTGATCAAACTATATGAGCTATAAGTTATTGTTAATAAGGATTGAAGCTTCTAGTGAAGTGTTCACACTTTGTTTTAAAGAGTGTCAACATATTTATAAAAAGATTTAGTTTAATTTATTTCCAGGAGCAGATCACTCTGGTGAGTCATCTCTGTTACTTCAGTTTGTTTCCGTTGATGCAACTCACAAATAAGACTTTAGATCAATAAGAACAGTTTGTAGCAACATGTTAGAAAATCTTTAATTTATTTGTTTTTTCATCAGTCAAATAAAGCAGGAAACAATACATCATTTTAACTCAACAGATTTTGCTTATTTAATCCAATCAAACTAATCATTTCACTAAATAAAGATTGTCCCAATGAGCTTTCCGTACTTCACTCAAACTTTGTGGATTATTTGGTTCATCTGAAAACAGCTAGTCCATTAGAGGTGACGTCATATATTTAATATCTCTAAAGGCTTTCTGAGGTCTGTTTATAAGCCAAGAGACCAAATGTTTAATCCCCTCCTTCAGTTAAAGCATCTCAAAAGACAAAAAGTTCAAATAAATGTCACATTTGAGGTTTTTAAGGATTGAAACAAATTGTTTTCATAAAAATTACATTTTTATTCAAATAAAACGAGAAAACGTCACGCTGAGGCTGATGAGCATATTTTAGAATTTTAAAGTAACTTCTTTCTTAACTTGATCTCAAACCTACCCTTCATCCGGGCCCACCGGGTCATCAGAACCGTTGGGTTCCAGAACCTTCACCAAGCCGAGGAACCGCTGCGAGGAAGAGGAGCAGCGGAGAAGCGCGAGGAAGATGAAGAACATCATGTCTGCTGTGGAGAGAGGTGGGGCTCCGAACCGAGCCCGCCGGACTGGACCGGACAAGGCGCAGATGAGGAGGACTTAAAAACCAGACCAGGACAAAAGGAAGAACTGTATGCAAACGATGAAGGAGGAGGAAGAGGGGGCTCGGGGGTCAAATAGGGCCCCTCTGATCAAATCCGAGAAAACAATTGTCACAAAAAGAACAAAGCAAACAAATTTTACTTGAAATCAAAAATATCCTGAAGTTTGAAGCTGGTTCTGTTGGATTAATGAGACCAGGACTGAAGATCCGTCCTGCTCTTGTCCCTGATGGTTCTGTGAGCTTCAGGTTCAGAACCGGACAGGATTTGGATTTAAGACGGGAAAAATATTATTTTGCCTCAAAAGAAGACCGCACAGAGGAGGAAGTGTTTTCCTCCCAATAAGCTGTTCAAGAAAATCTTAAAATGATAGCCCCCTCTTTGTTTTCCTACCAAATTATATCAGAAAAATAAAATAAAAAGGTATTGTTCTTTTGTTTAACTCTGGTTTGTTTTATGCGGAAAATGACTGAAACTGTATTTTTTTACACGAAATAATCTGTATTTTTCCCTCTCTCATATCACATATTATTTTTAAAAAATCCTTAAACTACAAACTAAAAGTGAAAAAATAAAAAAAATGTCAACAACCTCTTTTATTTTCTGAAAACCTTGGTCCAAACTACATTTCTTCTCGTTTATTCGCTTATTTATTTATTATTTATTTATTTGAAACCGCACCAGAACTTTTGCGGGTCCTGTTCCGACTCCATTCTGCCCTCTGAGCCCTTTGCCCCTGACGAGCAGAACTCCACCAGTCCACCTTAAAAAAACTTTTCCGGTTTCTAGACATCCCCTTTAAGAGGAAGCTGCCGTTCCGGGCGCGGCCGGAAGGGGGCGCTGTAAGACCGCAGAGCGCGACTCAGACACGTTTTCTCTCGCCTCATTCTCAGCATTTTTTACTCGTTTTCGTTCGGTTTCTGCAGTCAAGGAAGCTTTGAAATGCTCTCACTCCATAAAAATACAGAATAAGACCCGATAACACAAAGAAACTGAAGCTTCTTTTATGTCCTTGAAATGAATTTGTAGTTAAAAAAAAAAACAACGCGTTAACCTGACAGTAAAAATGATCTCTGTTAAGAGCCACCATGAAGGTGAAACATAAATGTTAACTTTATTTAGTATTTATTGAGTTTAATTTTAAAACAGAATTTTAAATTAAAATAAGAGAACCTCCTCTCTTTACGGACCCAGGAACAGAGAGAAACCCAGTCCTAATGGTGCGTAAAAATCCGCAGTCCAGTCCGAGCGCGCGGGGAGGCGATTTCTGCATTCGTTAAAGCGCGCGCTCTGTTTTCAGCTCCGTGAGCGCGCGCGGAGATGCAATTAGAAAGTAATCCAGTGAAGACAATGTTGAGAAAGCAGCTGTCAAATCGAGGAGGAGGAAGGGATGGGGTGAAGGTCCAGTCCGATCAGATGGTGCCCTCTGTTATGTAAGGGGGACCCGCGGGAGACCAGAACCAGGTCTGGATACGGTTCTGATGAGGCTTCAGGTGGAAAAAGTTCTGTTTGTTCACCTTTTATTGAAACTCTCATCAAAGAACAGAAGAACCCGGAGCTGTTCTGGATCATAGTGACCCCAGAGGTCCCACTGGGTCCAGTCTTTAGGTCGGTTCTGTTTACTCCAGAAATATTGTCAAAGAATCCGCTAAAGAGATTTTTTAAAATATATTTTGACTTCATTTCTCTCTCAGAAGAGCAGAACTCAACAACCATGTGTTTCTTCTTTAAAACTTTTTTAATTTTTTAATTCCTGATAAATAACCTCACTGCTTTTTTCATATTTTCTATGAAAGCCTGAAAAAAAAATCAACAGAAAACATCTGAGGAATAAAACACGTATTTTTCATTTCTTTTTCTGCCTCAAACTTCACAACTGTGTGCAAAATTCAGAAAGCTCTTCTCTCTTTTAACCATCTTTGTGCAAAAAACAAACAACAAAGTATTTATTAAGAAACACACAAAAACAAGCACCAAGATATATTTAGGAAAAATCACCACTATGTCAGAACAAAAGAGACAGAAGCAGGAGGAAAGAAAAAAGGAGGAGAATATTCACTCAGTCACATAATTAAAGAAACCACATTATTAAATGAACAAATAATAAATATTAATTTAATTTTACAGACATGTATTTTTGTATTTTATGGCAACTTGAATTCTTTTTTCTCTCTGTATTCACATGTTTTGTCTGTTTTTCATTTCTTGGCGGCTTTTCTTCGTGATTTGATCAGTCTTGAAAACAACCAAACAGCAAAACTGTTTAAAAAGATTGAATTCATCTAATAAATCTGATATTTTAGGCATTTTTTATATGTAAAATGTAAAAATCCATCATGTTCTGCTCCACTGCAAATGAACAGAAACCTGCCTCTTTAGACTCTCTCTCATCAGATCACAGCAGGATCAGAAAATAAATCTCATCCAATACTTTTACAAAAAAAAAACACAAAGGAAGAAGCTGAAAAAAAAGGAGAGTTTAGTCAGAAAATGAGCTCAAAACTTGAAATAATATGTGAAAATGAAGGACAGCAGCTCAGGAAGCAGCTCACACCAAAACCAAACAGTTCAACATGAAACATTTTATAAAAACATTTACAATAAAAACATCTCTTTTTATGATAAAATCAAGTTTATCGTCCTGAAACTAGCAGAGCAGGGAGCAGAAAATGTTTGTGAACTTAAATCAGCCTCAGTTCTCTGCAGCAAAACAAAAAGGTTTCAGGCTCAAACAAGTCCAATCCACACGAACCAGAATAACTTTATTTATAAAAACTGTTTCATGTTTGCATGTCCCCCTTTCAGCTGAGCTCTGTGGACCAGAGGTCAAAGGTCACGGCTGCTTGTGGCCACGTTCAGACCCCTCTGTGCTGAGTGGGACGCTCTCAGCTGACCTTTAGAGAAGCATCAGAAACATCTCCAAACTCTTTCAGCTGCAGAATAAACAAAGAAAAATCCGTTTTTTAAAAAATCATTTAGTGGGAAAATAGTTGGTCGTAACAATAAACAACACAGAACTTTGACAAACACTTGAAAAGTGAAAATTTAATATTTAGACTCTTATTTTGTTACATTTATCTCTAATTTATAAAGCTTTTTGCTTATTTTAAGCTCCGAGAAAAACAAGCTGACGTAAAAAAAAGGATGTTTCGTGTCTCAGTTTTTATTTTAAGTTGGATATTTTAATTTCTCTGTTCTGAGTCGACTTAAATGAAATCAAACTGAACTTTCTGACGTAAAGTTTAAACTGATTCTAAACTTTAACTTTAAAGCCTTCAGAGTCTGAATGACTTCATGGATTGATTGATATAAATTAAGATGATTTATGTTTCTGCTCCAGGCTGCTCTGTTTAAAATGTTTGTTCAAACTTTGCTGTTTTAGAAACTGTTTTTATTTTATTTACACAGACGTGACGTTCTGAACATTAGAGGATCTATAAGACAGTTTGGTCATTTTTACTCAGATATTTAATTATTTGTAGTTAAGTTTCTTAACAAAAGCTGAAACAAACCATTCAATTTGTTTAAAAACCAGTTTGCAGTCTAATGATTTTAATTTGAAATAAAGAAGAATTTCCAGCAGCGGTGTAGCCCCTCCCCTGCTGCTGACCCTCCTGCTGACCCCGGATCAGTTCAGAGACATTCTGCTCTGTTCCAGAGGAAAGAAAAAAAAAAACATCTGAGGCTGGAAGTGTT
Organism: Cynodonichthys magdalenae; assembly: GCA_031762555.1. Classification (NCBI taxonomy): domain Eukaryota; kingdom Metazoa; phylum Chordata; class Actinopteri; order Cyprinodontiformes; family Rivulidae; genus Cynodonichthys; species Cynodonichthys magdalenae. The sequence goes on along the minus strand of JARVJO010000165.1, from coordinate 18,972,972 downwards.
AACGAAGCAGCTCCACAATAAAACTCCTTCATGTTTCGAGCTTTATAAATAAAACAAGCAGGTTTGGTTTTTAAGCAGCAGAAAGTTTAGAATATCCTAAATAACTCCACTGATGTGTTGTTAACCCTAACAGTTTTTATTTGTTTACTTTTTTTACAGTCGATCTCTATCTAAAAAAACAATTATAAAGAAATTGTTTTTATTTTTGCTCACATTTTGCTCAGATTAAAAAAAAACCTTATTTTCTCTCTTTAATATTTTCCTCTCTATGAAATCAGCTTTTTGTTTGAAGATCATGTTTTCATGGATTTAATTTAGATTTGATTAACTTTACAATCAGTGACACTTTTTACCACCCGACACAGCTTGATCCGTGCAGATCAGCGTGCAACTTCGATCTGATCTTATCTTAGATTTTACTTTGGTTTTCCTGCACGCATTTATAAAATGGACACATTTAGGGGACTCCTCCACGTGCTCTGTGGGCTCCAGGCCCCTCCAGGTGGGCTTCAGTCCTGCAGAGCTGTATCCGTTCCAAGGAGGGGATTCTCTTCTCCACATGACTCATCTATAGAGGACAGAGTTAGATGCTGGAGAAACAGTCCATCTGAGTTATTTTTCCCCTTCTTTTCGCCTAAAAATTCCACATGTTTAAGTTTTTTTGTGTTTTTCCTCAGGTTTATATTTTGCACCCAGCTGTGTGTGTGTGTGTGTGTGTGTGTGTGTGTGTGTGTGTGTGTGTGTGTGTGTGTGGACGGGTTTTTCCTACTACGT
>JARVJO010000165.1:18960956-18972098 GCA_031762555.1 Cynodonichthys magdalenae | reverse complement strand
AAGTCAATGGAAGGTCCCCACGGGGTTCAGAAACAAACATGTGTGTGTGTGTGTGTGTGTGTGTGTGTGTGTGTGTGAAAAGAGAGGTCTGGCAGCTTTTAATTGTCCCATATTGATCCAACAACACATTAAACCTCTTTACAAACACACACACTTGTTGGAAATAAAAACGTATACTTTCCCGCTTCTTCCTCTTGTTATTCTGCAGGAGTTACAGTCTGCTGCTTCCCAATCCGCAGAGGAATTTAAACCCAGCAGCAGCAGCATAAAAGGCTTGTCTCTGCACTCCCAGCAGCGTGGCCCCTGCAGACTCCCGGGGGCCGTGGGGCTCTGTGGCCTGGATGTGACACCAGTCTGTTTGATGCAGCTGAGGTCACTGCAAATTCATGAGCTGTGCAGCAGTTTTTTATTCTCACTAATCATCTCTGCTGCAAGAAAATGACCTAAACTGTAATATTTTTTGTTAGTTTTTTTAGTTGCATGAGTGTAAAGCTGGGGGGGGGTTCATCACATTTTGTGCAGATCATGCTGCATGATGCATTAGAGCTACAGCTTTATTTACACTCTCACTTGTTTCATCTCTGTTTACCTCAGGATAGTTTTACCTATATAATTATTTTGGTACATTTTATGGCAATGCACACTAAAAACTCAAAGGATAAAAAGGGAGCACCAGTCTCATTAACACACTCAGTCTCATTTATTGAATGTTTTTTTCATATTTCAAAGAATAGAAAGGAAAAAAAGAAGGGGGAGGAAAGTGCTTCAGAAAAACCTCCAGTTCAAGTTTTCATTACGAGTGCAGTTCTTCAATTCACAAAAACGACAACAACAAAATCCACGTATAAGAAAAAACCCATAAAATTCACAAAAATAAATATTCAGTTTTATATAAACAGCCAGTGACTTCAAATTCTGTGTCAAAAACCTGACCTCAAGTATCAAAAAGGGAAAAAAAAGAGGAGGGGGGATTGTGCAGCCTTGTTTACACTGATAGAGGAGTATTTGTCTGAAACAGGCCACAATCTCTGTCCTTCAGCTCAGAACGGGGGGGTTCTTCCTCCTGCAGCCTCTTTAAGCTTCAGACATGCCGATTAAACCTCCAACCAACCCCCCCTCCTGGTTTACTGCTCATGTGAGGAGTGAGGCCACATGGAGGCAAAACAAGAAGGTTTGACTCAGAATTAAGGAGTTTGGGATCAGAAAGCTGCTTTAATTAAAGGTACTCACTGCAAAGTATGAAACCAGACATAAAAAAGGTCATAGAACTTTATCAAGTGGTGCAGTTCAAAAGAGTTTGATTTAGGCTTCCAAATACAGCGCATTGAGAAATGCGGGTATGCGCTCAGTGTAAACAAAGCACTTGAAAACCACATGGAGGCTTAAATGACACGATCGACCTACATAAAGCTGGCAGTTTGTATATAATATATAAAGTTTCTGTTTGACCTGTTTTTAGTCACTTCCTGTTTCCGTAAGTAAACAAACCCATGTGCTAGTTGGCACAAATTTAGCATTTAAGTACACTTTCTTACTTATTTGTTTTGATCAAGTTTTCACAATGAGTATCTTCAAAAAAAGATGCACAACTCTGAGCCGTATATCCTCTGAGTGAAAGCACGGGTATGACATCATTTTGGGTTTGTTGTGATCCAGGCTAAGCTCCTGCCGCTGCACGGCTCTCGAGGCCCCCTCTCTCTTCTGCGTTTTTGTGTGTGTGGCCGACAGCAAAAAAAAAAAAAAAAAAAAACTCAATTAGCAGAGCGTGTCCTGCACTGCTGCGGAACACCGTGGACACATTCAGTTAAATATGCAGCTTCAGCCCCGTTCATTCAGAGATACATATGTACACACAAGCAGCTGTGGCCATATTTATAAGGGAACAAGAACGAAAAGCTACATTCAGGATGCATTTCACATATAAACAAAGCAACATTTCCAACAGTCAGGGCTGTGTTTTCATTCTTTGTATTTAAAATGAGGAAAAAAAACATTAAATTCAAAAATACCAAAGGGAGTCAGAAAACTGTTTGAAACCCTGATGAGCTGAAAAAAAAAGATGCAAAACAGTTCAAAAGTGCAGCATTTGTGTCTGATTTTTTGTGCTTATTGTTTTTGTTTCACTAAATAACTTGTTGTGGATTACGTGCCATTATTAACTGTTTTGCTTTTTTTTTTTTTACTAATGTGATGTGGTCAGAGGGAAGTCAGGAGGAACACAAAACCCATCTCATCCTGCAGAGATGAGTGTAACAAGCCTCTTTTTTTTGTTTTTGATTGTCTGTACATAAGGCTTCTTGTGTCTGGGCTTTTCCCTTTTTTTCTGAGACAAATTATTTAAAAAAAAAAAGGAAATAATAAAACTGAAAACTCCAAAAAAAGCAACTCTAGATAAAAAAAAATAAACTCATTGCAAGCTATGAAATCAAATATTTTAAAAAAATACTTGATGGGGTTGACATTTACTCAGTTGCAATTGTGAAGTGTGGGTACGCACTCAATGTAAACAAAGCGCTTTTATCAGCATATTTTGCTCAACAAATTAAAAAATGGAAAATATAATAAAATTATCTGACTTCTTAATCCCGAACATGAACTTTGTTGGCCTAATTTTAGTCACTTCAGCTGTTTTTGTGAGTAAACAAACGTGCTGGAAGCCAAATGTCACTTTCTTTCTTTTTTTGTTTAATTTAAAGACTTATTAACCATCATAATGAGAAACTATTTTATTTGTCTTCATGGCTTTGAAAACATTTTTTTTAAATAACCAAAGCCCACATTCAGCAAGAATAAATTCCCTTTAAACCCAAAATAAAGGTGTAACAGGAACTGATTGATAAATCAAGTAAAAATAATTATTACAGTACATTTTGAAAAAAATAAAATAAAAACAAACAGCGCTGATAAAACAGACCCCGTGGCACAGAGTGGAAAAACCCTGATTTTTTTTTTCTTTTATTTACAAAGTTAACAGTCCCTGCCAGAGGTTGCCTCATTCAAAAGAATGCTGCGATTTTTTATTTTCATTTTTTTACATTAAACCCTGCAAACACTCCAACAGGTCGAGCACAACAGGAGGAAGAAAAACAAACAAACAAACAAAAAGGAGTTCAGAAAGCAAAGCATATTGCTTGAATTGGTAGCTTATTTTTAAAACATTAATCCACGGAGCTGCGGGTCCTGTTGGTGTTCAAGTGTGGCTCCTCTTCCAAACAAAGCGGGATGTAAATCCATACAAAATGGGGAAAAAAAGGGGGAAAACAAGGCAAAATGGCGAGCTTTGTGCGCTCACCTTAAGAGGCAACGATTAGAGATGTTGGGGCTCCTTTTTTTTCAACCCCCCTTTTTTTCTTCATAAAAAAAACCCCAGCTCAGTATTTCCTCGTCCTGTGCAGTGGGGGAGGGAGGATCTGGCCGCCTGGCTGCCACCTCCACACGGGGTGGGACGGAGGGGGAGGCCCGGGGCCCCTCAGCGAGCTCAGGGAGTGCGCGGGGCACAGATCCCCGTCGCTGTCAACAGCGAGCGACGGCGGAGCCGGGAAGTTTGCCATCAGGCTGAAAGGCGCTTTTGCTGGCGACGCCGCGGCGCTGCGTTTGCGTCGGCTCGGGAGGTCCTCCGCGTCCTCGCAGCCCGCGAAACGTGAGGAGGAGGACGTGGAGGAAGAGGCAGTCTTGTTGGGTCGCTTTATCCTGGATATTCGGGGCTTTTTGTTCCTCTGTCCCTGAAGCCTGCAGGGTTTGTTGCTCTGCTCCCCCTCCTCTACGCGCGGGGCGTCCTGGCTGCATTCCTGAGGGCCGCAGGGGGACCTGGGGGCCACGTCGGGACTTCTATCTCCTTTACATTTGACCACAGCGGCCTGGCTCTGGTATTCATATTCATCCCAGCTCTCCTCCACTTTAACTTTCACATTGTGGAGGATGAAGGGGGCCGTCCTGCCTGCGCCGCCGCTGCAGTCCGGATGAGGGGCCGCGCTCACGGGGGCTTCATCCGGATCGGTTTTTATTTTTTTCGGCGGGGTGCAGGTGCCTCTCGTCTCCTTTTTGTCCGCGCATTTCTGGAGCTTGCCGGAGTCAAACTGTGCGCCAAGTCCCGAGAGGCACTTGGTGGGAAGTCCCGGGGTCCTGCGTGAGAGATGAGAGGCCTCAACCAAGCCCTGTTCCAGTGAAAAAGGGACCAGGTCTGCCTCGACCCGGTCCGAAACGGCCTCGTGCAGCTTCTCCTTTGTGGGTTCAATAAAAATGGCTGTAGAGGAAATAAAGTGGGTTTCACTGCGTAAAAAGTCATATTTTGGATGTTGTTCATGTCTGCTGTTTCCTGTTTGCGCATCCTGACCCAGAGTCCCGGGTTCTTGTTGGTTCTTGTACTGAAAGGTGGGCTGCAGAACCAAAGGTGCTTTACCGGTACCGAGACCCACCCGCGCCCGTCGGAACCGGATGCTCTGGAGCGAAACACGGCTGGAAACCGAGCTGGAGTCGGACTGAGAGGAGCAGCTCTCCTCCTCTTCTTCCTCTGAACTGACCTCTGAACTTTCAGTGTCATCTTCGTCCTCCTCTTCCTCCTCAGAGCCGCTGGTGCTGGTGGAGAACCCGGAACCGAAGTCCGAGTCGGGACAGTCCGAGTAGGTGCTGGACTCGGTGTCGCTGCTGAAGCCCTCCGGGAACTGGTGATGGTGATGATGGTGGTGATGATGATGGTGGTGGTGGTGGTGGTGAGGTCGGGGGTCTAGGTAGAGGTCCGGGCTGAGGTGGAAAGCAGTTTTGGGCTGGAGGAAGAGCACGGGCTGTGCGTGCAGCGGTTGGTGCGCGTGCCTGCTCCTGGCGCCTCCCTCGCGCCTCTTCCTTTTGTGAATCAGGTCGGAGTGGAACAGCAGCGGCTGCCGGGAAAACGCGCGCCTTTGGTTCCAATTCCCTGCGCTTTTCTCGGTTTCGTAGTTTTTAAAGTGTTTGTGGCCGGACTTGGCGGAGGAGCGGTGGTTCCGCCCGCGCGCTTTGTGGTAAAATTGAGGTAGTTTGGAGTCGGTGAGGCGAGGAGGCAGCTCGTTCCTCGGGACGCCGCGCAAACTAAACCAAAGTTTCTCCTTCCACAGTCCCTCCTCCTCCTTCTCCTCGTCCTTCCTGCGGGTGGACTTCAGCACGCGCTCCGTCTTGCAGGAGACGTACAGAGCCTCAACGTCCTCCCGCGAGATGAGCGTGCATTTGGCGGCGTGGAAGGCGATGGAGTTGATCGCCTTGAGCTTGCGCAGCTCCTCCAGGTCGCACTGGTGCTTCTTCACCCTCAGGTGGTCCATGCGCTTGTGCACCGTGGTCCGCGGGATGTTCTTCAGCAGGTCGGTGAAAACCTGGGACAGGGCGAACATCTGCTTGCCTTTGATGAGCAGGTACCCCAGCCTCACGCCTTGCATCTCTTCGAAACCGCACTCCAGGTCTCCCATAGTCGCTCTCTGGATTTTTTTTTCTTTTTATTTCTTTTTATTCATTTATTTTTTTTACCAGCAAATGGCACAGGGGTGTGTGCGAGCTCAAGGCATCCTGCTCGCCCCTTTAATCCATCCTGTCTGTCGCCACCGCGTTACGAAAAGGCAAAGTTTGACAGTTAAATGGATCCGCTTCTTCTCGCCGCGCGCCCCGCTCCGGCATGTTGCTGCTGGGAGGGAAAATGGATGGAGGAGCCGGGGCTGCTGCTACCTGCCTCTGCCGGCTCCACTCCCCACTCTGCTCGGCAGCAGGACAGAGGGGTAGGTGTAACACCGCTGCCTCAGCCAGAGGGATAAAATAGAAGAGAAGAGGAGGGGAGGGGGGCAGGGAAAGGGGGTGGGAGGGAAGAGTGAATCGGAGAAATAGGAGCTAAAAAAGCAGCTGGGTTCTTCTGGCTGCTCGACTGAGCGCCTTGGATGTAAAAAAAAATGACAAGAGGAGGAGGAGGTGGGCCGGTCTGAAGACACCTTCATCAATTAATGCTGCCGGATTCGACGCCCATTGGACGCTGCTGACAGGTGATGCAATAAAAAAATGGATCTCCTCCTCCTCATTTCCCTCCCAGACCCTAACCATGACGGTAGCTTAGGAGCGTCTGCAGTTTGAAAAAAAAAATGCTGAAAAATTCACCCCCTGTTCCACTGCATGACCAGAAATAAAAAGCTGCAGCGACTGGCAGAAAAAAAATGTTTATCACAACAAAAGACGCAAAAAAATTAAAATATGCATAATTTATTTTAAACATCTCTCATTTAAGCTGATTAAATGTTGAGCTTTTTCTTTCTTCTCTTCGTGGACTGACCCACCTCAATGGTCTCATTTCTAATTATAAAATCAAACACGGAAAAGTGTATCCTGAATTATATTAAGAGATGCAGTTTAAAAGATTTCACTCCTGTGGTTTTCCAGATATGCGATCTGAAATGCGGGTCTGCACTCAACGTAAATAAAAACGACTGAATCCTCTGAAAACCACTCAGAGGTTTGAGTCATGATGTTTCAGGATAATGCGCAGAAACACTTCTGGTTTGACCTATTTTCAGTCTGCGCTGCTTTGCCATGCTTATTTAAATTAATATTGTGCAGATTTTTTTCTTTTACTTTAATATTTTTTGTTTGGTCTTCCATGAATAACTTGGAATTTATTATGTGAAATCATAAATAAATTAATTTATGCACCCTCCTTTTATTCCTTTTAGACCGTTAGGTTGTGTCTGCAAAATAAAAAAACATTTAACTATAATAATAATAATGACGATGACGTAATGAGGTCTTGCAGAGCGTATGAGGTATTTACACAGGCAGCAGGGAAAACATGTGAAGTCATGGCTGCTTTTCCCCCACATGTTTTATTTTTACATACGCAACACGTGTACAAATATTTCTAAATTATTAAAGCATTGTAATTTTTTTCTTAAACAATAGGAGTTGTAAGGACAATAACCTCCAGGCGGGGTCATTGAACGCACCACACACACACCTTGGAGGAAACCGTTCCAAACATTTTTGCGCAGTTTATTTTTTTGCGCATGAGTGTGCTGCATGTGAAGCTTCTGGGAAACGCGCACACAAAAGTCGAAACCTAAAACGCGCACACCTCATCCATCTCACTGCCGACAGCCTCGCGCGCTCACAGACTTTAAAAATAAAAATAAAAGGAGAGGGATTGCAGCTGAAGACACCACCCGCTGCGCTCTCCACGTAACGTCAACATATGATTGGTTAATAGTTTTTAATATTGATGGTTGGGGTCGTTCTCTTTCTCTCTTTCTTTTGGTTAAAATCCTCGAGTCCCTTGTGGCTGCTTCCTTCCACACGAGCAGCGAGGGGGTCAAACTCAAGACTGGGCATGCTCATCTCTACAGCCTGCTCTGCTCAGGCTTCATGTTTGGACACCCACCTCACCTCCGTGGCTCATCAGACAGCGCGCGACACGTTGAGTCCATAAAGAAAAAAACAGTGCATATTTTCCCTAGAAGCATACATTTGGACTGCAGTGTAAGCTCGCGCACAGCACAAAAACTGTCCGCACAGTGCTGGTGAAGCTTGTGTTTTGCAGCGCAAAAGTTGCGCCTGATTATTTGGTGTCAGCGTCCAGTGTCTGGCTCCTTAACCATCTCACCAAGGCTCCCTGAAGCTCATTTGGTCCATTTTCCTGACGCTTTATATAATCTGCAGAAAGGGGACAATAAATAAATTAGCATGGTTTTCCTCGTGCAGATTCTGCAGGACAGGAGGATCACACCCGGTCTCACGGGTGGAGCTGAAAGTTGGTTCTGCTCGGGTGGGTCACAGGAGTTCTTTAGACGTTATTCAACGAAATAAAATAAATTATCAAATATTCACAACTCTCCTCATTTGTTTCTTGGCGTACTTGTTGCTTTTTCAACTACTGACTTTTATTGTGAAAATCGCTTTACACTTCGGTATAGGAACCATGCTGCCATTGTTTTTAAAATAAACAAAATCAGACTTTATTCACACGAAATAAAGAACAATTTACAGAATATCAGATAGACTGAAAATACAAATAAGCTGATAAGAATTAAACATAAATGACAAAAAATAAATGTTAATAAAGTAAAATATGGAGTAAGTTCAGGAGTGAGATGATTAATTAATGCACTCCCATTAATTAAAAATTCCAGAGTGAGACAATAATAATTACATTTGAAACATAAATACTGTAAATAATAAGTAATTATGATGAAATAATTAAGTTTAACCCAGGTCAGGTAAAATAAACAACCTCAGGTGGATAAAAAAACTACTTTAAACTGTTCGTGAAAAATCACGTTCTACTAAAGTAAATAAACAATACTTCATTAAATTTATTTATCACTATGAGATCAGAGGATTCTTATGTCTGCATCAGGAATCCGACCGGAACCAGATGCCGAAGGGGGGAGACTCAACCCGGAGACCTTCTGACTGCAGCCCCGCTGAAGCACAACCAGGACCTGGTGGCGTCCAGTCCTGGTGTTGGATCGGGGTCTGGGTGGCTTCCAGGTCTGCTGGACCGGTCCAGGAGGGAGTCTGAGTGACGGGGAACCGACAGAAGCTGCAGGATGTTGGGAGTTCTGGTGCCACTGAAACTCAAATAAACTCGATGTAAAAAGAAAAACAACAGCAACGTGTTAACTTCAGGATGAAACTTTATTGTTTTGAACATCAGTCACTTTGAAAATGTTTTTTTTTTAATTCCTTAATTATATTAATTAAAAGCCTGACAATCCGTGAAGGAATCGCCCACATATAAACAGACTGTTTTGGATAAATTTGATTAGCTGTGGCGGCCATCCTGTTGTAGATCAAGTGTTTCATTAAAATCCGTCCAATGGTTCATGGGATATTTTGCTAACAGACAAACAGGGTTGACTCCAGCAATTTTAAAACAAATACATCTTGCATTGATTGGAGAGTGTGTTGGGTGTAATTCTCAGCTACTAAGTTTAATCAGTGTAAAAGTTGCCATTTTGGGTTTTCTAAGATCAGCAGGCGGTGGCGGCCATCTTGAATTAAGTTGGCTCCAAAAGTCAACCAATTACAGTTTGTCCAATTATTTCCTCTAAGTTTCATTAGAAGCTGACCAGTTGTTCAAGAGATATTAAAAGACAATATCATGTTTTGGTGGCAGTAATATTTAAGGACAAAACATGTTTTAGTTTAATTTTGTTTTCTTCTATTCTTTATTTTTACATTTTTTCTCTATATAAGGTGAATGAACAGAAGACACAATCTGATTATGGTAATAGGGAGCACACACACACACACACACACACACACACACACACACACAAAGGGCACGTTTCTTATGCTGATTTCTCATGCATTTGTTGTCCTTTTCCCCATTTAATGCTATAATTTAGGTTTTGCACAAACAACAAGCCTAAAATTCTCCTTGCGGTTCAGAAAATGTGGTCAAATTTTATATAATAGTTTTCTGTCAGAATATTTTCAGACTTTTTCCAAACCCAAACCCCTCCAGTTCATTAAAAGCACTCATCAAGCTGAAGTCTCCTCCTGCAGGTCATTTGTTTCTACATTGCGTTTTATGGACACACACATGGTCCGAGAGGCGCTGCCACTTGTAAGAGCAAAGACTTTTTTTTACGAGACAAAGCCACTGCCCCATGCCAAAACAATGAGCTTCTCTCCGGCCCCTGCTACCACCCGGAGAATGTGATTTTACTTTGCAATCCGAGCCTGAAGTATGTGGGGACAGTGGTAGGGGGGGAGGGCTCCCTTCACCTTTCACCCCGCCGTGTTGGGACTGTTTGTATTTTCCTTTTTCCTCTCTCGGCCCTCTGTGACTAAGGGATTAACGTGAACGTGGTGGATGCAGGAAAAACAAAATTTTCTGTTTATTAAAGACAACAATAAGAAGATGGAGTTGCCCTGAACACAACCTGAAATCCTTTCAAAAAAGAAAATCAGAGGACATTAAAAAAAGCTTGCAGCTTTTCCAGAATAAACCTAAAAGCAGCATAAATAAATACTATACTTTTTAAATATATGCACATTCAAAAGTATTCACTGCAATGAATTGCTGCTAAATGAAAAACTCCCGGAGTTTTCCAGATATGCAGCTCTGAATAGCGGTGGCTCGGTGGTCAGTGCTGGGGTCTTATAATCCTTGAGTCTGAGCTGGGGTCAGAAAGGGCATCTGCTGTAAAACAACGACCAAATCTCTCCTGAAGTTTGCTCGCCGTGACGACTCCTACAAGGATGCAGCCGAAAGAAAAACAGATTTGCAATTCTGAAATGCAGGTACGCACTCAGTGTAAACAAAACACTTTTATCTAAGTTTTCTCATCAAATCTGAACATAAATCAACACCAATGTATCAAAAATGTTTTCAACCCAAAGGGCTGGAGCTTTGGTTGGCACATTTTTAGTCATTTTGGCTGTTTCTGTAACTGAAAAAACAAACTTTGCAGAGAATTTAATTACAAAACACATTAATATAAATACTTAGCAGATTTTGTTTCCTAGGAAGTCTTTTTACAGGTCTTCATGACCAGCAAAAATATTTACATATATATGGCATACATTTTCAGAAGCAACTTTTTTAAGGAAAATTTTATTTATTTACTTAGCTTCTGCAAGAACTAAATTGAATAAAAAAACAACAGATTTCTCAGGTAAATTGTTGAATTTATTTAACTCATATCAACAAAACCTTTCAAAAGTGATAATTATTTCTGCTCAACAAAGAAATCCTGGCAACAGATTCAAAGAATCTGTGAGTCGTCCAAAGAAACATGGAACAAAACAGCTCAGTTTGTTAAAAACAGTGACTGAGGCTTTTTAAAATTTCTTTATTTAGTAAAATAAATATAGTTGTATGTTTTTAAAGTTGGACTTAATTAACACTAATAATTAGTCCAGGCTATTGCTTTAATACTGAAAACCCTGTTTATTTAAACTGAATGTAAACAAAATTAAATCAAAATAAAAATAATCGTGGATTTTGAAAAAAAACATGAAATTTGATTTTCTTTTTAGAGGTAATTTGTAGTTTTTAAGATCAGTCTGTGAAAACAATCCTCACACGCACACACACAGACACACACATGCATACACGCACAACCTCTTTCTTTCTTTCTTTCTTTCTTTCTTTCTTTCTTTCTTTCTTTCTTTCTTTCTTTCTTTCTTTCTTTCTTT
>JARVJO010000165.1:18918856-18941133 GCA_031762555.1 Cynodonichthys magdalenae | reverse complement strand
GGGTTATGTCGAACCCTGACCTCTGATCAAGCACATTATGCCCCCCCCCCGTGATCTCTAGCGCCCCCCAGGTTGGGAACCACTGCTATAAATGCATCTACGGAGGAACCTCTTCTGTCAATAGAGTGCAAATATCTAACTGGTTGTTGGAACTCTTGTGTTGGCATTTTTTTTTTAAATTATTGATATCCAGCAGGTTTTAGCAAATTAGCTGAAGTTTAAGCTTATTATACAATAACTGAGGTTTTACAATTTGTGACAAAGAAAGTGATTCTTGTGTTTTGGACCTCCATGTTGGTTCTTTAGTTGTTCAACTCTTTGCTTCTGAAAATGGGCCTTATTTGATGAGCTTTTGATCAAAGCCTGATGATATTGTGTTTGTAAATATTAGTGTATCAGATTGTCATTAGAATTGAACACATTTAGAGGAACAGGAAGTTGTAGCATATTTTTTGATAAAATCAATAGCCAGAGTTTCTAAACGTTGCAGTAGTGCTGGGTGGTACGACCAAGATTTTATATCACAGTGTTTTTTTAAGCAATTATCTGTATCAAGGTATTGAACGGTACTTTTTTCTCGTCACATCTCAGGCTGAAGTTAAAATGTACAAAAGCTGCTTATTGATCAGCAAACTGTGGTCAGCTGACATTACTCTTTTTCTGTTTCTTGACCTTTTTTTTTCTCTTATTGTACCTCTGTCTGTGTCACGTTTTCTTGCCTCTGTCTTTTCTTCCTTCCCTGGTTGGAGACATTAGTCACACTTGCTGTGCTTACGTCACGTTAGCAGTGAGGGGAGGCAGGTACAGTCGTAAATGAGGAAGACTGAGCAAAGATCATTAACAGGCAAAGTTACTTCCTGCATGAAGTCTATCTTTACAAGTCACTGAAGAGGTGTATTTTACATTCAGCGATGGCGAAAATGGGAGTTTTTTGGTATTTTGTGAGCCAATAAGTGACAAAATTGTCAATCGCCGCCAGTTTTTGAGAAGGCTGCTCCTACCATGACTCTAGCTTGCTCTGTGTGCTGCTAGTTCCTGCATGTGTGTTCAGTGGTGCTGCACAAAAAAAAAGCATCCCCCAACAGTTTGCTGGCGTAACATTTTGTTACTTGGAAAATTCACATCAAAACAAAAATAAAAAGCAATTTTTGGTACAAACTAGTGCTGGGCGGTATACCAGTTTGTATCGAAAATCGTTTTCTATTTTTGTTATATGAATTTCTGAACACCGACATACCAGTTTAAATAGCCTGAACACGTTCGGAATGTTACGTCGTGCCCGCCAGTGAAGTGTTTCACGGGGGACACTTTTCTTTGCAGCACCACTATGTGCATTAGCAAAATAATGTTATTGTTGGAGCAGCTTCTGACTGACATTAAAAAAAAAACTCTCGTTTTCACCACCACGCAACGTAAATGTATGGAGACTTAATGTGCTTCTGTTGTGAAAAGCCCGGGGTTGAGTTGACTGGTGCACTGAGGCCGAGTTATCCCATTAAGCTTTATTAAATAACACAAAACACAAGACCCGATAATGATCTTTGCTCAACTCTCCTCCTTCACGACTGTACCAAAATTAGCATGACTGCCGTCTACAGCCAGGCAAAGTAGAAGAAAAGACATGTAGAGGAGGGAAACAGCGACACAGAGGTACAGTGAAAGAAAAAGTCAAGAAATAGTTCCTGCGTTGCAGAAAGAGAGTAACTTCAGCTGACCTTGGTTTGTTAATCAGTAAGCAATGTTTGTTACATTTGTAACGTTCATCATCAGCTGCGCTGTGATGAAAAGAAAAATACTGTGATACCGGTATAATTGTTGAAAATACAGTGATATAAAATTTGGGCTCTAGCACAAATGGTTATACTGCCCAGCTCTACGTTGCAGTAACACTCGAGTTTCTTGTTTGGACAAAGCTTTTACTGGTGTGTTTTATTGTTACTCAGAGGTTTTTTTTTAATATTTTCTAATAAGGCATAATGTGCTGCAAAAAATGGATTTTAATTCTTATATTTTATTTAAAAGTTGTTTTTATTTGAGTATATACTACCACAGCTACCCTTTTTTATACATCTAGGAATTTGAGTCTGATTTAAATTTTTTTAGTTTGAGTATTTTTTATGATAATTTTAGTATCTTAGCTGATTTGAGTCAACATTTAGCCTTCTTTCTTTGGAGTTCCAACCTGTAACTTGGAGCTCCTCTTTACTTTTTAGCGAAGGAGCAGGGGCCGTGGTAATAGGTCTCAAAGCTTAAGTGACTCTTCCTCTCATTGTATGGATAGACCCCCAAACCAGGACAAGGTAAGACAGCCCCCTGACCTTACCTTCTCTGCCTTCTACTTATGAAACACGCTCTCTTACATGATCACACTGCGGAGCAATGGGCAAATGTGCAACAAAACTCCTAATAATAGTAGACACTTGTGTAGATAAGAGATTGAATTCACTGATGGGGTTGAATTATTTGCTTAACGTTTTTATTTGCACCTGGTAACAGAAAGGGGAGAGCACAAACTTAGGTTTTTTTTCTCTATAGTTTAAAAAAATATCAGATATTTGACAAAATGTTACTACTTTTGTTTGAGAGTTTCAAAGTAAACATGACTGTCTTTTTACAGTGATTAATTATTTTATTTATTTATTTTTTTTAGAGAAAATTGGGAAATTTTTGTTCACCAAATTAGTTGACAGCAAATTCTTTTTGGTTTGCACTTTGAAAATGCCTCCATCCTTTTTTTGTAATCACTGGAAGAAAAAGACCCAAATAGTGATGATAAATCAAATTGGTGTCGTTTGGTGTTGGTGTCAACTTTTACAACACAGCACTTCTATAAAAGGACATTGTAACGGTCAAATACGTCACCAACGTGTGCACTTAAAGCAAAAGCCTTAATGCGTGAGAGTGTTCAAGTGTCAGAATATATTTTACCCAAGGCCTTCTTGATTTGTCTGGTGAAACTGCAGTAAAGTTGGGGATCAAACCATCCAAACTAACAATTGTCCCTCCTGAGCTCCTAACCTGACGACCTGCCAGGACCAGTTGCACAGCTATCGTCACACAGTCCACATTTGCACTGACACAAACGTAAGCAAATCAGTTTTATGTAAAACACCTCAGAATCTGCATTGCAGTTGGAGCTTGAAGTTCATAAAATTCATTGTAAGAAAAGCTGAACTATTTGAGTTTTGTGCATTTAATTTGAACTCAAAAGACACAAAAATCCCCCTAAAGTCACCTGCGTTGAGGTCAATTATTTTAGGCAAATGAAACACATCAACCCACCCTTAGGAGTATTTATTTACCTTTCTAAGTGGCGTTTACACAGACAGCACAGTAAAATACACTTTGAATGTTGCCTGGGCAGCAGCTTTTCGGCGTTCAACTCCCCGTGTTTTAGACCTGGTGGTAATTTTTCATCAAATTGACATAAAACATAAATTTTACTGCTTTTTCCTCTTTTTATTTTGTGGAATTAGGATTGAGATCACTGTGTTTTATTTGTCTTTATTAATACTGTTTGAGCAACGTTAAATAACCCCCCTCCTCTTTGGCTTGAATACATGCGCAGTTGCGCACATACACACTCACTCTATCCCCATTCTTGGGTCGGAGATCACTGGAATTAGATTTGTGTGTGTGTTTGGGTGTGTGTGTGTCTGTGCACATGCATTTGTTATGTGATTTGGAGGTTCAGATGTGTACCCACCTTGATGTAAGAGCCTGCAGTCAACCTACAGCAGGGGCTTAGAGATCCCCCACACCGGCTGCTTAAAAAGGCCTGCAGGAAACAACCCTCCCCACAAAACACACACACACACACACATTGCCTGGTCAGAAATCCTGCAGTAAGCTACACAGGGGAATTCCTGCCAGGCCAGGGCGGATTACTTTCTTACTTCCTGTTCCTCTCTTTCTGCCCATCTTTCCCTCCTTCTCGTGTCTCTGCCCCTTCTTGCTCCCAAGGAAATAGATTTGATATGTAAACCATTTAACAAAAACAAAAGCTGCTTTGATTGTAGTTTCCTGCTTATAAAAGCCTCACTATTTTATATATTAACTTAAAGGATTGTTTTATGAATTTTGGCTGTGATGGATCCAAAGTGTTTGTCTGTTTTTCCCCTGAGTTGTTCACCACACGGGGAGCTACAATTGGATGGTATGGCATTCATTTCAGGGGTACTGACTCCATTTTCTTCAATTTAAGTCCGAGTTTGGCTTCTTTTTTTTCCCCCCGTCAATCGTCCGCCAATACCTTCTCAAACCCGGCATTTTGTTCTGTTAACAAAAGTGAGAAAATTTTCCACCACATCTTTTTGCTTAGTCAGGACATTAAAATGTGGACAGTGAATAAAACTAAACAATAAACTCATGAAAAATAATCCAAAGTTAGTAATTTATTAGAAAACATTACAGTCGTAACTTTATCTGACAAGTTTGTTTAAATGTCCAAAAATTTAAAATGGTCAAAAGTTTTTTTCAATTCAGTATGTGCAAAGAGACATTTTGAACACAAAGTGTGTCAGTGATCTGCATTCAAGAGTAAAAAACCTTAATAGATGCCGTTATTGCCAGGGATGGCTCGCATTTACCCCACACAGTCTCAAAAGCCCCTCAGACAAGTTAAATGATCAGGCCGGCGATGAGCAGCGACAGACAAAAAGAGGAGAGAGTTCGCTGAAAGGCTTTGTCTCCGCCTGTATAATCAATTGACCTGATTGATAAGGCTGTGTCAGAATTACATTGTGTGTGTGTTATGTTTCCCACGCCCAGTTCTGTGGGGGCTCGGGAGTGCGTGTGTTACCCGACCCTCTCGGCTCAGCTTCTGTCCATCAACACCTACCTCAGGAATGTTAATGAAAAACAACAAGGGAAACCCTAAAGACTTCAGGTCTCTGTCTGTCGGATTCTCCACCTCTCTGTTATCTTTACACCTTTTTGTTTTAACCGAGACTTTATGTTCTTCTGCTTTCTTTGTTGATCAGATTCTTGTAGAAGAGTATAGAAAATAAGTCTTTAAAGTCATCCTAATTAATCGATTATTAGTTGACTAATAGACAAGTGGGATGCATGTGTTACTAATTAAACCAAAAGCTAATTGTTAGCTAGTTCATTCTAAGCAGGTGACTTACAGTAGCTTCTGTTTCTTGTTTTATAATAATATAAATCAATAATCATTTCTTCGCAATTAATTCCGCTAAAGTTTTAAATTCAACTCAAGAAATAAATATCACAGTGGAGGCAAAAACTCTTTAAAAAGACGTGCACATAAAAACTTTGTTTCATGCAGGAAGTGGTTTCCTAATTCAGAAAGTTTCGTTATGTGTGGGGATATTTTACCGTCCAAATTTCAAAAGGGCTCGGTAGTTTTAGTTTACTTAAAAGCCTTTTGCTTTACTCAGAAATCGGCTAATTGGTTTAAAAAAAAAAAAGGTCAAATTGTTGGTTTAAAAACACCATTTTTGGTATAAAAGTTGCATTTTTCTTCAGACAATTAAGGGGAACTACATTGTCAAGAAGCAAGTTCTTCTCTCTAGCAAGGGGGACGTCAGTGTGCAGAGGGAACACAACGAAGCTGCTATCTTCTGGTTTGGCTGGCGATGTCTGTTAACCGCCACTCACAGAGGAAGTCTGGCTAAACTGTCACAGCTCCCCCCATGCACTCAGTTTTAACCAAAACCCTCAGAGGGGGAGGGGGTGGGCGAGTTTCTGGTGTTGCATATCAGTCGCCAACGCTGATCGTTACAAGCATGTCGAGCCCCTTTTCGTTTCTCATGATCTGTGCATATTTTTGCTGCTTATTTCCTAAAGCGTGCATGACTGCACACATGCAAGTGTGCATTTTAAGACTTTGTGCACCTGTCCACGTGTATGCGAATGCGGAAGAGGTGTCAGAGTGGCGGGCGTGCATGTGAGGTGTAAATGTGCTGGCACCCAGTCTCCACCTCGGGTGCGAGAGGAGGGTGGCAGTGTCTGTGTGTTGGCAAGGGTGTAAATTAAGCTTTGATGGTCCAAGAGGAACGATATGATTGGATAAATCCAAAGACCCCTGTTACTCTTCAACACTTAGATGCGTTCTTCTCTATACAGCAAGATGCTAAATGCTCCTTTTTATCTCTTATTCATCACTCTCTTTGTTTTGTGTGGCTGTCCTGGCTTTAATCTTAGATGAAGCTTTTAAAATGCAGCATTCCCACTTTCTTTCTTCCTTTCAGACTCACTCGTCTTCTGTGTTTATAATCCATTTTAATTTTACATTTATGTGGCTGGTAACTTCCTGAATGTCTCAAATTTGAACTTTCTTTTTGTCTTGTTTAATATTTTTCTAGTCCTGCCACTAGTTTTTAATTCTCCTCTCATGTTGAGCAGCATAAATATATTTATTTAAATATTTTTTTTTCACCCTTTTGTGCTCAGAAACACAAGGAACGGGACAGACACAAACCAAAACACAAGAAAGGCTCAATGGACATGTCGCCCTCAATTGTCCTTCCAAACATTATGGTTCCAGACAAGGTGAGGTCACCTTTCTAACCTGGTGATGATTTGATTATGCTCTTCCCTTTTTTTTTAATTTTCCCTCCATTCCTCACTTCTTACCTCCTTCCTCCAGAGCTACAACAGCAGTAACCCGGGGGGAGGCGTAACCTCGCTGCCGGTGGCCTCGCAGAAGCGACTGGAGGAGAACGCCGCCCGTTTCACCAACGCCAACTTCCAGGAAGTGTCATCTGCTCACCCTGGCAGCAGCTCCAAGGACGGCTTGGCCGCAGACGCTGGCAAGGCGGCGTCCGAGGTCAAGAACAAGAAGAACAGCGGCGGGGGTCACGCGGTGGGACAAAGGGGCGGGCGCAAGTCTTTCACCTCCTCAGGGAAACCCATACCCTCTGCCGCCGTGGTCACCATGGCAACCTCCTCTACATCTGCCTCCGTTTCCACGGGGCCTTTCCATCAAGGTGAATTGATGGCAGCAAATGGTGCTGTATGTTAATTTTTCCCACAAGCGGGAATTATCCCTGCAGTTAGAAAAATGGAAATGCAATGACAAATCAGTTGCTCTTACTACTTAGCCCACCCACCTACCCCTCAAAAAGAAAAATACTGCCAGTGCAGCACAATTACATCAACATTTTTAAGACCTCAATAAGAAGGTGGTTAATGTTGTGTTTGTGCATGTATGAGCACTGTGTTGTTGACGAGGTTAGCTCAGGTGTGGTTGTGATAACTTCATCTGAATCTGGGATCCTGTCATAAAACATAAGCGGAGCATGTAAGGAAGTCAGGATATAAGAGAAGTCATTGTTCACGTTAGTTTTTTTTGCTGTTTAAACCTTGAATATCTTCTTTTTATCTGTTGGTGTCCTTCAGAGAGGCATACTTCCTCTGATAAACGGGAGGACTATATGATCCAGAAAAGCTGACTGTTTTGGAGATAAAACGCTCATTTTAGTTTTTGTGCCTCCCTAAAGAACATTGTGCAAACTTTCGCAGCAATAATGTGTTTTCCCTGCTCTTATTTCTCTCAGTAGCATCCTGTTTAGCTTCCTTCCTCGCCGACTTCACTTCTCCTTCTTTTGTTATTTTGTTGGCCATTGTTTCCCACCTGTCTGTTTCTTGTCTCCCAGGCCTGCTGTTGACCAGCGCCAGCAAAACCCCTTCTGCCCCTTCCTCCTCCGACTTCCTAAGCTTCTCAGATTCGTCGTTGCGTGCCGGTGGTGGAACCTCTTTTTCCTCCCCACCATCGTTCAGCAGCTGTTTGGTGAAACCGAGTTTGGAGGGGGGAGTTTCAGAGGGAACTGCAACTCTCTTTGGTTCTCTTATGTCTGCTACTACAGCCTCTGCAGGTGCCGCACTTTTGGTTGTTGTCTACAATTTCACTTTTTTTTTTGCTTTTATTTTTGTCGTTTTGTCACATCATTTGTTAATTTCTTGACGGGAATGCCTTTTAGACAAATTGACTCAAAAACATGAAGTACTACATTGTCCTGGAAGAAATTCTGATGGTGTGATAACTGTTTTCAAATAATCTGAATCAAGTTAAAGTTTTTCCCTTAAATGTGCATGCTTAATAATGTGAGGAAATTTAATGTAAAATTTATTTATAGTTAATTTTATGCACAGATAAGGAGAAAACAAGTGATCATGTCTTTCACCTGCTCATGTGCTAACTTTTGTAGCTTGTTGCAAACGTTTGTTTCAAAACAGCATTACCTTACAAACAAAGACAGGTGCTGCTTCTCTTGTAGACAACCTGTGACTCGTCTTTTATTTAAAGGTCACGGGTAAATTTCCTGTAAATTTTCCGTTATCTCATTTTACCGTAAAGTACTAAACGGCAGAAAGACTTCGCCACAAAGTTTCAGTTTTGTTCTTGTTTTGTAGGAGTTGGTGGAAAGCTGTATGAAAATTCCCTCGGCCACGCAGTGAGTGAAACGACGAGCCTCGCCGGGTCGGCGGGCTACAAGCGGCTGCAGCCCTCCAGCTCAGGACTGGGGCTCGGCGGAGCAGCCGCAGGAGCAGCGGAAGACGGTGTGAAGAAGAAAAAGAAGGGGAACTGGAGAAACCGATTCGGACCCTGTTTTACCACGGACTTAAAGCCGTCGGAGGCAGCTACATCTCTAACGGTCCCCACCTCCTCCGCAGCCAGCACCGCCCCCTCTTCCTCCGCTGCCTCGACTTCCTCCTCCTCCTCCTCAACACTTTCAGGATGGTCAGGTTTGGTTTCCAGCAGCGGATTAGGAGTGGGAATAGGAGGAGGCGAAAGGGGGCTGGGGGTCATGGGCATCGCCGGTGGCATTCAGAAGTCCCCGTCGCTCCTCAGGAATGGAAACCTGCAAAGCAACAGCAGCTCCACGACTGCCGGCTCAGGTAAGGAGGCTGCAGAAACATAAAACACAGAATGGCCTGTTGTGATAAGCAATAAATCAATTAATCGTGTGGTATAACGAGGTCGATCATTTTCACCATGGGATCGCTGAGAGATTTTATTTTATTTTTTATTTATTCTTGTAAATGTCGTAAACTTTGTCAGCTGCGTGCGGGTGACCGCAATCATTTCATGCAGCCAGAGGAAGATGCATAAAGAATAAATTGCGATCTTGGAGAGAGGAGGAGGGAATTGATTGTTGTGTGTTATTTTCCCAATCTCCGGTCCAGGTCAGTTAGCAACTTTTTTTTAACGTATGTAAATTTCGTAAACTTCCATAAGCTTTGTAAGCGAGGTGGAGGATGGTATCAATATATTAGTTTAAAATGGTCTCCAAATGACATTATCATATATCGCAATAATTTCTCAGACGATTTATCGTCCAGCAAAATTTGGTATCGTGACAGTCCTGCAATTCTCACAGGTCTAAAAACTTTAAAAACTTTCTCACATTTTCCTCACAATTTAGGTTGTGTCTTTTGTAAAGTGTTTTGATAATTATAAATACTTAAACCTGAACCTGAATGCCCTCAGAGTTTTAATATACTATTATCAGACTGGAAAGTCCTGTGTGGTATTGTAGCCAAGTCTGTTCTTCGCATTCCAGCTCCTTCGTCTCTGAATGCAATTAAATTAATCAGAAAATGTTTGCGGCTGGCCTTTGTACAATACAACATTAAATTACCAATCGTAATGGCAAAGATTTGATTCACTTTAGTAATTGGCTTGATGTTTGCATGCGTGTGTGTATGCCATAATGTGGGTCTTGCTCACACACGTGGAACAGGTCTGTGTGTTGTTATTATTTTTTTTATTTTTTATTTTTGCCATCGTGTTCAGTTGCTTGGCAACCGCCTCTATGCTTTGGAGCTTCCCCTCCACTGATGGAAGTGGCTCAGTACGGTCCACACTTCCTTCATCTCCCCTTTTCTTTTAGAATCATTCACCTTTTTGTTTCTTCTGCAGCCGTTAACGGCTCGCTCTCACCTGCATTCCTCTCATTCTTCCAATGATCTGACCATTTATGCAGCTGGAGGTCTTAAATACTTCTTTTGGATAATTTAACTAATAAAACAATGTTTACAGGCTGCTTATGGAAAAAGAAACTGCAGTAGCAATAATTAGGCTCATATTTAAAAAGTCTATCTGCTGCATTATTTTGTTTATTTCTGATAGGAAATCAACAAAAATACTAAAATCAAGCCTTCAGTAGTAACAAAAAGCATCAGATCAGACCATAAAGTGGATCCATCTGGAGGGACCACAGAATATATTTGATAGATTTTATGTTGTTTTTACCGCAAAACAGTTTACAGTAGACGTCCAAAATTCACTATTCATATATTATTGACTAAAGTAAAAAGTTTAATTATCTGTAAAAACAAAGCTGGGATACACATGTTGTTTTTCTGATGTGAGTTTAGGAGCTGAGCATTCAGCTGCTGTAATTTTATGATTTTATGATGAATGAATGTATTCGCTCTACAGGCTGGAGCTCCCTTTGTTGCGTTTGCCTCAAATGAGTGTATTTTTTTTGTGTGTGTCAAACTTTGCATGTCTTTGGATGAAAGCAGTCTTCTTTGACAATGAAATCTTCCTGAGCCTACAATGTTATTGTCACTAGAATTCAGTACTTTTTTTTTTTACCTGTCCACAATATTTTTTAAAACATGTTTTGCTTAAATTTAAGGTACTTTTTGCACACAATGAAATGAAGGATAATAAAATGGGTTTAAAATTTCAAAAACTTCTGTAGTTTCCAGATTTATTGATATTCTATCCTGAAAAGCCAAAACGCACTCTGTGTAAACAATGTGTTTTTATTTGCATGCTTGACGAGTCTGAGCGTAAATACGTACCAATTCATAAAGAACTTGTTGGACTTCTCTGTCCCACCTTTATAGACCTATATTCAGTCAAACACAGGTGGTAGTTAGCATTTTGTCACAAATTTTGTTATATATTTTTAATCTAAGGACACATTAACCACCAACATGAAAAAAATGAGACTTTTTTTAAATGAACTGAAAAAGAACCAAGAGTCTTCATTATGCGTAATTAAAGCTCTAGATTTTCCTCCCGCTGTGTTAAAATGTGCATAAAAATGTGAGCGTATGCTTGTATCGATCTGTTGTGCTTTCAGATTTTAAAGTTAGAAGATTTGATCATTACCAAGTCAGATAAGAGGACGGCTTCTGTTTGTTTCCTGAGAGTATTTTAGTTTCTACAGTGGCGGTTAACTCTCGTTGCTGCACTGCTCTTTCTGACCACAGGGTTATATATGGCTGTGCGTCATGTATTTGTGTCTGTGTTCTTCCTCTTACTGTAAATATTTAGCTAGGGGTTAATTCAGGGCAGTAATGGGAAGGATCCCCTCCTCCTCCTCCTCCTCACGGTGCTGTCTGCAGACTCCTCTGCACTGATGGATAGATGGTTAGTTTGATAGATATGTGTTGGTGGACGGGGAAAAGCAGGGGTTAGATTTTGGCTAGGTTAATGTTTGATGGCAGTGGGGTCACCGATGGGACGTAGGAGCTGGCTGAACGCTGTAGGTTTTGTGTGTGTGAACAGATTTATTCAGACCAGCTGGAGTCTAAACATAAAAGGGATAAAACTCAAGGCAGAAAGAATTAAGACATTTACTGCTGTGTATTTTTGTTATTATAACCGAATTTATATGATCACATCTTTAAATGTAGGACTTAATCCAAGAGAATTCCTTCATAATTAAAAACGTGCGTGTGAGCGGAAGTTGTTAAAAGAAAATAAACGCAAGGAAATATTCTGCGAGGTAAATTGAATTTGAACATCAATTAGAATAAAACATCAATTTTCTCCACAGCTGTTATAAGTTAAAGAACAGTCATGTTAATGCAAAAAAATGTGTTTCTGCAGATTGTTTTAAGTTTTATATTTTTGAAGTAGTGAGCAGTAACTGTGGCAGGTCCTGCTTTAAAGTGCTTGTGTTCAATGAAGGAATAAATAAAAAATAAGTGTTTAATTTCTGCTAATGGAAACACAAACACACCTCTAATGTGCAGAAACTCCACAACAAAGAAGAAAAAATAAACTTTTATTTTTTTAAATAGTTTTTTTGTTTCTTTCAAAAATCTCTGAAAAAGGTATTCTCGTAATTATTATTATTTTGTCATATTTTTGTCTCTAGAACTCAAACTTAATATTTTTTTTATTAGATTTATTAGTCACAAACCCACAATGTACACACATCCTGTCTGATCAAACACACACACCAAGTTGCATTAACTTACAAAATATCAACTCTGATTTATGGTAAAATAAAATAGGTGTATTTATTTTTTCCATATTTACACTGTTAGGCTACACGGTTTGTGTGTGTGTATGTGTGTGTGTTTTTAGTCTTCATATTTTATTTATTTTAATTTGTTATATCTTTCAGCTCAGAGTTCTGACTCTAGATCTTGAATTACAGCCAAAAACTGCTTTTTCTGTGTCTATCAGATTTATCTGTCTATAACCAACCTACATACATTCTGCAATACACACACACGAACACACACACAATTATACCTCTGATATGCATAAAAGATTTTAAAAAACCAACTCGTATTTTTGGTTATATATTCTTGCTTTTTCTTACAAAGATTTTAGTAAAATAACACTTTTTTTTTTTATTCTACAGGTTTAAGGTACAGGGTTTTCTGTGTGTGTGTGTGTGTGTGTGTGTGTGTTTGTTTAAATTCTTATTTAATTTTTTCTTGTCATGTCTGTCGTCTCATGTTTCTGACTCCAGATCTTGATTTGCAGCCCAAAAAATGTTGTTTCTGCATCCATCACAGATTTATCAGTCTATAACAAACCCACATACATTCTGCAACACAAACACACACACACACACACACACACACACACATACATAATTACACTGGCTGCCCTCCTTTTGGCATCAAATTCATTTTTGTTTATCTTTCTTTAGAAAAGAAATTCTCAGAATAACAAATATCTTTGTTTTGTTGTGATTGCACTCTGTTTGTTTGAAACCATGATTGTTTCTATCGGCAGTCTGAGAAGAAAAAAAAACAAGACAGGAGTCTCTGGTTTTCAGCTTTATTCAGCTACACTGTCCTCAGTGTGGATCCAGTTAGTTACCGCTGATTATAGCTGCTTACAGACGGTCCAGTTCATTATTTTATGTAGATTAACTTAACCGTCTCTTCATCAACAGCACACATTTCCTTTTGGGCTCAAACTAGTACAAGTAGATATTTCTGCAGCGTTCAGGCGTCCCGAGCAGGAAAGGAAGAGGAAAGTTGGGTAATTGAGGCGAGTTTGCTGCAGGGGTTTCACAATACAGATCACATAAATAGATTGTTTTTGTTGTTTCCCATGGTTCTACACAATTAGCTTTAATTTGCATCAAAATCAAAAATGCAAAATAAATATTTTTTATATTTAAAATACTTCCCCTGAATTTTTTAATTTACATGTTTTTAGTTTTTTTTTAGATTTTTGCTGTTTTTCTTGTGTGATCTGATTTTCATTTTCAGCATGTAGTTATTCAGTGTTAATGAACAATTCAGAAATATTGTGTAAAAATATTAACTCAGCACGTATTTAAAATTTCATACATTTCAAGTCGCGAAAAATAAATTTAAATATAACATGTTAAAATGTATTTAATTTTATATATATATTTAATTGTGTTTCCAAATTAAATTATTGTAGCTTTATTCTTACCATCCTTTTTGACCTATTTCATCGCAGCATTAGCTAAACTGATAAATTGTTGGTTTGGCCTCTAATCCAGCTGCTGAAAACCTTGCAGGGGCACACACACACACACACACGACCTCACCCCCGGAGCTTGGACAGCCCCGCTTTGGGGATCAATTTTTCTGCTGCATATTGCAAAGCATTATAAATAGTTCGTCGGCCCAAGTAGTGTTCGTATCTACCCCCCCTCTCAACCCCACCCCGCCCTTCCCTCCTGGCACAAAGATCTCTTGTTCCCCCGGTGAATGCGTGCTGCCCTGAGCCATTCAGGCTTTTGTGGGGCCGAGGGGCCCCTCTCTCTCACCCCCCCCCCCCCACCCTCCATCCTCTGCTGGGGTCAAAGGGAGGCAGGGGCAGGGCTTATCCCTGGTTAGTGGGTGAGGACAGGGGTGTGTGAGGGGAGGAAGTGGGAGAGGGCAAAGATATTAGACTTAAAGAGTTGTGGGGGGAGCAATACAAAAACTAATAGTCTTGGTTTGTTTTGTTTTTTACATTTTTTGATTCAAAATTATGTTTAAAAGACAAATAATATACTTATAGTTTTTTAAAAAGTCCATTAAAAACTAAAAATATCTACATGATTTGTTGCATATGTGTGTATTTATTAACTTTAGGTGTGAGTTTGTATTTTTTATTTAAATATACTTGCTGTGTTTTAGGAGAAACCCGTACATTTTGTTCAATATATAATAGTGAGCAGGAATGTTTACTATATTTAATTTTTTACAACCTCCTCCCTTTAAGCATTTGCACTTTTATGTATTATTATTTAATATTATTTACTAAAAGTTCTCAACAATAAAAATGATAATTTGTAAGTAGTATAATTTATATACATCATTTTCTCTGTTTATGTTAGTTATTGATTTATAAGGCTTTATTGTGAACATGATTTTAAATAATTCATCGGATAATACAAAAATAACGAAAATAATAAAAAAAGTCAGTAAAAGAACAGACTACATGCAAAAAAAAATAAATTTACCTCATCACTCTTTGTCTAATTGTGTTTATGTTGTTAGTATTGCAGGTTTTATTTACATTTGTTTAACATCTAATTTGACTTTTTCTCTTTTTTTTAAAAATCACAAATATTCATGTCCAAAATCTTTTGACTTGTTGTAGAAAACACACAAATATTTCCAAAAATGATAATTTCAGCCATTGTTAGTGTTCACAATTGTAAACAAAAATTAAAAAATAAAGTTCCTAATTAGTTCTAATGTGTCCACGTGTTATAAAATCCATAATTCTTATATTTAAATGTAATAAAAAATGACCCTGATCATGTTCGTCTCTCCACAGGTGTCTTCTCCTCCGACGGGTCATCGTTGGGGGCAGGAGTCGTCGCCATGGGCGGGACCACGTCTGAGTTGTCACAGCAACAGCAGCCTGCGCCCACCCTAGCCCCTCCCTCTCCGTTCACCGCCACAGCGCCGCTCAGCAGCACGACCTCCACGCACGTGAGTCCCGAAAAAAAAAAAAAAACCCACTCGCCGAGACACTCTGACTCCCTCACCTCGCTCTTTTTGCACGCATGAAAGAACGCGCTCGTCAAAACCCGCGGCGACGCACTCCATCTCTTCTCTACTCTTTCACAAACCTTCATTCAACAACTCGCATCTCACATCTTTGATCTCAAGTGCAAAAAAAAAAAAAGAAGAAGAATTTGTATGAATACAAACAAACCAAAGCACAGCAATTAACCGTTTTCAGCAGCAAATCTCTCTGCTCCTTTATCAATCCTCTGCTGCGTTAATTATCTGTAAAATGTGTGCATTCTGACCTTGTGCCGAGTCAGTTCTTCCAGCCTGATAATCTATCGCTGATGCTCCGGTGCACCTGTGGAGGGTCGCTCTCATTCATTGAAAGAATCAAAAAACAGCAGATCTTTATTTTTTGTTCTCATTAAGACGGGAGCGATTCTCTAGACTAATTCAGTTCTATTAACCTCCGAGAACAAGGTCACGATGTTACCTGATGCATTCCTTGCTAATTAAAACATATCTTTTGGGGCGGGTGGGGGTAAACAGAAATTCAACAATAGAAAAAAATTCAATATTCCTTCAAAAATCACCTCGCAATAAACCTTCAGCTTCCAGGATAATGAATGAAGAGGAAGCGCCAAGGCTGCGCATTATAGCAGAACGCTCGTCCCATTATTCTTTAGATCATGTCACTTAAAAACACAAGGGCCGAGTTGAGAAATGATTCACTTCCTACCCTCTGCGTTAATGTTTAAAATCAAGGCTGCACATTTAAATAAGATGGAATGTTTGAAACGTTAAAAAAAAAAAGGTGATTAAATTAATAAAGCTGCTGTTTGTTATCGCTGTGATTGAACGACCGTGGCGCTTGAATGAAGGGCACCCCAGCATCTATCAACTTCTTTTTCAAATTTTAGCTGTAGTGTCCAGTGTCACAAAACGTCCTCAGTCCTGGCTCTGTCCCCCCCCCCCCTCGTTGTTCTGTGATGTAATGACATTTGACAAGCTCCACTGTAGGGACGGACGGAGGGAGAGGGGGTGGCTGTTATTGTTCCTGTTGTCTCCGATTCATCCCGCTCTTCACTACGTACTGTTAACCAAGTGACTTAATAATAATAATAATAATAATAATAATAATAATAATAATAATAATAAAAAAGCTAAAGGAGATCATTTCCTTTTTTTGTCAATTTCAACTTGTGTTCTGGTTTGTGTCTCGTGCTTCAGTGCAGCTTTGGAGTGACTCTGCAGAAATTATACAACTCCTGCATGATGCCAGTAACGGGCTTCCCCGTGTGTGTGTGTGTGTGTCTGTGTCTGTGTGTGTGTCTGTGTGTGTGTTAAAGACGAAGACAGTTTCCTAGTTTCAGTCTACTTGCAGACTCTCGGTCTTCTGTTATTGGCTATCAGCCCAAAACGGTAGAAAAAACTTAAAGGGAGTGTGAGAGACTTGAATGAGAAATGAATGTTGATGGGAAAGAAGGCAGGATTATAGAGGAGGAGGAGGAGGAGTTGGGGGGGAATTACTTGTTTTAACGCAATGAACAGTGAGAAAAAGTTTATTAATCTTCAGTATTTAACATTTTTTTCTTGCATTTATTTTTTACGTTATTAAAAAATATTTATTTAGTTAGTTTTATTGTTTCAAAATAAAATAAAAAATGACAAAAACTAAAGCTGCATTTCTAAAATTTCTACAGAACCAATTAATTTAAGCAAAGCTTTGAGTAATCACAAATATATATTTAAAAACAAATATTACATAAATATAAAATATTAAAATTTACTGTTTTACAATTAAAATACATGTATCTAGATTTAGGTAGATGTTTTATTTTGTTGGTTTTCTTGTTCTTGGTTTTCCTCACAGTGGATTATTTTTAAATTAATAAACTAAAAAAAAAAGAGGTCAGAATAATTGCAGACGCTTGTGACCTCCTTCAAAATTTTAACTTTTAAAAATCATTTAAAATCATTTTCAGCATCATTTGATCGCAGATTTTATTGTATTTTTTCTGCAGCGTCACTTGTTTCGAGTGTTTTCTTCCGCATTCAACAGTCGGCCATTTTGTTCTTTTAGACTGAGCAGATTCCCCTCGTGATGCTCCGCCCCCTCCTCCCCCCACCCTTAACACCATGGCCCTTATTTGGGAAATGCCTTAATTGGATTAAACTCTATGCATCAGAAACACTTTGTCAGCATGTCAGCGTACTGTCGGGGCGCCGCGGCGCTCCGAGCCTCATGTGTGTAACTGAATAATGAGCTGTCGCTTCATAGTGTGCTGATTGTTGTTTTATTTTTTGTTGTTCTTAAATGATAGAGAAGTGTTGCCTGTTCACATGTGGCTGTAGAAAACAGAAATAAAAGGAAAACTAGTTTTTACTGTTTTTGTTTAAAGATGAAATATATAAAGTAAGTGGAAATTCATTCACCGATCATTTCTAAGATTTGTTGTTTTAATACAATATTTTTATCTTCATTTATTTTATAACGTAATGTTGGAGCATCCTGATCATTGTAAATGAACACAATGGAAGTTTTCCGTTACAAAAACTGTAAGAATGAGAGTAAAACTCTGCTTCGTGTTGCTTCTCCTCTCTGTCACTCAGGTGGGGGCTCTGCCGGGCTCCGTCTTCAACCTGGCCCCCCCTCACATGTTCGGCAACAGGCTGAACCCCAACTCCACCATGGCGGCGCTCATCGCTCAGTCCGAGGCCTCACCAGCAGGTACCAGAAAGTGTGTGTGTGTGTGTGTGTAAGGGAAGATAATGGATGGGTCACGCCCCCTTGATCCCTTCAGCGAGGTCAAGGGTCAGAGATAGGCCTAAGCCCCTCCCATTCTGTTCTGGAGCTAAGTGGGAGGGACTTACACCTCTTTTCATGAGCCGTGTGTGAGAAGAGGAGCAGGATCTTGGTGACGTAACAGAGGAGCAGAAGTCTGAGTTGTTCCATCAGTGCAGAAGATCAGATGAGCCAGTTGAAAAGTGGTTTTAGCAATCAAGAGTAGCCACTTCCTGATGCAAGACATCTGTTGGGGGGGATAAAGAGTGGAGAGGAGGAAGTGGGTCCTGCTGCCAGTCAGCAGTCAACAGAGTCAGATCCACTCTGACCTGCAGGTCAGCTCAGTAATCAGGCTGAATGTGAGGGGGGGCACAGGTGTGTGGGTTTGTGTGTTCTGTTTACGGTTACATGTTGTGCTTGGAGACACAAAGTATTCTATAGATGTCTGCAATCTTAATACTGTTTTTTTGTTTTGTTTTTTTTTAAAAACAGCTCAATTTTAATCTGTTTCTTTTACGTTGTAAAGTTTTCAATACGAATAAAACAGGAGTTATTTGAATTTCAAAAGATATTGATCCTTTTTTTATTTCTGTTACATAACAATTTTTAAAAATCATAAATGATGTTTCTGTAAAGTGAGAAATCCATAAAGTTTAAAAACAAAACATTTTTATAATCTTATCTTTAATCCAAAATTTTGTCAATATTTAGTTGTAGCGCTGCTGCTAACGGCTAAACAGGAATTCTTTTAACTGCTAGTGTATGCTGTGCACACTACTAGCAAGGAAGAAAAACAATTTTTATTTTAGCTGAAATGTTCGAGTAGTTGATTAATATTAATAATAAATAATCAGAATTCATGATACTGACTGTGATGACTATTAGCAGCAGCCTTATTAAGAGTTTATTTATTAATGACTCGTCTATTAGCGCTAAATTGTGCTTAAACCGACCTGATTGTTTTCATTTCTAGCAGCAGAAATTCCCAACATTAAATCCGTTCGTCTGATCAGCATTTGTTCACGGATTTAAAGTTTGGTTTGTCAGCTGGTTTGGACTCGTGCAACGTGTTTGTGTGCATGTAACCTGTTTACTTTGGCTGTTTTTTCTTTGCTTTTGAGTGTCTGAAGGGAGGAACCGGGACAGAAAGGGTTACGACAGAAAAAAACAAATAGGTTCGGGGGGAAAAAAGAAGCAGCAAGGGACTAAAGTGGTGACCTGTTGTTGGGAGGAAGAAGCCTGGGTTTGACTGTCTTAAGTAGAGGGGAGTGTGTGTGAGTGCGTAAATGCAAAAAAAAAAAAAGTGTGTGCATGTGTGATTCATTACTCTCAGTGAGGAAAATGAAAAGAAGCGTCTGGCCAGGGGCCCAGAGGGAGGAGAGCCGGAGAGTCTCGCAGAAGGTGGAGGGGCAGAGAGAGAACCACGGCTCAGATGTGAAAGAGATCCAGAGAAACCGAGACGTGCAGGAGGCTGCAGAGGCTTCAGGATTACAGGACATTTAATCTTGATTAGTGAGAAATCTGTCAAGCTTTGAAATGTTGTGACCCGCGAACTTCATCAGCCAGAGATATTAAAAAAAAAAAAAAGAAAGAAAGAGGGAATGAATCTGTTTGTGGGGATGAGAGCTAAGGCTGCACAATATATAGCAAATTTATTGTTATTGCCATAACAGCCTGTGCAATAGGCATATCACAAAATACTGCATAAATTACAATGTTTGCATTTATGAATTTTGTCAGCATCAGTCATAAACAAACTGAACACGAGATGCCACATCAAATCATAACTATTTGGTCAACTGCAATGAGAGAAGATGTAGTTTGATTTTTTAACTTTTATTTAAAATTCTTCAACTTATTTTCAGATGTTTTTATTTAAAAAATCTTATAGTAAGGTGGCATTTTTCAGAATTTAGAGCATCAGAAAAGGATTAATCATTAAGAAACTACTGCATGCAGTTTGTTTCACTTCTAATACAGCAGCTGGGTCTTTTTGCACTTTTTAAAATAAAACTATTGTGTTTGAATGGAAGTTATGCATTACTTTTTGGGTTTTTTGTTATGAACCAAAAGCAGAAAGATGTCAACACTACATACTTAAGTATTTGTTCATTCATTGCAAGTCTTATTGTCGTCGCAATATCAAGATGTGTTATCGCACATTGCAGGTTTTCCTGATATCATGAGCCTAAAATAGTAATAATTACCAAATGAACTGAAATGGTGCACGAGCCAAAACAAAGTAACATTTTTATAGCAAACTTGTCTTCATGTAAAATTGTTCTAAATACGATGAGCATTGTTGTACCAAAGTTATATTTAGGAGGAGTAATTTTTTATGTTCAGATTTTTATAAAAAAGCTGTTTTAATTGATGCATGCCACTTCTGTGTCCATGTTACTGATTTTCTGAAAGATTTTGGGGGCAAAAATATAAAGTGAAGAAAAAAAAAAATGTTGACAATTATGTTTACTTAGTTTGACAAAAATAGAAAGAGACTGATTAAAGAGCAGACGTTCATTTGTCTGCCACACCTGAGCATCCTTAATAAGTTACCAAGCAGCAGCAGCTGCTACAGCCAGCAAGAGTACTCTTCTGTGTTTTATTTTTCTCATAGTTGTTAAATATTTCTATTTACCGTAAGTTGAGCAGTTGTTGTATATTTTGTTAAATGTTTGGTCGGGTTGGTTTTACGGTTTTAGGGCTGAAAACGGTTGTCGGTGAACAAACAGTCTCTAACTTTAAATGGTTCAGTGTTTATTTTTGTGTTTATTTTTGTTTTGGATGTCAAATTGATTTTTGTGTGTGTGTGCAGATCAGGAGGTGGGAGACAGCAGCAGCAGCAGCGGCGGTGTTGGCGTTAGCGGCGGATCTCAAGGCTTCTCCATAAGAGCTTCTCCCAAGACCACCCCGCGGTGAATACACGCACACACACACACACACACACACACACACACATCCTTGTACTTACATCAAACTGAGGACATTGTATTGACTTCCATTCATTTTGTAACTTGATTTGTGCCTAACCCAGACATTTTCCCTAAAATTAACCATTACTAGTTTATTCCTAACCCTAACCTTTACCAAAACTTTATTCGCACCATACCTCTAAACCTAAACAGTAAAGCACAGTAGAACTGCAAAAAAAGTGAGGAGCGGGAAAATGTCCTCACTTTCCAAAAAAAGACCTCACTTAGTTGGTTAAAAACCTAACATGGTTCTCACTCTGTAGCAGAAAAAAGTACACACACACTGACTAACATGCAACAGGTTATTCAGGTCTAAAGAGTAACATGGAAAGTGTGTGGGACCTGAGTAATATGTTCAAGCAAACATTTTAGTGTAAAGTGATGAGTGATTGTAGATTAACAGTAGAGGAGAGACTTTGTCAGGAAGAAAGGAAAAATTCACCTTGACACAACAAGGACAAACAGTGTGTGTCTGAGCAAATCAGTGACCTCTACTACACTGGCAGGACACAGCTTGGTCACTTTCCTGCCAGCCTCCTTGGCAGGTCTGATCTTCTGGGTCAGATTTCATTAAGAACAGATCTGCTTTAGTCCAACCTCACAAATACATATATATAGCTCCAATTTCTGTTTCAGTCTCATCAAACTGGAAGTAAAAATGGTTTCTAATACATCAAAGCACACTAAAGATACGGAAAGCATACAAAAACCCTTTTTGTAAGTTGATAAAATAGGTCTTTGAAAGAACATAAGCACTTAACAATTAAAACTACTTAGAAGGTTGCAGGGGGACACAAGCATGCTTTAAAACAACTTTGTTTTTTATTACACAGTTCACAACTGTAGTTCAAGTTAAAAGGTTGTCAAGAGTTGTAAAAAGTTTAAAAACACACAACACAAACAACGACAGTTATTTAATATGACAGAATTATGACCTAATACGTGGAGGCTATGTTAGCTATAGCATTTAAAGGTCGTGTTTCTAGATATTAAACCAGGAAGTAAAATGTCGAAACTCAAAGCAATCTTAGCTCAGTCAAACACTTTACATTAGTGATTAAACAGCAATGACCAAACATTGTAGCACTCACCTTTCTTTTTTTAAAGACCTTCGCTATTTAACACTGTGGCCCAAAAGTGTTGTTCCTGCTATTCTGAACCCAGTCCCACCCGTGCTCTTCACATCTGCGCAACGGTTTTCTCATGCCCTAATACTATTGAACAAGCGAAACGTCAATCAAAACATGGTCCAATTGAGAACTGGAGGCGGGATGATTGTGGCTTTTGGTTTACTTTACAAATTTTATCCCATCACGAGGATTAAAACAGAAAGTGATAGAAAACACAAACAATTAAATAATATA
>JARVJO010000165.1:18889550-18911449 GCA_031762555.1 Cynodonichthys magdalenae | reverse complement strand
GGGCTTTTTAAACCCCAACCCCCCCCCCCCCCGGTCCCCCTCTTTCTCTCTTTTTAAAGCTTCCCCCCATGTAATAGCCGCTCCACCCTGCCCACACACACTCCTCAGAGACCCTCTGCACGGGTGGGAGGGCTTCACAGCTGATGGAGGACCCTCAGAGCGCTGCCCGGCCAGGTGCCTGATGGAAAAGTCAAACTGTCTCTGCAGCTCGAGGGTTAAATCTGGACAAACGTTCCTTGCAGGAATGCATGCAGGTTAAACATGTCCATAACCAGGATAATCAAGGATTTATGCTCAACGTTCCAAACAAATGGAATGAAAAAGTTCTCCAGGAGCCACCTGTAATTCCTGCACAGGTTCCTCCACGTGTTCTTTGACTTGGTTAAATGATTTAATTACACGTCACCCTCTGAGAGGGACAGCAATAAAGCTGAGAGGCTCCAGTGTAATAAACCATTAGCAGAAGCTGCTGGTGTGTGTGTGTGTGTATGTGTGTACAGTAATGCGGTGTAAATTAACACAGAGTAGCTGCCATTAGGAGGCTTAATCCTGGCCAGGAACTCGCAGTCAGCTGCCAGGGGCCCTGATCCGGTGCCGAGTGGAACCAGATCCGGCAAGCAGAGGTGTTTAGGGTTGTCAGAGCACGGCTGGAGGAGAGTGTTGAAGGAACAGCTGAGGAGATTCCCAGAGTACAATGAGTGTGTGTGTGTGTGTGTGTGTGTGTGTGTGTGTGTGTGCTGCCCCCCTCCCAGGTCTCTCTCCTGTAGGATAATGGTTGTGATGAGAAGCAGCAGGATTCTGCTTCATCCCACTTTCCTCTCAGGTGGTTTGTATTTTTCTGCTGTGTTTTATTTGGAAACTTTAAAGCCCAAACAGAACCTGCTCTTCTCAAACCTGATGAACAGAAAAGGAATCATCATCAATATTTATCTATTTGTCTGTATATCTACCTGTCTGTCTGTTTATCGGTCTGTCTCTCTGTGACTGCTGAAATTCAGAAGCACCACTTTGGTATTAAAGCCAAAAGAAGCAGAAAGTGAGATAAATAAAAAAAAACAGTCAAAAACAATAAAAAGATAGTTAGAAACTAAAAGTAGCTAAAATCTAAAGGGTTAAAAAGCTAAAGGTATCAACAAGGTAAAAGTGCAAAAAACTATAAAAGTCACATAAAAATACAAATGCACCAGGCTAATTAAAAGCTAAAATAGCAAAAGGCTAATTAAAGCAAAAGGCTATTAAAGCTAAAAATATAAAAAGGCTAAAACAACTAAAAGTATAGTGTAGGTCTAATAAAACTAAAATAATGGAATCTATGTTTGTAAAGAAATTAATCTCAATTTGGAGGAAATAAAGTTAAATATCAAACATAAATGTTACAAAAACCCAAAGTCTCCTGAATAAACTGAAAAGATTTATAAATAAATGGTTAAAAACCGAGGAGCAGTAAAAGTTCAAAACAGTGTAGAAAAAAAATGAAGAAAAAAAACGATGTGAATCTGCAGCTCTTATACTGTAAATAAAAAAAAATAAAATGTGTTTCTTAAAAACATAAAATGAGCTAGAAACAAACATCTAAAATATTCAAATATCTCAATAAACTAAGATAATATAAAGTATGTGAGGAACAAACATGGAGGAAGCTCCCTGGCTGCTTGTCTCCGTGTCGAGACTGGGTCCCGGGGATTCAGCGGCTCCTCGGCTGCTCGCCTGCCGCCCCGAGTGACGCTCTGCCCGGCCAGAGAATCGCTCGCGCACCGCTGCAGGCGAGGCGGAAGGAACTCGGAAACCTACGCGAAACTAAACAAAACAAAAAACACACACACGAAAAATAAACCTGATAACTAAACAGAAACATGAATTAGCTGTAAATTAAAGGTTTTTTTTTTTTATTTGAAAGCGCTGCTTTTCCCCTTTAGAAAACCGGGGGAAATGCAGCTCCGCGGCGGAGCTCCGTCTCCTCCTCTGCCGCCTCTGACGCTTCGGCTCCGGGTTGGTTTCATCAGAGAGCCCCGGTGGTTTGTTGACTCTCCGACTCATTTGGATTTTATATTAATAACCCTTCTCTTCTTTACACTTTGCAACTTTAATATTAAAACTTTAAATTTATATTTAACCTAAACTTAATTTTATTTTGTCATCATATTTAATCTTTATCTGAGCTGCCAACTTGACCAAGACTCCCTGTTGTGAATGATAAATAAAAAAGGGGACACAAACAAACACAGACAATAATCCAAGGCCTTTCTGCTCATACAGCCTTGAATACTCACATTATAGCTGCTTAATATTCATATATATCAAAGATGTGCTGTAGCAGTGAGACCTTATTTCTTTACAAAAGGATAGAGTAAAATAAATAAATAAGCGACTCATCCAAACAGTGACAAATTATTTCTAGTTTTAGATTTATGTCTCAGTTTGAATATTCACATTATAACACCAACTTATTTATTAAATCTAACTTTATTTCTCGATTAGCTTGTGTTTTTGCAGTGATCCGTGTCACGACCTCTTCTGCTGATTCGAAGACCCCTGACCACAGGGGCCAACTGCAGGGGAGCCACACAAAAATGCTCTATAAATTCAATACAATTCATTTAGAAATACAACCTGGGTTAGGTGGTATAACATTATCTGTATGTGGGTAACTGATAGGAATTAGTAAAAGTAATCAATTGTTTTATAAATATATATATATAATTTACATATATATATATGTGTGTGTGTTTTTTATATTTCTGGAAGATAAAACAGAGTTCCCTCAAATATGACAAACCTGCACAAAAGGAGGTATAAAAGCTCACATTGTGTTTCCTCTGTATTTACTTTTGGTGTGAATGGGCTCGGGGTGAGGAATGAAACACCATTAAGAGGACAGGTGGTGCTGGCAGAGATGAATGTAATCTCCCAGGGTTATAATGAATGTCACGGGATATAGATCTGAGATGAGATCTGGTTTGATCATCAGGTAAAAATAGATCAGTCACCAGCAGATCATTACTGATAATTACTTTCAAATGGCCGTCCGTGTGAGGAGGGGGGTCGGCGTGTGAGGGTCCACGGTGTTAAATAATTTCTGCTCTGGATGGTGATGGCAGGTTGGGAAAGTTGCACGTTTGAGAGTGTCCGATATGATAACGAGGTAAAAAAAAAAAGGTGTATCATTAATTAAACTTTTTTTTTATGGTGGGGTGAGAAATGTGATTTTCATCAAGGGTTAAAAAAAACATGTGCACAAGAAGCCATATCCCAGCTGAAATATACCAGGCTGCAGACACCTGCCCTGGTCAAAGTGCCTTGCTCAAGGACGCCGTGTTGGGCATTAAAGAAAAAAGCTCCCAGTGGAGACATGAAGCTAATTTTTAGTGTTGAAATCTGAGCGGAGACAGGCTGCAATCAGGATGAATTAGAACAACAGGCATGTAAAGAGAGCTGGGATTTGTCCAGCAGCAACAGCTGTTAAATGGTATGGACCCGAGCTGCAGAATGGTACAGACCTGTGTGTGTGTGTGTGTGTGTGTGTGTGTGATACTCCCCACCCAAACCTATATCAGCAAACCTCATCTATTATGCAGACTGGAGACTCTTGGTTGGGCTGGACGGGAGCCGTGTGTGTGTGTTTTGGATATAGAAGAAAAGGGAGGTGTGTGTTGTTGCTTACACACACACACACAATGATTTCAGGGTTTTCTTTTAGTGGGAGTAATGGGCCATAAGAAGTGCCATGACTGCAGAGAGACGTGTGTTATTTCAGCTGTGATAACTGGTTTGAAATGCAATGCCAATAAAAAAAAATGGTTAAGCTTTTAACATGAGTGTGTGTTTGTGTGTGTGTGGTGTTTGGGAAACACTTTAAATAGAAGCTGCTGCACATCTGTCTGCTCGCCTCCATTTAGCTTTTTTTCTTTTTGTATTTTTAAGAAGGAAAAATGAGCACGAGCTGCTTTATGACAACAGTTTCTGAATCGGATAAATCTTTTTTTTAAAGTTCGATTAAAACCATAATGATGTGAACTGAACACTAATACATCCTCACCTTATTGGCTACATAAAACCCCAATTAGATCACAGTAACATAAAAACAAGGCTCAATAATCTGCTAAGAGTCTAAAATAACTGAAAACTCTATTCCCATCACTGGGTGGTATATTTCTTGATATTGGGAAGCAGTGTTTTCCATTAGTCTCCCTCACTCTGAACTGTTAACATGCATTAGTGGCCCAATTATAAAAGCCGAGGTCTAATCTTTTAAAAGTCCCAGGGTAACGTTGGAAATGGTCAGAGGAGAAGAGGAGAGGGGGATGAGAGAGGGATAAAGGGTGGAAGGGGAGGAGAGAAACTCAATCTAAAGCACCAGGTGCACCTTTTGTCGACATAATCTCCCAGCCCTTGAGACCCGTGCTCACACCGGCCAACATATACGGCCTTTCATACGTACACACGGGGGCTTTCTGGGACCAGGTTGGGATTTGAGTCTCGGGTCTGCTCTGGTCATATGTAAAAGGGACTATAAGGTCAACGTGCAGCCAGAGTCTGGTGAGTTTAGTGACTTTAAGTGGGGAAACTTTTCACTACATTTTAAACATTAAATTTTTAATTCTGAATAGAAGTTAATTCAACTCAACTTTTTGTTTTCTTTTTTATTGTGAAATCACACAATTTTCCAGTTTAAGAAAATGTTCGTATTTAAAAAGACGGTGTTCAGTTATTAAATAACTTTCTATTATAGCTGTAAAAGTAAAGAAAGGCCTAACAGTCATTGAATTTAATTAGTCATAGATGTGTGTTTCATCTGAGACGTTCATTGAAATCCATCCAGAAGATATTTTACTGTGATTACAGTAAAATGTGTTCTTTCTACAAATGGATCATAATTATCTAAAGTCACTGCTGCCTACATTAAAGATATTTTGCTAACACACATTCTGCTGAAACTAAATGTACATAAAAAAAATCCACACTAAGCCAGTTTTTCAGTCTAATTATCCGGTTACCCTCTAATTCAGATTATATGAATCTGTTGGTCCTGATCAGGTGAGCTCGCCGTTTATCTGCAGACTGAGACGCCAGAGGCGAAGTCCTACTTGCTCCTGAGAAACGGCCAAAACAATCGGAACAGTTCCCTGTGTTTTCCTGCTCCGTCGATACGAAACACGTGACACCGATCTCGCCTTTCTTTTCCCTTTTATCTCTGTTTTCCCTGCAGGCAACATCTGTCATTCCAGAGTGGAGGGTTATAGGTGACCTTTGACCTCAGCTAGCGCCGCCCCCTGAGACCTGTTTCACACAAACACACACAGATGAGGTCCTTTCCCGGAAAAGCAGCCCACTCTTCAACACTCACATTTAAGTGACACAAACACAAATCTGGTTCTAACTTTATTACATTTAAAAAAAAATAAGTTTGATCCTACAAACAGGTCTTCACTTCTCTGCTGGACAGAGTATAAATACACAAAGAGAGAGAAGCCACACACACACGGAGCAGGAGCTATCGATTGGTGCAGATAAAGCCCAACCGGCCTGATAAGGAGGCCATATTTGATGTTTGTTCTCGCAGTGGAGAGGCAGAGAGAGATTAAATCACAATGAGCAGCCTGCTCTGTCCTTGGCTTCGTCCTCTCTCCAGGCTTTGCGTGAGTTTAGGGGTCGAGCTTAAAGAATGATGGGTGCGGGGGCGGAGGCGGGGGTCTGCGGACAAGGGGCGCCAGGCCGGCTTAAATCCACTGTGGTAAGAGGCCATTGATTATCACAGCCTGTAATGTTATTCAAGGTTTCCAGCTTTTCAAACTTGTAGCTGCGCGACGACACAGACCCTCCTTTGTTTTCTGCTCCTCCGTCTTATAAACTGATTGACAGGCATCAAAACATCAATTACTGTTATTCTCACACCTTTTAATTCATGTTTTTAAAATTTTCTTCTCAAATACACAGAAATAAAAATCTTGCAGACATTCAACAAAAATCATTTAAATCTCCAATAATGCGTTACGAATGATTCTATTTCATCTTTGAATGAAAACAAAAAATAAAACTTGTTGCTAAATGAAAGCACCCCTTTTTCAGAGTGCCTGTGTAGTAAACAGGTAAACAAACTCAAATATTATAATCCCATTGATTTCATCAGATTGATTGGCAAAACTTGTTTCCATTCTCGAATCAAGAATTTCAAAGTAATCTGATGTAATCCTGTCCATTTCGTGGAACTGCCCCCGGCTGAACGAGCATCGTGTCTTTATTAAAAACTTCCCTCGGCCCACGAGCAACGGGAACAATAATCAAAAACACGGGAAACTTGTGCTTCCTGTTTCCAGGTAGGAAGCAGAACTAAATTCTGTTGCATTTGTGAAGAGCCCGAGGCCTTGAACCGCCATATTTGAAGAACAAAAACACAGAAACACGGATGAATTTATCTATCCCCTTACAGCTCATTGAAACATGCTTTGGTTTTTGGTAAAGGTGAATCAGGTAAAAGCAGATATATTAGTATGTAATAAAGAAAATACAGGGAGCTTTAAAAAGAAAGGAATGATTAGTTATTTGATGGACAGATTTGTTGGTAACTTAAACTCAAAACATAATATAGATATCCATCTTAAAGTACCTGTGACAACAAATTCTTGTAATAGAAAACTGATAAAATTTTTTGAAAAGATAACTGATGGAAAAAATATTACAGAGAAAAATTACGTTGCTGAGATGAACAGTTGTTGAGATATTCCTCTGTGAAGTAACAGGAAGTGATGTCAAAGGGGAATGTTTAAATATGAACAGGGTGTTGATATAACGACCGACAACACAGGATGTAGAGAAGAAGCTGATGTTTCTTTAAAATATGAGGAAGAATCAGAGTTCAAAGAATATTGTTTCAATAAACAAAGACCATGGAGTTTTCTTTCTACTAGAGTTCCCCTTTGATGTCACTTCCTGTTTCACTTTGGACGAGTCTTGACTTTTTGTATTTGAACGGTTTGCGTGTCACAGGTACCATCTCCAAGCAGCTTTGTGTTCCTCTGACCACAGCTCCCATTATTATTACAAAGTATAATGTTTGTGGGATCTGTAGCCAACCTCCCCAGAGGTGGATGCAAGAGGGAATGCAACCCCAGGATAGTGGAAAACCACCAAAACCATTCAAGCAGAACTCCAAAATCATATGTCACTTTCTGATCTAAGCTCCTGGGTGAAGTTTCTGGGACCGATGAGACAAAACTGCAGTTTTTTGGCTTCTGTAGCATCAGTTGTAGTTTTGATTATTGTAGAACGGTACCAACAAATGTCTATATAAATGTAGCATGCATGTGAAGGTCTTTCTCTAGTGGATGGGTTTTTCTACGGAGGGAGGTAGGCTTTAAAAAGGAGGTCCTGAGGTGATATTACACTCAGTATGTGCTTCTATTCACCATGAAACAGCTCCATGAAGCTGCAAAATTCTACCCGAGCTGCTGGAGATAGATGAAGGAGAGACAGAGAGAGTGTGTGGGGGGGCAATCCTTTGTTCTGTCAAGGACTTAACACAATCAGAGTGTACAGTGTGTCAGTAGCGCACAGGCATATATCAACTTCAATCTCTTTTTAATGAAAAATCCTGCCCTCTCTAATATGTGCAAATTAACCTCTTCTCCTCCCTCCCTTCCCTCTCGTTTCCCCACCTCTTTCTCTCCACCTCACAAAGGCCCCTGGATTTCTCTCCGCTGTTGTTTCTGTCCCTCGTCTCGCTTCTTTTTCTGCTCTTTTGCTTCGCTTTCACCCGCTTTCTCCGTCTGGCTTATATGCCAGAGACCAGAGCAGAGATGACCCCTGCTTCCCCCCACGAGCTTGTTGCTTCAGTCCCCCACGCAGCATGGCAATTATCTCTAAAGAG
Source organism: Cynodonichthys magdalenae (assembly GCA_031762555.1). Classification (NCBI taxonomy): domain Eukaryota; kingdom Metazoa; phylum Chordata; class Actinopteri; order Cyprinodontiformes; family Rivulidae; genus Cynodonichthys; species Cynodonichthys magdalenae. Next base: position 18,903,585 of record JARVJO010000165.1, on the reverse strand, counting down.
TCATTAAAAAAAAAAGAAAAACAACTAAAAGTCAGTGTCCAGCAGCAGCATTAAAATCCCCTGTTTTTTCTTTTCATCTGTCTCTCTCTCCCTCTCCGCTCCGGATCATGCTATTACCCTGATTATCCTGATGAGTTGGTCAGATCCTCGCCTTCTCATTCTGCCCATGCTGATTGTAATTTAGAAATTACACCTAATGAGGAATTTTTAAAAACATGGCCACCACTCGGTGCAGCCAGCTCCATGCCGTTCCCTGCCCTAATGGATTTCCTGGTATGGAATCCATTTTTACCCTCCACCCCACCTCCCTTTCCGCCCAGCAGGGGGTCTGGCAAGTTCTTCCTCCCCTGCTCCTCCCACCCTCCCCCCCCCCCTCCCAGCCTCCCCAACTCCACTAATTGGAGGCGACTGGTTTTAGCGAGAAGGAGTCATAATCATTGTTTCAGCTGCTAATTTAAGTGGTTAAGTGTCCAGGATCTGCTCGTGAAACAAGGAAATGATGCTGATTGAATTGACTTTTTTTTTTTACTTAAATCTTCACAGCTAAAGTACCAATTTCCTTTATTTCTTTTGATTTCTAAAAAAGTTAACATGTGGCATTCATGATCATTTTGAATGCTAACTGAAGAAAGAAAAAAAAACATGTTTTTGTAAAAGCTGAGGGGATGAATGCCTCAGAAAAGCAGCAGCTTTTCATTCCACGAAAGAGCTCTATACCCACCAAATGTTTGCGAATGATAGTTTTAACCTGCTAGTCACACAAACACCTGAAACCGTCTGTGTTTTCAGGAGTATTTCTCAGAAATGGCGGGGGGAAACGGGCGCGCCGACACACATGCAAATCAAAGCCATCAACAGCTTGTGATGAAGTGAGACGTCGTGGCATAAACAGAGTGTGTCGTTACCATGGAAGCCACTTTCACCTCACAGGTCGAGAGACAGAAAAGCACAAAGAGCCTGGGAGACGGGGAGAGAGCCACAGAACCACAGACAGACAGACAGACACAGGGTTCAGTAATAGCTTTTCAAAGCTTTGCCGGCTTTTATATCTGCTTCCTCTTCTGAGCAAATAAACACTGTATTTGTAGCGTGAGCGTGTGAGAAAACTAAAAGTTAATTGGTGTTTTATTAACAGGTAACTGAGCACACAGATGTTAAATAGCTTCCAGACAGAGGTGGTTGGATGGCCTTTGTGTACAAACTGATTGTGATTTTGTAGACTTTGGTTCTAAAAACCCCATCAGTCTCCTGCATGATTTTGCTTAACTACTCTGGGAAGAAATGTGAAGCTAACTTGAAAAAGCAAACATAAACTTAGATTCTGTTTATATGTGAATGATCTCTGGAAACTTCAGCATTTTTACTGATGTTAATTGTGTAAAAGTTATATTTACACTGCAAATCTGTGCTCATTGAATTCATTATAGTTTCCATTGCAGATCACTCTGGTTTTAGTATTTCAACAATGTGTTGATTGCAGACAAAGTAGGTGTTTCTCAAGGGCCACACCTGATTGGACGAGCAAAAAAGGGGGCGTTACTCATGGGACACACCTTATTGGATGATTGTTATGGCGTTCCTTCATATCGTTAGCTTATTTTCCTAGCATCGGACTTTCATTTATTTATTTAGTTTCATGAACTTGCTCTTTTAACCAAGGTCATCAGAAGACATGGGAATAATAACGGTCAGCAGATTATATTAATAACCGTTTAATCATTATTATATGTTTATATGTAGATGCCCCCAATATCGGACTCGTCTTCATTCATTATTTCCGCTTCGTCTAACAAAGAACTTCCTGTTATAAATAAAAGCAACATCAGTTGGTAGCAGATTTAAAATTTTTATTTTGTTGTGTTTTGGAGATATTTAGAAATACGGAGAACTAAATGTTTGTTTTTAATAATACATAGTGATTTGATTTTAAAGAAATCTGTTTTGTCTGCTTAAATAACGTAAAAGTAGTTAAAGTGAAAAGTAAAAGAGAAACGATAGAGAACAACCAACAATTTTGAAAAACAGAGCAAATGCAACTAGCCAATCAGTGCTTACGCTTGAGAAACGCCTATTTTGAGTCTGCGAGAACCCCTTCTTAAAATATTTTCTACACCGTGTGAAAAGTGAGTACTTCAAACATTGCTGTACCCTCCGCCGATGTTACTGTTGTTCCTCTAAGTGTGAAAGTGTAGAAAAACTATTGACTGCAGCCGTCCATACTGCGCACGCGTAATTTCACACAAATACTGTGCATTTTCAAAAACGTCCACTATAAGAACCTGGATTCAAAAAGCTTAATTATCAGAAAAAATGACAAATGTTCCTCACAAAATGCAACAGAAATGTTACGGTTTTGCTTTAAAACAGCATTGAGTTGTCTGCATTATCTACAAATACAAAAAAATTTAAAAAAACATTGTAACCTTTCAGAAATATTACATAATACACATGATTTTACACATTTTGTCGCATAGATGGCATATTTTTTAACTTGCCAAAGTTAAAACAAAGCAACATTATTTGCAGGGGTTCCACCGCAATCAAAAGTTTCAATGTTTTGGTGTTTAAAAAAAATGTCCATTTTTAGTTAGAAAGGTGTAGTTTGTCCCAGATGTCGGCCCAATAAAAAGCATTTTTTTAGTATGAAATGTTTTCAGAAGAACCATCAGTGCTCTGATCATCCAGACAGAGAAGACAGAATATGTTAGGAAACAGTTTATTTTCAGTGAATGATCAGCACTGTCTGCTCCCATCACCAGTCACCAGTCAGGACTGAATTGTCTTGAGAACCCAACCCCCCACCTCCAATTACTCCCCTGATGCTGCAATTACAGCCATCCTCTGCTCCTGGGGTGTGTTAACAATTTCTCTAATGCATGTGCAGAGATTTCTCAGTGTTCTGAGAGTGTTTGTGTTTTTAGGACTTTAGGTTTGAGTTAAAGATCAGATTTTTGTGTGTAAAAAATAAAAAGATTCTTCTTCTAATGTCATCCCATGCACGCTCACACACAAAGCTCTATATGTTCTTACAGTATTGTGCCTAAATATTATGAATATTTAACATAATTAAAGCTCTTGAAGTTGTTCAGATTTTCCAAAGAGGAGTTCTGTGGAAAGGCAATGAACAATCAATATCTTACCTGTTGTAGACAGCTTTCATTTGGACCAGACTGATAAAAACATGTACAGTAAATGCTAGTCTAGAAACCTTTAAAGCATCATTTTTATATTAAACAGTTATTTACATCAAATTCTAAAGATATTTGCAAACCCTGATGGTGTCACCAGCTAAATGTGGCACTTCCTGTGCAGCCTGATGGACTTCCTGCAGGAACAATATATTATTTATGCCAGAAATATTGTGTAACGCAAAACTGACAACGGTATAAAAGTTTGTAAAGTACCGCTCAGACCAACTTGTCCATTTGGTCAGAGTTAAAATGTGATTTTTCCAAATGATATTTATTGTTTAATGTTTCCATAAAACCCAATTTCAAAGAGTGGAACTACTGTTTTAAAGTTGTACTCATAAGTATTAGTACTTGTATTATTGTTCTGGTTATACAAGATCAAACCTAACCTTCACTTGTTGGATTTTTTTTAGGAGTTTTTTTTTCATCCTTTTAACCTGCGTCTTCGTGGAAATGCCATATTAGGAATTCCTGCAGAATTTGCTTAAAAACCAGTTTTAGAGTGAGAAATCTCGAAACTTTGTGTTTTTGTGTGAACGGTCAAAACCCTGTGAAGAAAATGATGACATCATAGCCACGCCTCTACTCTAACCTATGACCCGAGTGTGTCCTCTTTACATTTTTCACCCAGTGTGCAGGCTTTCTGTGTATTGTTTCCTGTTTATGGTGTATTTTTTTTTGCACCTACAGGCCTGCCATGGTTACTACAGCATTTTGGTCCTGAGTTTTTGTGCTGAAATAATTCTAGAAATGATATTGTGTTTACAAAAGAATTTTAAAAGCATCAGTTTGGAAAAAAACTGCTTTTCTGTACTAACAGAACTCGCCTAACATGCTCCAACCGAAATATTTGATGTTTTTGTGTGTGGGGTTACAAATAATTACATTTTTTCCTGATTTTTTGGTAACTTATTTCACATTTTACAAGCAAAATGTAGGGCATTGTCTCTACACCTTCGAGAAGAGAATCACAGGATTTAAATTTTATTTAAACAAGACTGGGACAAACCACTTCCTGCTAAGAGCAAACAACTTACCAGTTCATAATAATGAAGTCTGCTGCCGGAAATTGGAAATTTCAGCCTAGTCAGAGGCCATCTCTAAAGAGAATCACAATCAAAATGTTTATATATATATTGCTACAGTTTGGCAAAATGACAAACTTCCTTCTTTTATACCTCAGAAATTATTCCTCTTAGACTAATGGAAACCTTCATCCATTTAATCCAGCTCATTTTCTCTGATGGAGATGTAACAGCTGGTTACATAACTTCTACAAAGAGCAGAAATTACCTTTAATATGTTCCAAATTCAAAGAAAATGGAAAAGTTTAATTTCTGCTCATGAAAAAAAAGATGCATTTCAGTTGAGCTTGCTCACGTCTTGTTTGTTGGAATCTTTATTTTTTACATTTTATTTTATTTTTTCTGTTTTTTTTATTTTTTCTCCGTACTTTCAACAAAAGGTCGTAGGAGTGGAGGCCGCAGCTTTGAAGGTTCGTCAGAGAGGTTACAGGAGGTAATCAGAGGAAAATATGTCTTCTCCTCCTCTTCCTCTTTCAGACCTCCATTAGACCAGCCTGCTTCTGTCTGGGAAAATTGATTTTCTCCCTCCTCCTCCTCTCCTCTTTTGTTTCTCCTCCTCCTTTCTCTTCTCAGGTTCCATTTGAGTCTCGTTTCTCCACTGCGGTTCTGCAACAGAGCAGAGAAAAGACAGAACCATATAGAGCACCGGTCCGAGCACCAAGGCCTCTTTTTTTTTAAGTCTGCTGCTTAACCAGCTCCACCCTCTGCTGTTCATTTTTCACATCTCCCAGTTGCTCCTCAACCAATCCTCACACTTCCTTTCTCCTTCCCTCCTGGAGTCGAGTCTTGGATCAATGCTTCATTGATTTTCCTATCAATGAACATTAGTTTAGATCAGACCTCTGTTTGGTACGTCCTGCCCTAAAAGCTACATGCAGAAACTCAAATCTGCGCTGATAAAGCTACGAGGGCAAAAACAAGAAATAAGACTAAAACCGGAGCAAATTATATCAGGGTTCTGGCTAAAAGCACAGGAGCCAATCAATGAGGGGCATGAAAGAAAAGGTGGGAAATGAATTCAGACAGAGAGGAGTTAGCGCTCAGAGTAAAGGAAACAGTCATTGGTCAACTGCCTGTTGTGGTCGATTCGCAGCAGAATAATTTAGTCCGACTAACAAGCAGTTGTAGCTGCTGATAATAGCTGCTAATCATGACAGTGAATGGATGTGCGCGCTTTATGCACCTTTGGGTGTCTTTCTCCGTCTCCCCGGCTCTCTCACACACGTCTCTGTCTCCTCTCTCACGCCATAATGGGCTCTGAGTTAGGTGGAGATTGACACTTTTCTTTTCTGCCGTGCTCCTTTTGTGTCCAGCGCCGTATTCAAGCCCACACGAACAGCATTTCTGCACACATCAGCTACACTCTGCGTCACCAAAACAATGGAAGCCGGGATTATACCGTCTTCAATTAAATGTGCATTTAGGAGGGAAAAAAGTAATGAAAGATGGAGAAACAAAACAGTTTCTATTCTGAACTTGTAATGTGCTGGAATTTTACCTTGCAGACTGTGTCCTCTCTGTAATTATGTTACATTTAATAATTACATTTCATGCAGGTTGTTTTTTTTTGTTTTGTTTTGCATGAAAGCTGATCTAGAGATGAGACATCCTTCAAGGTCGTCTTTTGCCCTGCCCGATTGAAAAGGGTTTTAAATTTGGCAGCAGAGGTCATCCCTGACTTGTGCATAACATTTTGCTGTTTCATGTAAAATGTTCATATATTTTATTTAATTTTATGCAGATATTTGAAAAAAGAACAAAAGTACATCAGTGCTGATCCCTTCCAAAGTGAGGGACTTCATTTGGACCTATAGGGCTTTTGAAGTACTATAACATCTTACTTTAAAGGCCTAGTTTCCTCTTTTACAAGTATTTTTCAGCTGCTGTCACAGGCCCCATCATCATCATAACAATGATGCTCTGCTGTTATCTAATCTTTTGTGTTTCCCACAAACCACGAGCTGCTAAACTGTAGCTGAATTTAAAAATAAAATCTGTTATCGTGGTAACATCCAACCCTTTCATGTTCTTTTATTTTGTTGGACTTGACACAAAAGACAAAAACCAACAAGAGCCGGACCCGAAACATAAAACTGTCCGTGTCTAACATATTTACTCTTCTTTTAAACTCCTCCAGGAGAAAAACACACAAAGCAATAAGCTGCAGAAGCTGCAGCAGCTCAGTGAGGCGACAACGTCAATCAGAGCCAGCCTCACCACAAACTTATCTGTGATCCAGACCTCCTTTTGGTTCCGATAGGTTTCATCTTGCTGAGTCACTAAAAGCAGGTTCCAGTTGTGAGCTGAGTCGCCAGAAACGCAAATAAGGAACACAGAGGGGACAGAGGAGGAAGGAGTGTTGTTCAGGATAATAATTAGCTGCGAGACGTTTAACAGTGATGTCATCAAAGAAAATATTACAATATTAAACAAACCTAAACACTTTAAAGGAACTGAAACTATGTGTCAACTTCGCTACTTTCAGTATAAATTGTAGGCTACTTTGCTAATTTTAGCTGACCTTTTGCTTCTTTTAGTTTTTAGGTACTTTTAGCTATTATTTGGTAACTTTTAACTGGAAATTTGGTTGGCTTTTATAGGGTTCGGCTACATTTAGCTTTTAATTAGTGTTTGCTCCATTAGGTTTCAGATAACTTTTTGCTAACTTCTTAAAGCTTTTATCTCATATTTAGCTACTAGCTACTGTTTTGCTTTCAGCTAGAATGACATTGCTCCAGCCTTTTGCTACCTTGCAAGCATTTCTTTTGCTTTTACATATGGATTTGCTCCTTTAAACTTTTAGCTAGCCCTTTGCTATTTATAGCTGCTGACTCGCTTTAGCTCACATTTGACAGCTTTGTAAAAGTTTTAGTTTTTAGCTTTTTCTTCTCATAGCTTCTATGTTCTATTTTGCTATTGTCAGCTTTTTGTGTTAAGCTTCTTTTAGCTATTTTTTGCAACTTTTGGCAAACATATTGACATTTTTATGTTTCATTTAGTGTTCTGCTTCTAGGTTTTTGCTACTTTTATTCTTAATAGCTTAAATTAATCTATTTCAGCAAGTTTCAGAAAACAGCATTTTGCAGAAAATATAATTTGTTTAAAATCTGCTGTCATTTTAAAATAAAAAAATAAATGTCTCATTGATATATTTTTAAAGCTGCTTAAACAAAATGTTTTAGTAGCTTCAGTTCACTAAAGTTTATTTCTAAATTCAACATCTGATCAGAGTTTAACCTGTTTAATTTATCATTTAGGCTATAAACAGATTTACTCTTAAAAACAACTTAATTAACTTAACAATAAACTGTTGTCTTTTTACTTTTAAATGCAGATTCTTTATTTTCTAATATGAAGGTAAAGTTTCAAACCAGCAGAAAAGATGTTAAAAACCAAGATGGCGGCTGTAAGTACGCAGTTTGAGTTTTAGATGTGTTTGATTTGCTCAGCCGCTTACCAAACGAACCCAAATATAATTTTAAAAAGATTTATTTAGAGTCAAACTGTGACAGATCGGCAGCCTCCGTCCTGTGGAGCGACAGCAACATGGCGGCGGGTCCACCGAAAAAAAAAAAAACTAAACCGTTTGAAAACCAGAAATAAACAACACTGTCGCGTTTTATCTTCCATGAAACACTCTTTTACACAGAAACAGAGAGAAAACCCTTCATCTGCTGCCCGAGTTTATCCGAACAGCCCGGAGGTTGAGTTCGAACCGCCGCGGTGCTGCCGGAGACGTGACCGGAAATAGAGCTCCTGACAGCGGCCACCGCAGCAGAGGCAGCCCGCTGGAAGCTGCTTTTCACCGGCAGGCAGGAGGAGGAACAGCCGCCCCTCTTTGGTTAAATACGAACACTACACATCCCAGAAAATACCAATATTTACAACATTTAAATATATATATTATACAAACAACACAGGCACACATATGTAGCCTATTTAGTGTTTAGGAAATTAAAAGCCAAGCATATTTCATTTCAAATTAAAAGCAACTGAATAGGCTATGTCACACTAACATATTTGCTAAAATAATAATAATAATAATAATATTAATAAAAATAATAAAAATCTTAGGAAAATACAAACTTCACATATGGAATTATAATTTAGAAAAATATATATAATAAATTGTCCATTTAATTAGCATAAGAATAGAAATACACTTATGAACAATAGTCAGGCAATAAAATGGATGTGTTTACTCACAACATAATACATATTTATCAGACACATGTTGTGCACATATATGTTCCACATTTATGTTACATTAACATGAAATTCACAATTCCACCTTTAAATAGGTGGTAAATAAAGTCACGTTTTGCACGTTTCTTGTGTCATTTTGATGTAAATCTCATGGAAAATATGATTAATTTGGCTTTTGTTACACCCCTAAGGACTATTTCACTTTTAAAAACTTTAAATCTATTGCAGTATTAGTATATCTCAACACAAAAGGAGCATTTTAAAAGATGTTTGAATGATTAATGTTAGAGTTACATGGATGAATGTTTTACTGTTTTTCATTTTAAAAAATGCATGTTTTATCCTCTCCACGGTGCACGAGAAGATAATCTCTCACGTGGTAATAAGTGTAACTGTCGCACGCGGAGCTATAAAGGCTAACTGAACATATTTGAGGAGTTTATCAGCTGTAACCGCGCCAAAAAAAAAATAAAAAATCTCTAATCTCACGTGCATCTGTCACTTCAGACCTCCTGGTTATTATGGGCCTGAGCGTGTTAAACGCGCGCGCTGGTTGTGGTGAACTATTCAGGTTTCCATAAATGACCTCCCACCTCTCTCTCTCTCTCTTTCACACACACACACACACACACCCTCCCCCACCCCTCTTTGTTCCGCTCCTCACACACAAACAGGAACCACACCACTGCCACCTAGCGGCAGAGCAGACGCGCGCGACCGTCTGCGCGTGCTCTTTGTTCTCCCAAATCTCAATAATAATAATAGCATTAACATTATTATTATTATTAACAATAATATAAACACAACATCATTTGATTTTTCGGACGCATTCAAGGCACATCTTTGCGCATACACGGCGCGCACCAGCCTTATTCGCGCGCTGCTGAAGTGCCCTTGAGCCAGGCACTGACCCCATGTTGACCTCAGAGTGGAGGAAAGACGCTCATATCACCAAAATGGACTAATTTCTTCTTAATTCCTTTCACCGCCTATCTGACGGATTCCCGATGCTCCGTTAAGGAGTGTGTGTGTGTGTGTGTGTGTAGTGGGGGGGGGGGGGGGGGGGGGCGCGCGCGCCCCCCCCCCCCCCCCCCCCCCCCCCCCCCCCCCGCGCGCGCGAGGCAATAATTAAATTAGCTCTATATGTAACCCAGTTAATGAGGTGCTTAGGAAGGCGGCGTTAATTACAGATTCGGGTTGTTTCTTTGGGGCATTCATCATATCTGAATCAACATGTCTGATTATTTGTGTTTTTAGATAAGAGATTTAAAGAAGAGCAGGAAATAAAATGTTTGTTGTTTTTCCAACAGGGGGCAGAGTGACTCTGTATACCCCCCCCCCCCCGCCGGGTTTTTTCCTGCAGGATTTTGACTTCAGCTTGATCTAAAATGATCAGATGAAGATAAATGCTCTCCTCCCATCTGATTTGAAATAAAACACTTTTTTTTTAATTGTTCTGGGCCCTCAGAGGTCCTGACCTCTGGACCAGCTGCTGCTGAGGTTTCAGCCTTTCTTTTCTCTGCCTAATTATATTTTAATTAAAGGAGACTCCGGCTGTTTGAATATGGCTCATGAATAACTGACTAAAACAGAGCGTGAAGGAAAGTTTTTATTTTTATTAACAATAGTTTATCATTTGTTCTTACAATCATAAAAAAAATCCAAAATCAATTTGATTTAATTCAGTACAGGCTTAGTTTGAAAACTTGCAGTAATTAAGATGTTCTTTAAGGCAGAAAGTTGCCAAAAAGTTTTTATTTTAGGCCATTTTAGGTTAATTTAAATAAAAGTGTTTTTTTTTTTTTTTAGTGTTTAATTTTCTATGAAAGTGAAACTATTAATGACAGATTTATGTACTTATTTAGCAAGTTCTGAACTGAATCATTTCCCTTCAGTTTGTTCATTTGTGAATATTCAGGAGACCAGTTTTAACAGAACACTTTAGCAACATTGACTGCCCCCCCCACCCCCCCCCCCCAAAAAAAAAACACAAAAAAAAAACAATAAAGATAAAAAAAAAACACAAGACGACAGCAAACTTTAAAAGAGGTTAACCATGACAACAAAACGGACCATTTAAAGTAACTTTTTCTGGTTGAAACTAAAATGAAAACAGTTTCAAAGGTGCAGAAACTCTTCGTGTCACACAAAAATCTGTTTTTCGCTGAAAGAACTTTTTTTTATTTTTAAACAGTGCCTTTTTATAAACTGATTGGTTTGATTTACAGTAAAACTGTAGGATTCATGTTCCTGGTGCACCTTTATACCAGCTGCTCCCTGAGGTCCAGATCTCAGAGGAACCAGAACCTGCAGAACATTTAAACATTTAAAAATCCGTGTAAGAATTTGACTAAATGTTCATTATTTTCAGTGAGGATTTGATGAGGATGATGAGATTTGATGGGCTTCTGTCTAAAAATCTGAAATATTTGAGTTTATGTCACCTTCAGAGGGTTTGGTGTGTTAACTTCTAAGAAGAACGAAGTGATGGAGTTAAAACCTGCAGCCTGTTTTCTTCTTTTTATTTTTGTTGTCTCATCTGAGTAAAAATAACCCTGTTTGTTTTTTAAAATAAAAATGTGTTTTTTTGTGTTTCCTTCATGCTCCTAATTTGTTTCTTGCAACAAAAATGAAATTTTCCCAGCAAACCTTTTTAATTGTATTTATTTTTTTGTTAGTTTCACACTAGACAAGTTTTTTCAGAAAAGTGTGAGTAAAAAAAGTTTCCAACAGATGCTTTTTGTTTTTACTTATTTGTGTTAGCTTGTAGGATAAATGGTAATTTTTTCAAAATAAAATATCCTGCAGATCAAAGAATCAACAAATATATTTGTATTTTAAAGAAAAGTTTGAATTATTTATGAGTGGTTTGGCACTAACTGATCTGGTGCATGCAATGATTTTAAAAACCAAAAAAGGAGAAAAAAGAGTGGAAATGCTCCTTTAAAACAGGCAGATCATAAATGTGTTTTAACGAGGTCAGATCACTGCAGCCTCCTCTTCCTCAGGCTTTTTTATTCCTCTTTCAGTCAATCAACAGTTCAGAATAAAAAAACGTTTATTTGATGTTTTTAAGAATTTTACAAGAGAAAGGACCTCTTTTTGTTTCCTTTCAAGTCAAACCTGCATTCATTTATTTTTACCTTCTGTTTTTTTGTAAATTTAAAGAAACTCGTCAGATTTTGATAAATCCTGTTGCTGTTTTTCTCCCATGTAAAACTTTGTCAGGTTTGTGGAAAACTTCACCTTCAGGGATCCAGAAAAAAAGACGCGTCTGGTTTGAATTATTCTCTGAAATGATCTTTATAAAAATAATAAAAGGTGTTAGATGGTAGTCTGTTTAGGCATCCTCACCTGGAACACATCTGAGGAGAAACTCTTGTCTGGATTTGAGGAAACCATATTACGCACAAAAAAAAGATGATAAATGAATCCTGGTGACAGCTGAGCCGTATGAAGGAGTGTGGAAAAACACAACAATGAGGAGAGAGAAGGTTGATCTATTTCCCAACTTGGAGCCAAAATGAACTTTGGACAAAGCGCGGAGTCAGAGGTCAGTCCGATATCTGCGGCGTGTGGCCGCGCGGCAGCTCCTCCCAGGACGCACGTTACATTGTTCAAATAATAATAAACATGTTGGAAAGCATTAACAGTTGGCGCGTCTCAAGATGCTCAGAAACAGGAAGTGAGCGCAAATAAAACCTGCTTCTTCCTCTTTCTCGACGTGATTCCAAATGGAGACTTAAAAATAACCAGCTTTGCTTTTTTTGCACCACTCAGACACATCTGATCACATTTATGTTTTGTCCGTTTTGCAGGGTTTAAATGTTTTTATGTTCCTGATCCAAACAGAGAAGTCCTTCAGACATGATGACTCACTGAAGTTTCAAACCTTTAAAACGGTCAAAAGCTGCATTTGATTTATTCAGCTCTTATAATAAAAATTACTTGAAAGCTACAAAATATTCTGCTCTTCTCCAGAATACTTCAGGAAAAGCTGAGCTAGCTTTGAAGCTTTAAATGGACTCATAAAAAAGCTCGTTTAAAATATTTTTCAGTAGTTCTCCAGATATACTGAAATGTGGGTATGCATTCAATGTAAACAAAACCTGCTTGTTACTGTTACTGACCTATATTTGTAGTCATTTTTGCAGTTTTTTAGTTTTCTTTGACTGATCTTCATGACTCTACATGCTGTGAGGTTATAAAAAAAAGACTTCAAAAATGAGCCACAGTGTACTAAAAAAAAAAAATTTCGCTCTCAATTTAAACACAAACAAATGTCTTTCATATTATTTGTTATCTTTAGAAACCAATCCAATTAAAACATTAACAGTATAATTAATTTGAAACAGAATCCCAGAAGTCTACCTGCCAACATTTGCTGACAGCAATGAGGAACACCTGCTCAGGCTAACCAGCAGCTGTGGAGTGAAGCAGTTCTAGGGGGGGTCCAGATGTATACCCCCGCAGAAAATTTTGAAAAAGGTCTGCTCAGAACTGCATTTTCCCGCCTTTTGAAGAGCATTTGACTAAATTCTTGAGATGAATAAAACATAAAATCAGTATGTTATGAAGGTAGAAGACTGAAAACCAGACTTTAACCTGAACTTTATCTGATATCAGAACTGAAACTTCCATTATCCTTATTTTGTTTTCTATTTACACACTGAGCACCACTAGTGTTGACTGCATCATGTGACACTTTTATTGCAAAATATCCTCTGCACCATAACACCACGTGAACAAGTTCATAAACTTGAGTAACCAGTGCTTTTTCTACAGACTAAACCATTTATACCAGTGGTGTCCAAAGTCGGTCCTCAAGGGCCGGTGTCCTGCAGGTTTTAGGTGCTGCTCTGGTTCAACACAGCTGAACCTAAGAAATGCTTAATTAGTGGACCTCTGCAGACCTTGATGGCAAACTGAGAAGGTAAATCATCTGTTTGAATCAGCTGTGTTGAAGCAGGGAAAAATCTAAAACTTGCAGGAGACCGGCCCTTGAGGACCGGAGTTGGACATGCCTGATTTATACTCTGATAAAAATGATAAAAAAAAAATTTTCCTCCATTTGTGGTGCCCCCTAGATGGACAGCGCCCTTGGCATTGGCCTAAACTGCCTATAAGCCCTGTCTGCAAGTTTGAGAAGCACTTTTTTTTTCAAACAACTCACACCTAAAGTAGCTGTTTGTCCTGATCTGTCAGGATTTAACAATTAATGAGGATCATCCTCTTTTCAATGATTTACAAAATAAATCCAGAGCAACAAAACAAACAAACATCAAAATGACAGAAGATGATGATTCCTAACATCACTGAGTAACATACTGTCCTCTGTGCACCAGAATATCTGCAAGGTTTTTAAACATATTGACACATAAAATAAGAGCAGGAGAGACTTTTTACCCAAACTATATCTGACTGAAACATGTCTGAGCCAAAAAAAATATAACAACACAAGCAAAAAGATGCAAATATTAATCTATCTATCTATCTATCTATCTATCTATCTATCTATCTATCTATCTATCTATCTATCTATCTATCTATCTA
>JARVJO010000165.1:18869372-18884977 GCA_031762555.1 Cynodonichthys magdalenae | reverse complement strand
ATCTATCTATCTATCTATCTATCTATCTATCTATCTATCTATCTATCTATCTATCTATCTATCTATCTATCAAACTAATCTTTATTTTTTTAATTTGTCACAATATGATCTGATGATAAAATATACGAGTAGGGATTATTTTAGAATTTATAATTTAATTCAGGACCCTAACTTTAGGAGCCACAGATATAAACTGTAGTCACAATCTGAACATTTCTTCTCTCAGCTCACCTTTAAAATGAGCTTTTTATTATTCTAATTATATATTTAGTCTAAAATGATCCGCATTTGCCTCATCAGCCTCTAAAAACACGACTCGGAGCAGATCAGTAACAGGTTTGTAGGTTTCCTGTGATCTATGGCCCTTTTTTTCCTGCAGCTCTCCTCTCCTCTATCTTCTTCTTCTTCCTTTCCACACGCGCAGGATCAGCTGATCTGTCACGTGACCTGAAGTCTGCAAAATGGAGTTGAGCGAGTCGGTGCAGCGGGGTCTGCAGCTCGGAGCCGATCGGTCCTCCGTGGACCAGAGGAGCTTCCAGGTTCTGGTGGACTCGTGTTTCCGGAGTCTGCTGTCCTCTCAGGGGGACCCTGCAGTCCTCGGTGAGTCGCTTTGTGCCCCCCCCCCCCGGTTGCTGCTTCCGGTTTCTCTCTGTGTCTGTCTGTCTGTGTGGACTCTTCTCTTATTGCAGGTCTGTGTTCGACGATTTTGCAGTTTTTATTTCGGAGCAGAACCGGGCGAACATGCTCGGGACTTAAAGCTTTTCTCTTCCGGTTTTCAGACCGCAGGGCTGCTGAGAACCCGGAGACCCCCTGTTAGTCCGGTTTAATGAAACCCGATCACCTCCAGTCGCTTCTTGCAGAAGCTGGAGCTGGTCCGTTTGGGTTTAGGGTCTTGGATCGAGCGTTTCAGCTCATTTTGGTGCCAGAAATGTAGAAAAAAATGACCAGCTCCCCAGACAAACAAACAAAGAACCCCCCACCCAGCAGGCTCATGCAGCTGAGGGGCGCATTCACATGCAAATCCTCATTGATTTCCATTTTCCGCGTCAATCTGCAGCCGCAGACTAAATATGTGGATCTGTGTGGAACCAGGACCTGTAGAGTCTGCTTGTGTTTTCAGACGAGCCCGAGCTGAAGCACGTGGACAGGATCCAGCTGAAGCAGATCCACTCCGCAGCGACCACCTTCATCCTGGAGGCGGTGAAACAGAACGCGGACAGGTCGGCCATCAGGTGGGTCACAACTTCAGACAGCTGTGGGGGTCCTGATGAAGCTGGTCCCAAACCAGGGCAGAGGGGTTATTTCTGAGGGGCGATGGGAGTTTTATGTGTCACAACATGTTGCAACATCAGTGCAGTTATGTCATTTTATTTATTTATATTTGCTTTGTGCAGTGGTGTATAAAGTAATGATACTTGAGTAAAAAGTACAAGTATCTTACTTTGGTAAAAGTTAAATACTTGAGTAAAAACCTTATTAAGTATCAAGTACATTCCTGACATAAAACCTATTAAAAGTAAAAGTACTGAGTAAAAGTGAGCTGTTAGGATGTCCAAAAGGTCGTTTATTGGGAGGCGACTTCCCCCAAAAACATTTTTCTAAAGGTCACGACTGTAAATATCTTCTTCATACTAAATACATGCATCTGATATGTTCTGCTGCAGTGTAACATGATCCGTGTCATTAGATAAGATTGAATAAACTTTATTGTCCCCAAGAGGTCATTTGCTTTGCAGACAGCAAGAACAATTGCAGATAAATACAAAAAAATAAATAAAATCCACCACAACATCCCTGTAGCACACAGTACAATAATATGCCACCACTGTTTATTTGCACTTATCTCAAATTAATAATGAGGCCAACACTAACAGGGATAAATGCACATTTATACCTTTTTGTGTTACATTTAATTGCCATGTGTCTACGAGCAGAGTTCAGGTGTGATGGATCGAACAATTTATACTTCTCATTAAACCACAGTTAAATTCACACTATCTGAAAGGTGCAATTTGTATTTTAACAATAAACCAAGCTAAAATAATTTTCAACTCCTTACTTTTTTTAAACATAAGGAGAAGAAGTAAAAAGTGGACTGAATTACTCAAGTAAAGATAACAGAATTTCTATTTAAGTACAGTAACAAAGTATTTGTACTTTACAATTCTGCCCTTTTAGTACTTCCATTTTAACCTTGAGATTTAAGAGCTATAAAAACTAAAACAAGTTGGATGTTACCCCTAAAGTAAAACAGTTTTAAAATAAAACATTTATAGTTTTAGATTTATTTTTGTGTTTCACTTCTTGTCTGAGGAGCGACTCAGGCTGAAGGCTTTAAAACGGGACACAGATTTCAATTTACATGTTTGAGTCCACAGACGAATTTTACAGCTGATTGTTAGAAAGGAGAGCATGTTTTAAATTATAGACTCAAAAAGAACAAGTCGTGATGGATTCAGGGAGATGAGCTTAAAAAAAAGGGGGGGGGGTACCTTCTTTTCTTTTTGTTCCCCTCATTTGTGTCTAAAATGATGCCAAATCTTAACAATCATTAAAAAGAGGAAAATGCATCAGGACAAAAACCTCAAAGTGTTTTTTTTTTTTTGCTTTGTTTTTTCTCCTGCAGCTCCAGCCTGGAGGAGCTGACGTTCAGTGCAGAAAGAATAGAAATATTCTACAGCAGCTATCAGGTACCTCTGTCATGCTGTTTTCAAACAAAATATAAATCTATTTGAAATGACGTGAGCCGACGGTTGTTTTACAGAAACACAAGAAAGAACTGGAGCGTCTGTTGGCCAGGTAAGGACAGGGTTTTAAACTGAATGTGGAAATAAAATAAAAAAGATTTTATTTCTCTCTGATCATTTTATCTCAAGAATGCTTTAGTTTTCTGTTAGTGTTTTGTAGTGATAATAAACATGGATAAAACAGGCTTGTTTGGTGATTAAAATAAAAAATTCTTAAGATATTTGAGTATTTTTCACTTTTTGTTCACTGTTCACATCTGATCATTTTCTGATTCAGACTCGTAGAAAGAGCTTTCCTCAAAAAACAAACAAAACAAAAATAACCATTTGTATAAAAAATGGTTTGACATCATAAAATCATTAAAAAAAAGACCCATAAGCTCCACCTGTTCAGATGTTTACTATAAGCTGAATATTTGAGTCTGAAGACGAATTTCAGAATGAAAAAATGGACTAAAATGCTGCTGTGAAGGATTCAAATTCAGCACATTTTGTCTCTTTATTGCATTTTGGAGGCAAATTCTTCCAGACACAAAATAATTAACAACAGTGGTTCCAAAGCCGGGGTCAGGACCCCGCTGTGGGTTTAATCTTGAAAGGATTTCTGGAATCAATCAGATTTAAAAATAAACTATTTGCATATCACAGTATTTATAATTGATCTAATATGGTTAACAAGCTCACAGGTTTTATTGCTTTTATGGGAAAAGTTCAGAAAGTACATCTTATTCAAATTCTCCAAACCAGACTTAAATCTCTCATTTAAAGCAAAGATTCTTTTTTTTCTCTTTCTTGTAGTTTAGGGAGACGTCCAGCTCAGATTAATGACGTTTCGTGGCGCCTCCAATACAACACTAAGGTAATATTTGTATCAAAATCTTCATTTTATTTATTTATTTTTTGGATTTTTCTAGTCGTTGTCAGACTCTAAAATGTTCTTTCTCTGTCAGAACAAACAGCTGGATAAAGCCAACCAGCCTTTCTACCTGATTTCACTCGACACTGAGGTAACAGCAGCAACAAACAGAATATATTTTCCGCAGTGGGCTTTAAATAAAGGTGTATTTTTGCCTGTATCAGACATAGGAGGCAGCTGTAAGGCTTTAACTCAATTGAATTCAGAATTCTTCATCTAATTAGCTTCAATCAACACATTTATTTAAAAATTAAATCCCATCATGTTTGAGTCAAATGTGTTTTCAAATATAGTAAAAATCTGTTTAGTTTTTATATTCTCTGAACACAAAGATGCATTCAAGCTGCTGGCATTTCACCAAATTAGAAAACGAACCATTTTTTTTAGATTTAGTTTTCGGGTTTCCAGTAATCTAAGTTAACAATCACGTGGAAGAGATGAGCTGAAGTGAAGAAAATGAACTTAAAGAGAGTAAATGTTGCATGCATGGAGAGAAACACAGTGAGGCATGTCCTAGAAAAAAACATCAGACATGCTGCGCGCTCTTTAAGGCGCTCCTGCTCATAACGCGCGTGTCTTCTTCTTTTAGAATCAGGGAACCTCAGAAGACATCAGCTTCACCTGTACCACGGAGCAGCTGCAGGTAAAAGGAATTAAATCTGTCAGGAGAGAAAAGGTCCATTTGTTGAGCTGGTTGCTGCTGGATTATTCAGGTCTCCCAGCAAAAATAAAATCAGTAATAAAAACGCGCTTTTTGAATTCATTTCTTTGTGCAGAAATAAAGCTTCTGTCGGGAAGTTGCCCTTCAAAATAAAGTGTCACGATAAAGCGCAGATTGGCGGTAGATATAGAAAAAAAACTTGGATATGTTGCTCACAGAGATGTTTAAACAGAAAAAATGTGTTTGTGTAAACAGTTCACGCACAGCTTGTGAGTTAAACTATGACAATATTTTATTTTCACACTATTGTTTTTAAAAATATTTTAATTTTCCTCTGTGGTTTTCAGGATCTGGTGGGGAAGTTAAAAGACGCAGCCAAGAGTTTGGAGAGAGCCAGTCAGATGTGACGCAGCAACAACAGCTCCACTTTTTTATTTTTATAGTCCTGTGATTGACGCACGTGCCTGTTCATGTTGTTTTTCATTTGCAAAATAAAACTTGTTCTTTAAAGAACCTAATTGACCCGATTTATTGTTGTGGCTCAGCTTTATTAAAGGTCAGAAGTGGAGTAAAGGTTTGGAAGCATCGCGAGCAGATGATTAGACTTTTTTTTTTGGTTTTAATTGTCTGGAATTTGAGTTCTTGCAGAAATCTTTAATCTCTCCAACCTCAGCTGACACTTCAAAGCTGCTCGGATGGAGCCGCGGGGATGTGCCTCCGACTGCACGCGGGATTACATGAATCATGGCGATGTTGTGGCGCACTTTTTATTTTTGTATATTTTTCTTGTGCGCGGAGATCCTGACAGCGATGTCAGGTCTTCGAGCAGAGATTAAAGCCGGCAGCTGCAGCCTTGTTTCTTTCTGACGGGTTTATTTTTATCACAGAGACGAAGGCGCAATCCGCTCTTTATTAATAATAATAAAAAGAGGCGCTCTTGTTGTGACGCAAAATGCCCGAACGTGAGTTTGTGCGTCACTTTCAACCATAAACCCACCCGCTGCTTGTTTGGGTTTTATGTGGCGGTGGCTTTGCTCAGCTCATATGTGTACACCGACAGTAATTCCAACACCCTTAAGCAAGGAGACCACGTGACCCAAGCGGGGCGGTCGAACTACAAGCCATTTTGGGGACGGTGTCAGTTTCCACGGAGCGCACGCACACACGGACACGCACGCAGAGACTTGGACAAACACGCTGTCGGATCTTTAGGAGGCAAAGTTCTGCGAGCTGAAGCTGCGGGCTCGGAACACGCGCAGGGAGCGCGAGCTGCGTGGGATCGAGGCTTTTTCTATCGCACATCTGAATTGCGCTCCGCTCCTCGGTGCGCTCTCTCTCTCTTTCTCTCTCTCTCTCGCTCGCTCCCCCTCCTCCCCCCGCTCCCCCCTCTCTCTCTCCGCCTCTCTGACAGCGTCTGCAGCCTGCTTCAAGATGGCGGCTCGGCTCCTATTCATTTTCTGCTGATCGCCTTCCCCAACTTTCATTGTCTCCTCGCCTCGAGAGCCGCCGACCTCCCCCGCCCTCCGCCGCGCCGAGCCTTCAGGTACGTCTCCGTCGATACCGCCTCTCCCGAATCGGGTCTGCAGATCCAGGTTCTGGCTTTGTGTTTTTGTGTGTTTTTCCTCCGCGCGGATCCAGCGGTGGATGTGGGGCTTTTTTTTCCCTCTCTCACAGCAGCGACGTGGAGCTCCGTCCGTGTCTGTCTGCGCACTATTTTTTTCGTGCAAAACACGTTCCCCGTTCGGTTTTAAAAGCCCACATTTCTCCTCACGAGCTCTCTGGTGCTTCATGTGGTGCTTAATTACCCGTCTGCACTGTCTGATCTCGGTTCTGGTTCGGATTGCGTCCTTTGGATTTAAATAAAGTGGAGGAACCGAAGCGAGTCAGCCTCGGCTGGCTGAGGTGTTCCCGGCAGCAAGTGCTCCAAACGCTCCTCCTGAGCCCGGATTTCCACCCAGCGCCCTCAGATTATAGATTTAGGATGTCTGGGGGTTCAAGATTTGGGTCCCGTGTAGCTTTTTGCTGAACAGAACCCAACACTTGATTTATTAACTTAACTCGGATGGTTCCCGCAAACGTGACACAGAGGCAGCCGCATTTAATTTGTGCACAAATGCGTCACGATGACTGCTTGGTAAACACTTGATCGTGAAAAATCAGACATCAGAAGGGGTTGGGATTGGTTTGGATGGATTAGAATGAAGAATAGTTCTGTTTTGTGGATAAATAAAATAAAAAACCAGAAGGCGATGCGTCGGATTTGGTACAAAGGATCCAAATCTGTTTTTGCGCCTTAAAGTCAACAACATGCACCCAGGATGGACTTTTAATTAGTTTATTTGCCTCTAAATGTCATTGTGATCTCAACATTTTTATATTTTTCTGGTCTCGCCCTTCTGCAGATCAGAGTCATCCTGAATGTTTGTGTTCAGCAGTTAAATGATCCTCTGCCTGCAGGTCGGCAGCTTTTCACCTGGAAATAAATGTGTTCAAACATTCGGTTTGATCAGACACAACAAGGAGTTTACAGATTATTTAAATATATTAAATTCAGTCAAGGTTTGATTTTTTTTTGTCTTCCAAATCCAGGATTTATTTGGGTTATTTCAAGCTGTGTCCAAAACTGTTCTTCATTTAGGGAACAGATGAGACCACTTTTGGGTTTGATGGGGTTTTAAAACCGTTGGATCGGCTCCAAAATAAAACCTGGATCTAGATTTTTTATTGAGTTTTATTTGGGGTCTTTGTTGATTGGAATGGACTTTATTTATTTTCAAATTTTTTTTTGTTTCGGAACAGGATCCCGGGTCAGACTGTTGTATAAACAGAAGCGCATCGATCTATGGCGCAACAGGCTCACTTTGCGCACATTATGCGGACATTATCCGTCTTTGCGCTTAAATTTTAGGGAGGGGAGCTCTGGAACCCTTCCGACGCACACCAGAACCAAACAGGTTTTTGATGAGCTCAGCTTATTATCAGTGGATAAACGAGTTGTTTGTTTTTTTTAGAACCTTTCAGCTGAAACCTGCTTTAAACGTGTTACAGAATAAATTTAAATGATAAAAAAGTGGACGTGTTTTTTTATTTATTTATTTTTTTGGGGGGGTGGGGGCTTCTCAATCGGGTTAAATCAAAGTTCGGGTGGGTTCCGTTCGGGTGGAAGCAGCAGAAACAGCAGCTTGTGTTTCAGTTTCCAGCTCGAGCGCAGACAGAAGCTCTGCCGTGGTTCCAGTTTTGTTTCGCGTCGTGAAAAAAAAAAAAAAAGCGACGCGCAGCCGAACCTGGACCTTTCTGGTTCTGGATGAACGGGTCTCCTTTTTTTTTCCAATCTGGATCCAGAACCATCCGTGGATCTGGTGGCAAAGCCGCGAGTTTGAGGCTTCACGCGCTCCCCCTCTCTCCTCTCGTTCGGCTTTTTTTTTTTCTTCTTCTACAAAATGGCAGCCGTGCTGTCGGCAGCCTGGCAGTCCAGTGTGTGTGTGTGTGTGTGTGTGTTCCCGCTCTGCTCACCGGCTTGTTGTTTTGGTTAGACATCCTGTCTCGTTCTGGTCACTGCCTGGCCGCCAGCCTCGAGGGCTGCAAACTAGAAGAGAGAAAGGAAGCAAAAAAAATAAAAACAAGGGGAAAAAAAGGAGGAGTTGCCATAGAAACGATCAGGTTTCCCCCACAGCCTGTGTGGCACACCTGACGCAGTGTGTGGGTTCCTCCTCATCCACTCTCCCACCAACTCGACCCCACAGAAGCAAAAAAAACCCCAAACAAAAACAGTTTTCTGCCTTCAATCCCTTCACTCCTGCTGATCTGTTTTGATTAATTATCAAACAGCAGAGTTCTTTTATTCTCTTAAATCCACCCTGAACCAAAATTGGTGCAGATTTTCAAATAAAAAGGAGTAAAATGTCTCCTGACCAAACATGACAAAACCCCGAGACACGTTTGTCCTCCAGAAAACAACATTGTGTCCATTTATAAGTGATGAAAATAAAAAAAAATTAGCTGCTTGATGCAAAATCAGTTTGATTTTCAAGTCAGTTTTTCCTGTTCGGGTCATTCAGTTTCAACCAGGAAAAAAACATTTTCAAAGCAAATTTGAAGGCTGTAAAAGCAGAAACACTGTTTGAGTTTGTGGATTTATAAGAAACGTAACGCTAAAGTTTTCATTTTTAACAATGTGGAAAAATAATTGGAGAAACCTGCTTCTGCTTATAAACCCATGGCTGTGTAGCAACAACAAAAAAAAGAATTTACTGCAAATCCCAAACTGGTCAGACTTTAGTTTCTTTGTTCTGCTCTGAGTCTGTTTTAATTTGACTTTTTCTTCTCAGAGAAACAAAGACTCAGTCGGTTTCCTTCTATGGAACTAAAATTAACAAAAAGTTTACATTTTTTACACGTTTCAAATGATCCATGTCTGTTTTATTACACCTTATTACCAACATAGATCCAAAGATACATTTTGTACATGTGAGTCGTCAAACTGAGGATTGAGTCAAACTTGGTGAAAATGAGCTCAGCACATTTTCAGATTCCTTCTTTTTAAGCTACATTTTGATCCCTGGATCATCAGTTCCAGAGATACGGCTTGATTTGTCTTGTTAATCATTAACATTAATCTGAATCCTAGTTGTAGGTTATTGTAATGAGGAGTTTTTGATGCCATTTTAAAGAGGTAACCTCAGCTGATATTAAGATTTCCCAGATGGGAACAAAAGCTTTTCAGAAGGAGGAGAATAAAAAAAATAAAAAATAAAAATTTGGCTCAGAAAATTGTTTTAAAAAATGGTTTAGGATTAAATTTCAGGCATGTTCATTGAAATGATCCATTTATGGCTTTTATTCATTATAGTTTGACAAAATCCTCAGTTTGATGTAATGATTGAGTTTTTTTTTGTTTTCAAACATAATGCAGCAAACTAAACTGGAACATATTCAAGTATGTTATCTGTATCTTTAAAGACTTTGTGATTCTTAAGAAACTTTTAGCTGAAATAAAAACTCTGCACCAGCACAAACCTGTGAGCTGGAGGCAGAAACAGTTAAAATAACACCTGCAGTAATAATAAACCTCACAGGGATAAAACCGGTGATTAAAATAAGGATGAGGATTTGTCCAAATTACAAATCAAATAAAATGTGGAAAATAAATGTGACCGATCCAACTGAAAAGATGCTAAAACATCTGCAGCTGACCTGATCTGACCTCTGATCTGTGGCATCAATAAGGATTTCAGTAAATCGCTGAAAACTGAACGCTTCTTCTTGGATCAGTTGTTTCTTTAAATGATGCAGATTCCTCACATTTTAGTTCAGTTTCAAATGTATTAACATGTCAGAGCCTGCAGGACGTTAAAAAAACAATAAATAACATCAAATAATCATCTTCCAACCCACTCTGCTGCTAAAAATAAGTTCTTCCGTCCTCATTTCCTTCTGATGCTGCAGCCGACAGTCCCCCCCCCTAGTGTGCGATTAATACGGAATTTTTTTTTTTGCGAAAATTAGGGATTTTTGAAGCTCATTATACAGGTAAACGTCCGGAGGGGCTGACATGTATGAGCTCATATTTTAAAGAAGAAAAATAAATACTTCAATTTTGCTAATGTGCTTTTCTAGTTGGAAACTTTTCATTATTAACCAAGTGTTGGTTGAACATTAGATTTTTTTAAGAGAGATTATTTGCTGTTGTTGAGCCCTGAAGCAAATCTTGCTTTATATTTTACTCTAAAATGTAATTTTAACACCGAAATGTGATTAAGACCATAAACTAATTAAAAATAGGATACATTTTCTATCACTTTAATTGAAATAATAAATGAAAACTGACTGAAATCTGTGTTCTTGGTCTTTTCCACTCAGGACTGTGATTCAGACCCGTCACCATGCATCGGACCACCAGGATAAAGATCACGGAGCTCAACCCCCACCTCATCTGCGTCCTGTGCGGAGGATACTTCATCGACGCCACCACCATCATCGAGTGCCTCCACTCCTGTGAGCGTTTAGTTTTCATTCTTAGCTTCATGCTGGTTCAATGAAAGAACAAAACTTCCTGCAGGAGCTCTTTTTTTTTATTATTATTTTAAATTGTTCTTTCATGTTGCAGTTTGTAAAATGTGCATCGTGCGCTACCTGGAAACGAGCAAATACTGTCCCATCTGTGACGTCCAGGTGCACAAAACCAAGCCTCTGCTCAACATTAGGTGAGGTTTTATCTTTTTTTTTTCTTTTTTTTTTCTTTTACACATTTCAGTTAAAATTGCCTGTTTTCTTTATGAAATCTGATCATTTGTTTTACTTTTATTTTGTTATGAAGCTTTTTTTTAAAGGATTTAAATGAATAAGTTATTTTTTCACTACATGCTCACTGTTTCACTCATCCAGCTGATTTCTATGAAGCTGTTTTTCTTTTCAATCTGTTTTTTTTAAATTCCTAAATGATTTGACAAAAACCTCTCCTCTGCTTTGTAGGTCGGACAAAACTTTACAAGACATCGTCTACAAACTGGTCCCGGGCCTGTTCAAAAGTAAGAATATTCATTTTTAGTTTAATTTTTTTTAAATAACCTTGTTTTGAGCCACTCACATATTTTGAGGTTTAATTAGTTTGGTCCATTTAATCTTGTTTTATGCACATTTATTGCTTGTAATAAAGAAAAGTCCATTTCTGTTGTAAAATCTCGTCTTTCTGAACGTCCTCAGACGAGATGAAGAGGAGGAGAGACTTTTACGCCGACCATCCTGTAGACGGTGAGTCAGAAAAGTCCCGCTGACGTTAACAAGAGTTGCTTCCTCTTCTGGACCCTTGAAAACGACCGATATGTTTGTGTTTTGTTTTTTTACTTTTTTTTTTTTTTTTGACAAAAAGCCTCCAACGGTTCGCACGAGGATCGCGGGGAGGTGGCGGACGAGGACAAGAGGATCATCACGGACGACGAGATCATCAGCCTCTCCATCGAGTTCTTTGATCAGAGCAGGTGAGCGGGTCGTGTTTTAGTTTCAGGTTTAAATGAAACATCGTTAAATTAATGAGTCTTGAGAAGATGCAATTTAGGTGCAAAAATTTACGCATTTTCTTCCTGAAACAAATTAGAAACCTAAGTTTAATCAACAACTTGCATGAAATCATAAAAAGTATTGTGTTCATTTATTTTACACCTGCTTTTATGCAAAACAAAATCTTGTGAAACTTAAAAACTGCTTTTTTTTTTATAACCGGAATCACAAAAACCTGCTTGTTAATAAATGAGTGATTCTGAGCTTTAAGGTTTTGACAAAAATGTCAATCTGACCAAGAGAACATGTTTTCTGTTTGTTCTGTGCAGATTGGGAGGTGGAGTGGAAGACAAGCAGTCAAAAGATCAGGTAACACTCAGTGATTTCTAGTTATTTCTATTAAAAACCCTCCAAAAAATAAAAACCTAAAATTCCCTCCAAGATAAAATCTGCCCACATTTTCAATATCATATTTATTAAGATAAATTTCCCTTTTTTAGATGCATATTCAGTTTTTTGAAACCCTTACCGGGATTATTTGCAGGTGGCTAACAAGCGGTACCTTCAGTGTCCGGCAGCCATGACAGTCATGCATCTGAGAAAGTTTCTACGCAGCAAAATGGACATCCCAAACACCTACCAGGTCTTTTTTTTTATTTTAACTTTTATAGTGTTTTTATTTAAAGAAGAAAGCTGCTGTTTAACTGTATTTGAATTTAAAACACATTTACATTATTATTAAACCATTTTTTCCCCTGTTCAGGTTGAAGTCATGTATGAAGATGAGCCTCTTAAAGATTACTACACATTAATGGATATAGCATATATCTACACCTGGAGAAGGGTAGGGGGGCTTAAATATTCTGTAAATTTCTTATATGATAACATTATAAATGGTTTCATTGTTATTCTTAATTATACTTTTTGTCATACTAAAGTGTGTAATTATCATAAAATATAAAATAAACACAGATATTGCCTCTTTACCAGTAAAATTAAATTAATTTAAATCCTTTAAATTAAGTTATTGAATTACTTTTGACTGGTTCCAATTTAAGGCTATTTTTTAAGGTTTTCAAATGTTAATGTTGACCAACTACATCATGAGTCAAATTTAATAATGAGTCAAAACTTATTGATTATTTGATAGGTTTGTAGTGTTATTGGGCAATTACTCTAATTAAATGACTCATTTACTAATACAAGAAGACGAAAATATATTTCGCAAAACACTAGGGGTCTAAATGAGCTTTAAATAAATGAGTTTATTTTAAATTATGTATACATATTGAAAATCCTTCACAAAATAAAACACAATGGCAAAAAGTATAGGCTGAAGCCAAACCATACTAATTTAACCTTAATTTGAACATTGAATTAATTTACATAATGAGTATAAATGCTAATGTTAGCTAATGCTAATAGGTTTTATTATTAGAACTTTTTATTTCATGCTAAAACGAAATAAATGTTGGTTTCTGTCATTTCTTCCTCCACAGAACGGACCGTTACCGCTGAAGTACCGGGTTCGACCCAACTGCAAGAAGATGAAGGTGACGCATGCGCAGCAGGAGGGGCAGAACAGCACGAGCCGATGCGGGCCCGAGAGCGACTCCGCCAGCGACAAAGCAGGGAGTCCCACCGGGGCCCCGTCCACCTCCTCCTCGCTGCCAAGCCCCGGGACGCCGGCTCAGTCCCCGCACCCTCAGCTGCCGCACGGGCCCGGCAACGTGAACGGAACGGGGACGGCGGCGGCCACAGCTTCAACCCCTAACCGGCCCTTTAATCAGTTCGTCGGCGGCGGCAGTGGCGGCAAACCACCCCGGAAAGTTTCTCTGAACGGCTCGTCGACGTCCTCGGGATGACTCCGAGCAGCCGCCGACGAACTGCCGCTCAGCCGTAACGCTGTTTTCATGCCAACGTAGTTCCATTGTGTAGACGATGTCCTCTCCTTTTGTTGTTATTAATATCATGACGTTATTTGTACGTTTGAACGTAGCGGAAACAGAGACCTTTCACAATAAAAGGAACCCGGAAGTGGTGGAGTTTCGATTTGAAAGGAGCCGTCGGGGAAGACGAAGAAGCATTTATCTTTTTTTCTTTAAAGCTACATCTTTATTTTAAAGAAGTGACTGAGGTGATTTTATTTTCAGATGCAAAGTGTGTTACTCATGATGACTTCATGTGTGTTGGGATATTTTTTTAAAGCACAGTTAAAAAGATGCATGCTAACTGGGAGACTTATGTGTTCTGGGGATTAAAAATACTCATTTTGACAAAACGTTTCCGTGTTCAACACATCAGGAGTTTGTATAGCGCTGTTAAAATCCTCTGAGGTGAAATAAAAAAGCCTTTTACTGAATGAAAAGATGTAGCTGCAGTTGAACCGGGTTTTTCATCCTCTGTGTGTAAATAAAAACAAAATGCATATTTAATCAGCCATGTTTTTCTTTTTCTTTCCAAGGGAAGGACTTGAGCTTCGTCTCAGAACAGATGTTTTGATGTCTCCGTTTTCCGTCTTTGTATCGCTCGATTGTATGAACAACTTTCTGTATTGTTACTGTTGCACAGTATAAAACATCTAAATAAAACATTTTACACTTATGGAGAAAACTATTTCGTTTTTGGTGTTTTTGAAAAAGGCTTATCTAGTGTTTTTTTTTTCCTTAACTAAACCCAAACAAAAGACTCAAAGTGGGCAAGCGGTGCAAAGCCTCAGATGTCAACAAAAGATTTATTTAAATTTATTTTACCGTCATACGTAATTTTATGCCACGCTCGGAGTATTTGTTTGGTATGACTTCTAGCTACTACCACGTCAAATTAAAGCTCAGTAAATATGTAATTGACTAAATTGTATCAGTTTTTGTGTTTTTTTTATATCCCTTAGCTGTGGCGGCCATATTTAATTAGATTTGCTCTAAAAGTTAATCAGTTCTAAAGCGACAATCAGGGGTTTTTCCCTGAAGGTTTAATTAAAAACTGTCCGTGCGTTCATGAGATATTGTGCAAACAGACAAACAAACGCAAGTCATAACAGTAAATGGCAACATTTGAAACAAAGATACCGTTCAATCTGAGAGCGCTCAGATTATGTGTTAGAGATCAGTCTCAGCTTCTACCTAAACAAAATCTAACTGAAAACCTGCAAAAATGACCGAGTTTGAGATATTTTTGTGTTTTTTAAGTTTAGTTGGCTGTGGAACCAATAATGAGTCGGATTAACTCCAAACGTTAATCAGTTGTAGATGTAAATCCTGTAATTAATCCCTACAATTTTAATTCAAATCCGTCCAGTGCTTCATGAGATATTTTACTAACAGACACGAACGTCCTCCCCTCGCCTTTCAGCGGCGGGCGAGAAAAAGCGCAACAAGGAGGTAAATCGGGCGCGTTGTTAAAAAGACTAAAATTAAATACAATAAAATCTGCAATCTAAATAAAAGTTGCTTTACTCATGCAGCCTTTTCACTATAAAGCAGAAATTAAACAAAAAAAAATTCCAGCTTGTGTTTATTAATAAATTAACAGTTAAACTGGACCAACAGACAATTAAAGCAGGTTGTGCTTCATGGGTCTCTGGCTGCGTTCCGATTCTGTCCAAAAAGATTAAAAAATCTGAAATTAAATAAAAAAATAAACAAAAACAGACTGAAATGAATGAATTAGTCATGCAGACGGGGAAATTGGCGGTTTTATTGTTTTTAAAGTCGAAAAACTGAGGTTTGAAAAACAATAAAATAAAGATAAAATAAAAACAAAAGATTAGTTCACTGGTTATTTATTTATAAACAAAACTGACTTATGATTTTAAAGTCACAACAAGAACATAAAAACACATTCAAGATCATCTAATACAAAATAAATCAGAACTTTCTAATTTAAGGTTATTAATTATTTAGTTTATCTGAGCCACAATAACTGCTTTGTTTTATCCTCTTTTGTATAAAAACACAATATTTTCTACAATGTGTTTATTTATTTTTTTATTTAATTTACATACAGCAGACATCCAAAGCAAAAATAAAAAACAAAACAAACAAAAAAAAAACATAAAACATTTTTCTTTTTTTTTTCTTTTTCACTTGTTTTCTGGATATGTTTGTGAAGGATTATTTCTCTCATATTCGACAGATTTCTTTTTCTTTTTTTTCTTTTATTTGGAATTACAAGAAGCAGCTCAAAATATTAAAATAAACAACTAATTACAATAAGAAACAGCAAAGTAAAATAAATATAGGAAAAATACAACTTGAACAGCTTGGTGTTGTGACACAGGTCTTCA
>JARVJO010000165.1:18833054-18868497 GCA_031762555.1 Cynodonichthys magdalenae | reverse complement strand
ATAGTTTATTTTGCTCATGACTGTAAATTTAGGTATAATTTTTTATTAATTTTGTTAACAGTAAAGTTTCTGGTGACATTAGGATGGACACTAAAAACAGCAGGTAATTTTTTTTTCTACCTAAAAAAGCAAAAAACAACATTTGTTTCAGAACAGCACAAAACACATTTTGCATTTTTTATGTTTATTAAGAATCTACAAACAATGAATAAAAATAGATAAATAGAGAATGTATTTAGACTTTTCCTTTTGTTAATTTTTTCTCAAATAGATCCGACAGAACAAAACCAAACCACTGACGTTTGTATTATGTTGGACAGATCCTTAAAACTCTATGGTAAAAAAGCACATTTTTCATCTCATTAAATAATATATACATATACAAATGTTTCTGTTTTTAAGAAACAAAAACTACTTTACAGGTGGCAGGAAAACTCATGAGCTTTCTAATAATAATATTCAAAATAAACTAAAACAACATTTAAATAATTTAATTTGAATAAGATTAATTTATTAATCCTGTAAAGGAAAAAAGTTACAGCAGCTTATCTTCAAAAAAGATAAATTTGCTCGGATTAAACAACAAAAATGTATTAAAAACAAACAGACGTAAAAGTTTATCTTGAATTATTTTCGAACCGTGAGACTAAAGTATCGAACCAAACCGTGAATTTTCTGTATCGTTGCACCCCTAATATATATATATATATATATATATATATATAGTTTATTTTTAGTTAGTTTTATTTATAGTTGATTTTATCCACCTTTTTTGACTTTTCAGATTCAAAATCAAGCTTTATTGTTCACATTCACACACAAGGAATTTATTCTTTGCAGCTCACCATGCATGAGAACAACAAACAGTACTGCTTATAATTAATTAACTAATTATGTAAAGAAAAAAAACAAGAAATGTGTTCGCCATTGTCTCTGCAGCTCAGCTGATGTGTCTTTTTGTCTTCTGAAGCCTGAGACGACTGTCCAACGCGTCTTTGTCCTAAACCGTGGACACTAATGTAAAACACACTCATCTCACTTTATTCACCACTCCCACACCAAAATAATTAAATTTAATTAAATTTAAAAGACCAATAAATAAAAATAAATCATTTAATCTGTAAAATGTTTAAAAAGCAGGAAACTGTGATAACTGTTTACAACTTTTAAAAAAGCATTTACTAGAAACACGTTTTCTCGTGTTTAAAGGCATTTTTATGTGTATAATGTTGTGTACTTTAGTGAACAAAAACAAGTTTAAATAAACAAAAAATAAGCAAACAAAAAAACATCTCAGTTTAAATTTAAAACAAAATACTCTACAGTATATATAACCTCATACAACGCTGCATCTTAATGTTGAGTTATATATAAATAAACTTCTAATTGAAGCAGAGATGATAATTATTGTTGGAATGACTTTATTCTGAAAATCTTCTAGGCTGGATGTGCAGGAGTCACTAAGAGGTTTTCCCTGCTCGACTGCCTGGGTGGTTGCCATGGAAACCTGCGGCCTCAGGGAATTCTGATGCTGGAACATGTGGCGAGTTGCCCGCCGCCTCACCAAAACGTCAAATTATCTGAGAAATAACAGCTGTTTTGGTCAAATCTAGAAAATAATGATAATAATGCCCAACCTGCCCGTGTTGCGAAAGACTCTCAGCGACTACCACCCCAGCTTCAGCGTCTGTAAAGCTGGCTGAGTTACAGCCAGGTTTAGCGCCGCAGCAAGGCTTTTAACAACAGAGGAGGACACATTTTCACATTATAGCTGTCAAATTCAGAACTGATTGACGTTCAGAGCTCTTAATGAACAGGTTCTATAATATATTACAGACATGTTGACTCTTTATTCTTCTGGTTGCAATCTTTGAGCCAAAATCTTCCTAAAACTAAGTTTAAAACTTGAAGGGACCTGTCCTTTCAAGCAAAAACCCCTACATTGAGGAACACTCCACGTCTTCATGAGGCTGACTCTGTTGACTTCTTTAAGAAGCAGCTTAAGATGTTGTTCAGACTAGCTTTTAGCTAAATATCACTTGCTTTTATGTTTTAGTTTTGCTCCTCATGAAACACTTTGTGATATCTGGTGTTTTAGGGTGAGAATGTGAATATGGAATATATAAAATTAAAAATCCAAAACAACTGGAAGTTTATTCTGGATAAAAAAAAAGAAATGCAGTTTATTTTTTTATGTTTTGGGATTGCTCGTGACCTGGATGACTAAATCTTCACTCTTATGGAAGAGTGCCAGGTATTTACAGGTGTGTTTCAGGTTTGACTCCCCTGGTTACTCTGAGGTCCTGTTGGAGCAGCAGGGTGTTAACTTTAAATAACGTTATGTAGCTAAAAAAAAAAAAAAACTTACTAAAACTGAATTTAATCACCTTTTACACTGTTTAAATGTGTATTTACTCCTGTTTGGAATAGGAAAATAAAACATGGGCTTGAAGTTTATTTTGAAAAAAAAAAAAAAGACCAGTGTTTTTTTTATTGAATTGGAAACTGTGTCCTTATGTGCATACTATTGAAAGGTCAAAGGTCAAGTTCAGTGCATACAGAGCAGCAGGTGGTTAGAAATGATCTGGATAGTTTAAGTGTAAAAATTGGATTCATTATTAAAATTTAAATGTGCATTTACACATTAATATACATTAGGAGCGTGTGATAATGTATAAACACTAAAACATAGTTACGGGTAAAACCTGACAGAACCAGCTGCGGTCGCTCTGCCCCCTGGCGGCTGCGGCGGCTCACTGCAGCTCAGCTGTGCGCGTGCAGCAGCTGCAGCGCACATTGCGCGAGCGGCTCTTTGTTTATTGTCTGCTTCTCCACATTGTGTTCAGACTGCATAAAAAGCCTCCGAGCGGTGGAGAGCACAGACCTCAACACATTACAGCTGCCGCGAGAATTAATTATCCCTCAGAGGTTAGAAGATATTAATGTATTGATATTAGCGAAAAGACAAACGCGGGTAAACGGGCTTCCGTCTCTACAAATAGCACGTAAATATTTAAATGTATATAAAGACGACTGTGCAAACATTTCGTTCAACGAAGAAGAATCGCTCTCGACTTGCGGAAGGATACAATTTTAGGAGGCAACACTAATATGATTTTAATAATGTGAATGACGTAACAGCTCTAAAGTCAAGCCTACGTTATTTCCAAAGCGAAGGGGAAATAATCTAAACGTAGACGGAGTCAAATGTTCGGAAATTTAACGAAATGAAGGGACTATTTGTTCGTACTGCTTAATTGAAAATCAATAAAAGGCAACCAGCAGTTAAGCTAGTTCCACCCCGCGAAAAAGCAGGTTTGACAAGGAGAGTTATTTTTTTTAAGCGTCATGATGACAATACGTTTCATGTTTGGGTTTGTTTTTATTATTTAAATAACATTAGGAATAAATTGGCAAAGCAGCAAAATTTACGATAATTTATTGTATAAACAATATGAACGGTCGGTTGCTGCGCATTGATTTAACTTAATTACATCCAGTTTTAGATTTGTTTCCCACGAAGAAGTGGTGCTTATTTATCTTGGAGGTATTTTGGTAAAAAGGCACTGCGCGACAGCTACAAAAATATTTATAACATGTTAAATACTTTTGAAACATAGATTCTTGTATTATTTTACACGTATTTAATTCGTTAAAAGGCTCACTGAATAAAGAGACCATAGAGTTAAGCAGAACAAGTGCTTTAATAAACTGGTTGGAGTGAACGCTTGTGAAATGCAGTGCATTATTATTAAATGTGAAGTACAATAAACATACATTTATTTCAGTTTTCACCTCTTTTCCACTGAAGAAAAACAACTGTTGTCAGAGTGTGACACACACACTGTCTCTCTCTCACACACTCACTCTCTCTCTCTCACACACACACACGCACACACACACACAGAGTAATGTTTCCAACAACGCAAGTCAAAAAGCATCAGAGGCTGTTGAAAGACCAAAGCACACCCTGCAGGTGCGGATATGAATTTGTGCATGGTGATTTAACACATTCAGATTTTTGGAGGTTTTGTCCTGAAATGACTTTTTGAAATAATCTGTCCAGCAGCCGCAGGCGATGCTCGGGTCTTTTGCATCTTGTTTTTTTTTTTTTGAGGGTTACAGACGAGCACTGCACAGCTCACTCCATTTTACCACAGAAGAACAAAAAATAAATACTTTAAACAAAGATACTTTACTACACACAATGTTCTTTAGCTCATGAAGAAGAGGGAGAGTTTAGACTGTTGAGAAGATACTTCTTTGACAATAATTTTGGCAAACTGACGGTGGTGGCAGGTTGACTTATCGAGTGGTGCTGATGGAGTCACAACATTTTTAATTTCCAGCAGGATGTGTGTCATCACTGCAGTGCTGAGGACTCCAAACCTGAATGAGAAAAATCACTCCAGTTTTTTTTTTTTTTTGAGGGGACGACAGCTCAAACACAACTTTTGTACAATAAGAGCACATGGAAACAAAAACAAACAATTTACAATGAAATAAACAACGATTAACCACTGACAGGGAGGGAGCATTAGCTGCTAATGTGACACAAAAAACAACAAAGAAAATTAAATGAAATTGTGGACAAACCCACAATCTCAAAATAAACATGGAATGGTGTTTCTTTTTAAACTAACAATGTAAATACAGAGGTGCTGAGTGGGGGAAAAAAAACAAAGTAAACACCCCATTATTAAAATAATCATTTACAATTGTTTTAAAAAAAAGATTACAAAATATAAAATTAAATATTTGGAGTATAAAGGCACACATCTTGCACAGTGTATACAAAGAAAAGGGGGCATTTTAAAGCACGACGGGGACTATTTAACACTGAACAAAGTCACAGACGTGGTTAAAGTGGAGCGACACAAACAGCAGAGAGGGGGAAACATGCATTCTTTTTATTTTTAGGGTTTTAATGTACAACTAGATATTGTAAAAATTCAAACACCATTCTTCATTACCACAGCACCATCACTCAGTCCAAAAAGTGGCTCCGTTTCCTTTTTTTTAATTTACTCTTTTCTTTTTTTAAATACCGCTATATTTTAAGACTAAAATCCAATGTAAAAATATAAATGTGAATATTATTTATGACGTAGAAACAAACATGATGGAAGCTTTTTGGATGAGTTAGAAGAGTCAAAAAGGACAAGTTGACCTGCTTTTTTTTTTTTTTTAGTTGGTTATACAAGACACACACATACACACACATTTCTCACTTACACACAAGTATATTGCATTTCCCTTGTTAAGACCGTATCGAGTAAATGGGGTCGTATTCGTAACATTTGGTTCCTTTCCTCGTGTGCAAAATATACAAAATAAAAAAAAAACTAAAAAATAAAAAAAATGAGCAAGACGATACATAAAAATGACCATATTTAAACAAATAATTCACCAGAAAAAAAATATCAAAAGTTAACACATTAATAAACACCAGAGTCACAAAACAGGTTAGAGAAATGATGCTTTTGGTGTTAATGAATCAACAAAACAACTGGAGCTACTCTCCCCGACCTCCCGCCTCCCCGTTTACGACTTTTGAACACTGACACACACACACACTGCGCCGTCGCTGGGTGTGTGCGCTGGTACGATGTCGGAGGTAAACTTCCTTCTTTATGCCCTGAATGAGCGCAGTCGCACCAACGCCTGCTTCGAAAAAAACAAACAAAACAATAAAAAGCACAAAGCACGTTTCTTAAATGGATCGTAAACGGAGCGCCCCCTTCAAATAAAAAAAAAAAAAAAAATTCTTCCGCTTGTAAGAAGAAGCAAAAACGTCGTGGGGGTGGGGGTGGGGTGGGGGCAGGATTTGAGATCAGGCTCGTTAGGTTCAGGTTGAAGACTGTCAAGCTTCTTGCAGCGTGTAACAGAATCATAGCTCGAACGACGAAACAAAAGTGCGACAGTTTGGGTCATAAGGTGCTGTTGGCAACAGAAAGTTGATGTTTTGGGATGAGCGAACGGTGAGCGGCGCTTCGGCTAACGAGAAGAAAATAACCCAGAACGCTGTGAACACTCAAGACACAAAGAGGAGCTGGAGGAGGACCCCAAACTGGAAGGTTTGTTTGGTCGAGTCGTTTTAAAGGAGTGGCTTCGGTTTATAGGCCGATTGGAAGACTGGTTCCCACTTCCTGTTCGTCCAGAAGCCTTCTCTGTTCGCGAGGAAATTCACTGTCGTGTAAAAACGGCCTCACCCTTGAAACGAATCGAATCCTCCCCGACCTCCCGCCGAACATCACGAGAAAAAACGACGCGCATTATTATAAAACATGCAGGTGTTTGGTGTTGGGTTATAGAGCAATAAGTAAGAAGCCTACATCAAAAATAAACAAAAACAACTGGTAGGAAAATTGTAATGACTTGGGACATTTGCTTTTAAGAACCTCCTCACCCAATAAACACATAAACAGAACTCAACAGAGGAGAAGTTTAATGTAAACAAAGGTTTTGTTTAGCTGCAGTGTGTGGCACCCTACTGGAAGAGAGTGAAGCAGCAAAAAAACAACAAAAAAGCAAAGGGAGTGGATGAAGGAGAGTGACACAGAGCCATCACAGCAGCCTCTGGATGGGATTTCCTCTCCTCCACCCTACCCTCCCCATTCGCCCCCCTGTGCCCCCGCTGCTCCTGGAGGCTATGACAGGATGGTGGTGATGAAGTCATAAAATCTCTTGGAGTATTGCTCGGGGTTCACCGTGGAGATCTCGGCTCCAGCCTGCAGAGGTGCACACAAACAACACCTGGTGTTCAGACGCAGTTTAGCAACAGCTGGAGAGAGGCTTCTCCTCCACAGGCTTTTAGTTATTTATTACCAACCCGAGGACAAAACAACAACTCTTCTCTAACAAACTCTTCATTCGTAGGTTTTATGTGGAAAATTCCTCTCAAGGATGAAACAAGACCGGACAGTGCTGAAATGAAATCAAAGTGATCCAAAAGTGTTCATCAGGAGGAAAACTTTGTTAACTTTGTTTCTGCGATTTCATCGAACAAGCTGAGTGTATCGTTTTTCTCTGCTGCCAGCTGAGTGGGGCGACGCTGCAGTTGTTTATGTTTGTTTGGTTTGCCTGTTGGGAAAATATCTCAAACCACGAACAGATTTTTAATCAAACTTTTGCCACTTTAGAGAACGCAAACTGGCTAAAACTCAAGTCATTTTTACAAATATCGAGCTAAAATTAGGTGTGGTAGTAGCTGAGAGTCATCTCTATGATGTAATCTGAGCACCAACAGATTATTTCTAAAAAGAAATAATGTAATGTTCCTAATCTGGCCAAACAGTTGCTAGTTTTTAAAGATGAGCTTAAATTTCATACACAAAACACAGATGGAGCGCAGCAACAACATCAAATGTAAACAAAACACAACAAAAACCTGCAGAGGAGGGTGTGATGACAAAACAGCAGAACTACAAATTAAAAGCTGCTTTACTGTAATGCAACATTTATTTAAAATTATAAATATTTTAAGGAATGAAGATGCAAATTTACTGGGAAAACAAGTGAAAAAGTAACTGATTATCTTTTATAATAGTGGTGCTGATGTGTCAAAAATTTCAGCTAAAACTTCAGCAAAAAATAAATCCAACAACATAACAGGGAAAATAAAATAAAAACAGATTTTAACTTTCTGCAGCTTAAATTGACAGTTTACCTTTAAATCCTTAAATGAAAAGCTGGTAAAGTTAATAAAAAGTGAAAAGACTTGTAACTTACATGGCTCCTAAATGAGCTACTAGTACTTCTAAAACATTTACTAGAAACACAAACAATTTCGATACCTTTAATTTATAATGACACTGTTAAAAAGAGGTGATGTACTCAGAAACGTACCCCGTGTTTGACAGTTTTTGCGGCGTGGGCAGCTTTCTTCTTGGCGTCATAATGCTGCAGGATGTCTATAATAGCCATGAAATAAACCTCCTTCCTTGGAGCACCTGCAGTTTGAAACAAAAACACTTAAAGTCAGAATTTTGCATTTGCAAAGCAGAAAAAAGTAACAAAAAAAAAATTCCAGAAATGATGTTCCATGTATGATCTGACTGAGAAACTGGATCCACTAGGGGGAGCTCTCAGGTCAATTTTATTTTCTCTCTCCCTCATTGAGTTCCAAACTGCAGTCTACTCACTATCGTTGCTCTTGATGGCGTAGACGTCGATGGAAGGGTCAAACTCTCCGGGCAGCAGAGGCTTGGTGCTGTCCAGTGTGTTGCTGGGACTGTCTGGGGGCGTCCCAATGCCCCCGCCGTCACTCTCCCCCTCTTCCTCTGCCTCGTTGTCCTCGCTCTCCACCTCCTCCTGCTCAGCTCGGTCCACGTCGTGGATCCCCACCAGCAGACTGTAATCCATGAGCTTCAGCTGGGCCAGGAACTGCAGGCAGGGAGATAAGAGGATAGAAAGACAAGCGGTTAGAGGATGAGTGGAAGGAGGTGGTTTGGAGACAAAATGCTGTCAATAATCAGGATGAATTATGGCGCAATTCTCTACCTCGAAAGATAAACTGAGATACAATCTTAGAGCTGAAGGAGATTGTGAAAGGTCAACATATCTAAACACATACCTCCACATCTTTCCTAAGCTTCTCCAAAAACATTTTCTTGTTCTCTCCATCAATGTGAATCTTCTGCCCATCATTGATGAAGTCATTGTCCTTGTAGGTGGGCAGCTCCTTGGCCTGTTCATTGGTGTCAAGAGATTAGCAACAATAAAAAAATCAAACAGTCCAAATGGTTGATTTTATCGGTATTTTAAACATCAAATGTTATTAAAAACTGGTGCTCAAAATGAACGCCCCGTTTTCTTTTGGAGAATAAGAAACTACTGACAAAGATTAAATAACATGAGAAAATATGAAATCCTTAAAAAGAGCTGAGTGCTGACTGTAGATATCTGAAAGCAAACGTCTCAAAGGTGCAACACAAGGTTAATCCTCAGAAAACTTACACACCTAATGTTTTGTTCAATCTAAATAAATACGAGCCGTTTCAAAAGACATGATGGATTAATCTATTCTGATCTCAGAAATGAGTCAACAACGTGGGTGTAAATCCTTTTGCCTTAAAATATTGTTTGTTGAAATGCTGTGGATTTTCCTTTAAGCCTGTCTGGACCAGTCAGGCATAAGAAACACTGCTGGTGTAATGAGGCGGCTAACTAAAGCAACAAGTTCATCGAGTGTACACCCACCTGTACAGTTCTACATACGTTCCTGCTTTAAATGCTTCCTGCAGACCAAAAACTACTCTAAGCTGTTTGAAGCACTGAAAAGCATTGATTCTTTAATTTGATAGTTTGTGTCCACCTGAGATAAAATATACTATAGTATTTAATGTAAAATTCATTTCATCATCCAGTATGTGTTAAACAAAATGTTTTAGATTTATGCATTTTTGAACGGAATTCATATTAACCAGCCTACAAATTAGAACCAATAGGAGTTTCCAGTTTCAACGGAGTGGCTTTTATTTCCCTTTATTTAAACATGGCTGCTACAGGTAGGCCTGCAGCCTGCAGGGGGAGGAGGTGTATCGTGGGGAGGGACGGGGATCTTAGCTCTGAGGAAAAAAGAAAGAGCAGGAAATGAGGTAACGGGGCAACAGCTGCAGTTTTGCTACTACAATGTTTCTATGGCAGCGGGAGAGAAGCGGCAACACAACTTGGAAGCACCGGACTGAGCTCAGACAGGACACACACTCATACGCACTTAAAAACACACAAATGATCCCATTACACAAACTAGGACACACATTTATACGTACAGACATTGACCTTCAATTTGCAGTAAATACAGGATGTACAACTTTGACTGGAACACTAGAGATGGGACTTAAAATGTGAGATAAAAGCAGCGTTATGAGGCAGACTCCTGAGTGAATTAAAGTCACAAACTCCAAAAGTCGGACCACCACTGATCAAAGAGTTAGACTGAAACTCTGAGTAAAAACGTACCTGGAAATAAGTAAATAA
Organism: Cynodonichthys magdalenae; assembly: GCA_031762555.1. Classification (NCBI taxonomy): domain Eukaryota; kingdom Metazoa; phylum Chordata; class Actinopteri; order Cyprinodontiformes; family Rivulidae; genus Cynodonichthys; species Cynodonichthys magdalenae. The sequence goes on along the minus strand of JARVJO010000165.1, from coordinate 18,858,516 downwards.
ATAAATAAATGTGTATGTTACAGTAAAATAAGGTAAATCATGCCTGATATATGAGCCCTGGTTCTCTTACATCTCTTACGTGTTTCATGGCGCAGTAAAAGCGCGTGGCAATCCGCAGTGTTTGCAGCCTTTGCTGAACGTTACCAGATTTGGGCCGCAGGGGCACATCCTCTGGTGGGGGTGGCTGCTAGAAAAAAAAGGGGGGGGGTTGGGGGGGGGAGGTGAGGGATGGAGGAGAGAAGAGAGGAAAGAGGAAGAGGAAGTTGGAAGTAAAGGCAAAGCGTTTAAAAAGTAACAGAGCATCATAGTTGTTGGTAAACTGGTGAAGGGTTGAAAAGGGCGACAGTTCGGTACGAGCATTTCGATACATCTCCGTCACGGCTGGCTCAAAGTTCTTTTTCTATGTTGTAAATATCTGCTGTTCTGTTATCACAGAGAAAGAAAGCAGCCCGGCAGCACGTCTCTAAAGAGGAAGCACTCAGCAGAACAGCTAAGTGGGTTTATTTTCTGTGGCTCTAGATCTGCTAAACGTCTAAACAGGTGTGGCACTATTTCTAAGGGCTTAAAATTTCTTCTCAGAGGGAGATAAATATACCAGGGCAGCACACACTCATTCTTATTGCTATAAATAAACCAGAGTGCTCAACAGAGAGACACCAGCTGGTCCTGCAGTGAAGATAGACAGGACTGTAATAAACACTTCAAAAGAAAAAACAATTCTCCTCCTCTCCATCCTTCAAAATTTCCAGATCACACAACAAATTCTCATGTCAGACCTAAAGACTAGATAAATATGCATTAGATACGATTGTCTACTTGGCTAATGCTTTACAAAAAATGTGTTAAAAGAACCAGCTGCTGTTTGACGACCAAAACCCGATTCAGCAGCTAAAACAATCCCCGTATTTCTTTTCTGAAAAGAAAGCAAAAATCACACATCATACTGTATATGAGTAGAAAGGAACATGTTGAATGACGACGCTGGTGTTTGAACACATCGGAATGTGTTGGAAGTAATGCTGCGTCATAAAAAGAATGCAGAAAAACCATCAGGTACCATGCAGATACATGCATGAGTGGAGGGGGGCCATGCAGTTTAGGGGGTACCCTGCCGTGCTTGTTGTTTGTGTGTAGCAGGCGGTTTTTGTCCCCTGAACACACACACACACAATGTAATGTTTAAATAAACCATATCATCACATAAAGAGCTTTCTTGACCCACTGCTGTGTGAGAGTTTCACAAGTTTGCACAGGTCTTTAATACACAAATGTGTTTCAATGAAACATGTTTAAATCATGGCCTGAAGGTACTTGTAAAAGATCATTATCCATCTATGGCTGCGCAGTTTATTGAAAACTTATCACCATTGCAATATCAATATTACAAAGTATTGCAATAAATTGCAAACAAAATGGATGTCAACTAATGGACACGGCTTTTAAATTATAGCAGCTGAGATGCTAAAGCACATGGAGTGTGTTGTGACCACAGGAGAAGAGGAATGAAAGAAATGTCAGTTTATTGTCCCTGGTAGCACAATATTCGACAATTATGACGCAGCTGCATGTTTTCCTAAAATTATGCAGTTTCTATAAAAGTGTTAGGGGAAATTGAGCTCCTTTTATGACCTTTCATGATGTTTGAACCTTTCTGTGGGACACGTGTGTGACCACATGTATGTTCCACTCAGTGAGGAAGTGTAACATTATTAATACAGAAAATTTGCGCTTCACTTTTGTCAAACTTACTTCCTTTTTCTTATGAGCTACATTCTTCTGAAACCAACCAATACTGAGGTCAACAACTTGGGCTACTTTCACACTGCAGGAAAATGTGACACAAATAAGATTTTTTTGCTCCATGTGACCCATATTTTTTAATGACAATCTGAACCTGACAAATCTGACCCAGGCCTTTTCAGTACGTGGAACTGAATTGGATACATATCTGATGTTTTACAAAGCAACACTTGTGTCGCATTTCATCTGACTTTTACATCTGTGAGGTGGGAGTGAGCGGATCAATCCAATAATGTCACTAACCTCGAGTCATGTTGTTTAAATCTTGTAGCTCCATGTCTTCATCTACAGAACAGAAGTCCAGTTGCTTCATCTTTGAATTTTCCATGTCCTGGATGACTGAGAATCCGCAGAAACATATGACAGTAACGTCCAACGTCGGTCACAGACTATCGATACTTAAGCTACTCGATCGATACTTTTCTTTTAGCACGTTGCTTTGTTCCAAAAATAACACGTTGCAACGGAGCATTCGGTCAGAAACAGGTTTGGACATGAACAGTGAACTAAACAAGCCTGTCAGATAATTATTTAATCGGCCCTTTTTGCACAACAACTTCAGAATCGACATGCTAACAAGTAGCATCCATGTTTAGCTAACTCTGTAAACAGCGAGCTGAACGTGACATCCCGTCATCTTCTGCGCATGTAGGTCACGTTGTAGAGAGTGCACACTGGAGTCTGATGGAAGTCACATTTAAAATGGAATGTGAACGTTCATGCCAAAAAATCGGAACTGTATGTTAAGACCTGCAGTGTGAACATAGCCTTAAATAAGTCATTATCATTAAGCTCAATGCCAAAAACAAAAAGGTGAGTATGTTTCTACTTGTGCGTTGATTTGTCTCAGAGTTAGCAAAATATCTCAAACTACTAGTTGGATTTCAATAAAAATCTCAGTAAGTAATCTTCAGATACAATTCTATAATACGTTTTTTTTTTTTTAAGTTAACCTGAATCAAGATGGCTGCCACAGCCAACTAACCAGAGCAAACTGAAAAATAGCTATAACTTGGTCATGTTTACAGATTTTTAATGGCCATAATTCTGTCCCTCTTCATCATAAGACAATTTTTGTTTGTGAGCGATATGCTTTCCTCCAAGAAATGTTAGTTTTTTAATCTAATCAGTCATAAATGTTGGTTCTTGATCTTTATTGTTATACAATAAGTGGTGTTTTATAAACAGCTGTGCTGCAGAAACAAAAAGAGGTCAGAGTGGGCTCACGTGTGTGTTAATTCCTCAGCTGCTTTTTTTTCCCCCTACTCACTTGTTTCAACCCCAGTAGTTTTGTGTTTTCCTCTCCTCCATCTGCAGAGGGCTAAATTTAGTTCGGTGATTCCCTGCAGTCTTCTACGCCTCACTGCCTGGTGCCCAACAGTTCAGCTCAGGTAAAAAAAAAAAAATGGTGGAAAGTTTGAACACTCCAGACTAAAAGTGTGGCAATCCCATCACAGTCAGTGTGTAAACAACTACTGGAGCAACAATTCCCTTACGATACTACTAAGATCACAATCTTTAGCCCAAAGTCACAACGTTTCAGGAACTGAAACTGAATGATTCCCATTGTCATCAGCAACACAAAATCTTGCTCATGTAAATAATATTTACACATATACGATCTAGTTAGATACAAAAAGCATTATTCCGTAGAGACAACTTTAGAGTAAAACCTTTAACACAAACCCAGCCAAACACACACAACTCTCAGTCTTTCACACAGACAGCAAGCAGGGGTATAATGGAACTGCAGAAGCAAGGGTTAGAGGGGATGAAGCAAATTAAAGAGGCAGAGGGAGCATGCAGTGGCTAGAAAAAGGGGATGGAGGGATGAGGCAGGTTCTAGTTGAAGAAAACGGATATTTGCTGCTGTCATTTCCACCCAAAGAGAACAAAAGCCAGGACTGGAGTTGGATTAGTCTGTTTGGGTGATGACAAAAGGGCCGGGAACTGAGTGAAGCCGTGTCGGTTTTCTAAAAAACACAGGTTGTTCTCGATCTCGTTGTCTAATTATCCACATTTTTTTAATGAAAAGTAAGTCAGTCAGTAACTGAGTCACTTGTGGTGGTGCATGCTTTTCATTTGTTTGATACACATTTATCAAATTTAGTGCACGTGTTAAATGAAAATGAAATTCAACATTTTTGTTTTACATCTTGTGCTAAACCAAGGGTGTCCAATCCTGGTCCATGAGGGCTGATATCCTGAATGTTTTCCTCGTTTCCTTGCTCCAACGCACCTGATTCGGTGATTAAATGACCTCTTCAAGTTCTGCAGAAGCCTGTTAATCACCCACTCATTCAAATCAGAGGTGTTGGAGCAGAGAAACCTCTAAAACATGCAGCACAGAGACCCTCGAGGACCAGGATTAGACACCTGCACTAATTAAAAACCGTAATAAGGCATTAGTGTTGTACAAGAAAATGTACACAGTGACACCTTCCTCATTTCAAAATGACTCATCATCAGCCTATCTCCTGACATACCTGAACCACAAAATGTTTTTTCCTGCATGGCAGAATGAAAATACTTTCTTTCTAAAAGCAGAAAATGAGCGATCGCTTTAAAAAATGATTAATAATTTTCTGTTTTAGGAATATTCTAAACCCTGATCGACCCTGTGAAGATGTAAGAATGAGAACAGTGGATTCCGACTCTGGCAGGTGACTGTACCTTTTCCTTGTCGCTGGCCTCTCTTGCCACAGTAGAACCCTACAACAATAAAACAAAGTGATTTAAAAGTCTATTTTAATGACAATTAATTAATGAATGAATAAAAACCTACAGCGGAGAAAAAAAGTTAACATAATAAACGTTAATAGCAGCAAACAATTGGTGGATTGCAGTAACAGCAAAAAAGTTTATTCTTAAAGTCTGGTCAGGACTTTCATTGATCCTTTCCTCTCCTACCTTGAGATCATATTTTTTGTAGACAGAAAGGCGGTGGGAGAAAACGTTGCGTGTAACAATCATGTAGGTCTCGTCTCCATCCACTGTGAGACGGTACATCCCCAGAAACTGAGGCAGCAGCGTGTTGCCATGGCACTCCACAATAAACTACCAAAAAAAAGAGAGCAAATAATACAAATTTATGGACCTCTTATAGATACAAAGGGTGCTTGCAGCCTGCACAAGTGGGTAAGAAAGAAAAGTAAAAAAACACAGCATGATTCCCTTTATGAGCTTTGTTCAGTGATCAACTTTGAATTGATAAATGGACCGAAAGGTCCTGTGGGCTCTTTTAGAACAGCTCTCCAGGGAAATCTGTACCATGACAATGTTTAAAGTTTATTGGAAAACTCTTCAATTAAACAGGCAATGAAAATTCAATGGCCACAAGGCACAAAGCTTTAAAGACACTTGTGTGTTATAAACTGGTAAAAAATATTTAAATTTGTATTTTACACTGTAAATATTTGTATTTGTAGGTGCTTATTCAGATGAAAAAACTAGAATAGAGCTTGCATTTCTCTATTTAAATGTGTTGTTTTGTTTGTTCTAACCTGATGGTATTTCTTTAAGATGTTGTGCATCTCGGCCACATCCTCACTGCTGATGGTCTTGATGACGTAGCGCTTGTCGTAGGAGGTGTGGAAGCGGGCCCCGCTGCGGCCCTGGGCTTCACTGTTCAAGGGAGCACTGCGTGTCAGAGAATTCTGTGAAAAGTAAAAGTAAATAAACTTAAAAAACATTTGAATTTCAATTGAACACTCATGATGGTATAGATAATATAATACAATATTGGTTCGAGCAGGTAAACAGTATAACTGACAATCTAAGGGTCAACAGGGCTTCCTGGGAGCAGCACGAATTTGACCAATGAGAAGGAAATGTAGAGAAGGCCTGAAGATGGTTGTGGATCACGAGGAACAGGCAGTGGGTTAATGCTTCTCGGACAAAAGCTGGGAATTGATCACTCCCGATCTAGTCACTTAGGGAGGGGGCGTCTGATGTTGAAACACCGGAAACCCTTTATGACACTAGATATTATCACTGATGTGTCCAAGTGAATCAATACTGTAGATGTAGTCAGTAACTCATTGTAAAAATGTTAAATTAGCTGCTTCGTCAGTTTCAGTATGATGCCAACAACACATTTGATTTACTTCCATTATGCCTCAACACCTTCCACGATGCAGTGGAAACATGAAGTTCTGATCTCATGCTTGCTGCCTGTCTAAAGCTGCACACAGACCCAAACAGCAGCTGCGCAGACTCTGGAGCTCAAAAGTAACATGATCCAACATCTTCCGGCTTAATCCTTCATTCTGCACGAACTCTTCACCCACCATCAGCTTTGCTACGCTCCTAAACTTTTAGCATTTATTAGCTGTGTGAGAACTAACATTCAGGATAGTTTTTTCAGTGTTAAAGGAATCTTTTTCTGTTTTGGATGGGACTAGCATTTTGTGACAATGCCATTGTTTATTAAAGTTTCTTTAAACTGGTCTGTTCGTAAACACCCCCAACTACCCATTCACTGAAACCAAGTGAACTCCAATGTAAACACGCAAGATAGACAGCTGCACTGGAGCACAGTGACCTCCAAATACTGCCAAATCACTGCACTGGCAACTGGGGGATTACTAAGAAAGAGAAGAAAATAATAGGAACACTTGGGTCAAAGTAAAGCCATGTCTGATATATTTTAGGGTAGTTGTGGATTCAGTATGTTTGGAGTGTTTAAAAATCACATGCCTAAAGTCTTAAAAAGATATCAGATCCAGAAACTTTACAGTAACTATCAATGTAAACACTAAGATGCTGTGTTTTTTTATTCTTTCAGATGACAAGAAATAGTGAAAAATCACAGAAAGGCTTCCTACCGAGAATTCCTGATCATCAATGCCAAACCTCTCCCTGAGGTTTCGAAACACAAGAGGGCAGTACTCCTTAAACTTGAAATGGCTAGGCATGTTCTCTCTGTGTTTAAATAAAAAAAAGATATATCAGGAAAGACAAAGTACACAGTTTATGATTATTGAAGCCCTGAACACACATTTTCTTTATTCTGTAACATTTCTGGGGAAATACAGAAAAGAGCTTACTTGTTGAAGAGGTGGTTGTCCACTTTAATCTTCGAATAGGCTTTAAAGTCATCTGGCATAAGCATGATGGGAATCTGAACATGGCTTAACTCGTTTATCTGTGCGGAGAAAACAAGAAAAAAAGAGACATTTTTAAAACATAAAGGAACAACAACACAGTCAACCTGTCCGGTGGATTTGATTGGCTGACTTGAAATAGAAAATACATTGAGAAAACAAAAATTGTACAAACACTTTTTAAGTCAAACCAACGCCCCACAAATGATGTCATTAAAATACACTTTGACCTCCTCCATTTCTTTAATGAGACGACTAAAAATCACAAACATAAGAATTCTGAATATTTTAAAAGCTTTTTCATGTAGCTTTTTATGATGCTATACTGTAGAACTCCTTTCCTTTTACAGGCTGGTGTACAGATTGTCTTTCTAACTTATTCACATGACAGCTTCTTCATTATAAATCTGAAAAGACAGCAACAACTCTATGTGACTGGGTTCTGGTTCAACAATCATCCTCATTTCCTATAAATTTATGTTGTACTGTACTTTCTTAAAAAAGATGAATTATCACGAGAATGTTTGACTTTTTGATCAAACATAAACCTAAATTTCTGTCCTGGATTATCAATCTGAACAAAAACCTAACAGATAAAAGCTGTTTAGATGATGTATGTATGTATATTGCTCAGGGGTGCTGTGGACTGAGAAAGTGAAAAGCATTACTTTAAGATTACGATTTGGGGTTTTTGGACCAAACAGCTCTATCCAAGCTCTCTGAGGGTTACAAAAACTGGAAAGCTCCAAAACAAAAAGAACCAAAAGAACCTCGTCTCTTTTTCGACTGCACAGAAGGCAGTCTAGAGCCAGTAAAGCCACATTATTTATATGCATGGCAGCCATCAAAAACAGAGTAACCCAAGTTGGAACACATTTGTCGTGTGTCAAGGGTGTTATGATTACAGCAAAGTTGGAAAGATTTGTGTTTTTAAAACATGAGCTTAAAATGGCAAGAAAAAGTACCAAGAGGAAAAAACATCTGCAACAGATTGTACTTTATACCACAGAGACTGAGAAAAGAACACACTGCAGCAGACAAAGTAGACGGGTGGGTAACTTGAGCAGAAAGTTTTCTCTCAAGTGATTAAAAGAGCTAATTGCTGGTATGCAACGCCACATTTTGTAATAATGTAATAAAATCGGGCTTCAAAATGTAATAAACCCGCACTAAAACCGCATTATGTAATAATTGGCGCAAAATGTAATAAAAGTCTTTAATGCATTTTGTAATACGTTGCAGCCGCATTTTGTAATAACATTATTACATTTTGTGGGGATTATTACAAAATGTGGTGGTTGCTCTTTTTTTTTTTTTAGAAATAATGTAATAAAGATCACAGACCAGCTGTTTTTGTTCATTTTAATCAATACACTTGTAATAAATGTTCATGTTGCAGATACTAAACATTTAAATCTTTGAAACTTTGGTCAATAAATGCCAAACTTTTCATCATTTAACCAATGAGCATGGTGCAGAAAAACAGCACATCTGTCACCTGAGGACCAACGCGCACCATGCGACGCATGCACACACACACACACACCCTTGTATTTGCATCAAACTGAGGACATTGTATTGACTTCTATTCATTTTTGTAACTGTATTTATGCCTAATCTAGACACTATTACTGGTCTATAACTAACCCTAACCTGAAACAAAACTTAATTGACACCATACCTCTAAACCTAACTAGTAAAGCACAGAGCTGCTAACAAAGTGAGGACATTGAAGCAGTCCTCACTTTACATCAAAGACCTCACTTTGATAGTAACTATGGCGCAAATGGTCCTCACTCTGTAAGTACACACACACACGCACAACGTACCGCTTTTGACTGATTACAATTACTAAAAGTAAAATAAACACATTATTTTAGGGGCAGAATTTGCAACCAGACATGGCCTCCTTATTACAGGAGGAGGAGAAGAGAGAGAAAGGCATGAAGGCAAAGATGCAGCTGTCAATTATAATGCAGCATTATTAATGCTCCGCTTCTGTGTTTAAAAATAAATACATTAAAATTTATTTTCATTTCTTAAAATAAATGTGAAGCACCTTCACAGTCACGTTCTGTTCCCCTTCATGAAAAAATGAAAAATTACTTTTACTGACCCCAACCACTTCTCAGTCTTTGTTTTACAGCGTTTTGTTTGCTTGTCATAGTTTCCATTACATTCTGCATAAATCAAATCTATTTTTCGGCCCTGTGTTAATTTAGTCAGTAGCGGCAGTGCATTGTGCAGTTGATGCTGTATCTCTTTCTCCTTCTCCTCTTGCAAACAAATAAGGAGGCATTATCTGATGGTTGCAAATTGCAGTGACTCAAATAACGTTAGCCGATTGTTTATTTTATTTATTTACTTATTTATTTACTTTTCATAATTGGAAACAGTCAAAAGCAGGACATTGTGTGTGTGTGTCCATGTGTTGCATGGTGCGTGTTGGTCCTCCCGTGAGACAGATGCGCTGTATTTCTGCTCCACGCATCGCACTCCTGCAGGAATCTGTCTATGAATAGGCAACAAAATTATGAAAAAGTTTGGCATTTATTGATCAAAGTTTTAAAGATTAGTTTCTGCAACATGATCATTATTATAAGTGTATTGATTAGAATGAACAAAAACAGCTGGTCTGTGATCGTTTATAACATTTTTACATTACAAATTTAATAATGATATTACATAATGCGGCTGCTTTTAGTGTGGGTTTATTACATTTTGAAGCCCGATTTTATTACAGTATTACATAATGTGTCATTATTACAAAATTCGGAGTCACATTGAATGATACCCTGCAAAATTTATAATCTAATGAATCGATACAGTGATGTTAATAAGATTAAACTGACACAGAAATTCTGTCTGTTTCTCAGGTACTCCCATCTATTGCTGCATAACACTGTTTTCTAATCCGTTTCAGTCTGGATAAGGTGATGGTCTGAGCTTTAACGACAGTCAGTGGATAAAAAATAAATCTGAATGCCTAACAAATTAAGTGCCATGGTTACCATTTAAAACTTTCTTCAATAAAAATGGACTCAATCATTCAAATGGAGGAAAAAAGTTACTGTCTCAGGACTGAGTTCAATAAATGGCACTAGAGATGTCCCGATCTCATATCAATATCTGATATCGGTTCGATATAAGCAAACAAAATGAGTATTGCATTATATCGGCCTAGATCTAAAATCCCAGATATACAGTAAGCAGCTGCTCCAGGATTTCTATCCAGCAGCGCTAGGATCCAGAATAAGTAACTTGACCTTGAATGGTTTATTTGTATATTCTGTTTTTATTGGATTTTTTTTTAGGTAATTTTTCAGGGTCTTCTTTTTTATTAATTTTATTTGATTGTAGAATGTTCTTATGAAAGTAAAAATATTATGTAACCCATTGGTTAATAATAAACGGGTCTGTTTTTCTCATACCTACTGTTGTTGACTGTTGTTTACTATTTGACTTGAGCAAGACTTTTTAAGATTCCACACTACAAAAAAGTAATGAAAGAATGTAGGATTCGATCTGATATCGTATCGGGTCGATATCAGCATGGGCCCAAACCCGAGGCTGCAATATCGGTATCATATCAGAACAGAAAAAGTTGTATCGGGACACTCCTAAATGGCACCACGTATTGCTCAGATTTATCCAATCGATATCAATCAGTTTTACAGCACAAGTTGTTTACAGTAAATGTATGTTTTAATGTAGCACGCGGAGCGTGAACAGTAAACTTGCTCAGTTAATCAACAACCGCTTACATCTGGACCAAACGTGTCCCAATCGGGTCACTCATGGGTTCCTGTTAAGCTGAGAAAGCTTCCCTATAAAAACAGTTACAGGAACGATACAGTTCCTGGAGAACAACAACAAAAAGGAAGTACAACTGGCCTATATAGTTACAATTGTGCAAAAAAAACACTACAGTCCAAAAGCTCCTATTGAGAAATAATTTACAATGTTTTATGTTTGCTTCCTTTTTTATATGCCGATTTTGTTAATTTGGTAAACTTCCTTAGCAGCATGTCCTGTCAGGCTTTCTGCACAGATTTTGAAGTTGCTGAATTAACATCAAGATCCAAGTTAGTTGCACATGAAAAGGGAAGAGAAAAGGTTAAATCTAATTGCAACAACTTCTCCTAACAGAAATACATAAAAATGTAGCGACGTGTGCTGATTATGCGTAATGGAAAAAAAAAAAAAGAACTAAAATGCGTGTTTTAAAAATGTAATTTGGCATAATCAGGTCTCAGATATGACCATGTTTAGAGAAGATGTGAGCTTTTAGACTGATTCAGACTCAATGATTATGACTGCATGTTTTTTCTAGTGACTCAACAGAATGAAACCCTGCAGGGCACCTCAATCCTGACACATTAATTAAACCAAACTGCTTTGAGCACTTTCAGCACAGTGCAGGAATTTCTACTCAGAACGGACCATGCTTCACAATGCTGCTTTACGTAGACCTGACATTTGTTATGACAGCAGGCACAGCTTGATAAACATATGATGTGTGCTTGTCTGTGTACATGTTTATTTGTTGATGCCTGCAGGCAGGGATGTTGGCAGGTTGCTTGGTTTATGCTCTATTAATAACCTTGTGTTTCACAAAGCATTTTATTGTCACTGATGCACTGAATATGCTCCAATTTTTATAATTTATTGGCTATAACATAATTGATGAGTGTGCGTTTTTCAGTACAGTCCTGAATAAAACCTGAGCTTAATTATACAATCAAAAGTTGAGTTCTGATGAAAGATGAGCTTCCTCACAAATTTAGAACACATTATTTGCCTTTTTCATATTATAAAAGTATTTTTTTTTATTCTCCCAGTTCATTTATTCACTTCATTTCAATGAGAGTCACCACTGTCTCTTAAATATGTTATGTTCAACCTTTTTTGCCTCCTTTGCATCATTTTCTTTTCTTCCAGAGTCAAATTAGTTGCAAAAGTAGGACTTAGTTTGTTCACATTATAATTTAAATGCAACCTCCATCAGACTCCAGTGTGACTGGTCCACAGCCCTAAAGTGACCCGCCAAAGACGTGATGTCACACGCAGCATGCTTCGTTTTCAAAAGTGAATATGGATGCTACACGTTGATACAACTAAAGTACGTCATCAAATGTCTCTGGCTGCAGTTGGTCAGGTCTAGGAAGCTTATAGAAACAATGCCACAGAGAACGTGTGCTGTGATCACAGCTAAAGGCGATCCAATGAAATATTAGACTAAAGTGTGCAATCTTTTTTTTTGGTGGCGACTTTTTTTTGGCCAGGCAGTGTATAACAGTTTTTTTTTGTATGAATAGCTTGACCGCTATCTCTGTCTATAACGCAGTTAACAAACTTGACCTAAATATTGCACACCTGCATTTTAAGAAGGGTTCATAAGCTTCTTGCTATAAAAAAGGGAAACTAAACGTGCTCCAACTGAACGTCCATGTACTTTAAATATCTCCTACTATTCTTGGATTGACGGAAAGCAACATCAAAGTATAGAACTAGCATATCTCAGTAAGAGAAAAGACTATTTGAAGAAAGAAGAGGGACGGAGTCAGCGGATACCATATCAGAGGACATTTCAGCCCCCTCGTGTGACAGGCACTTACGTCACGCTGATGTTATAAAACAGATGCATCCTTTGGTACTCAGAAAGGAGATGTCACCTAATCAACAAGGCTGTGTTTCACACACGAGCTGAGACAATGCTAACATCACATGCATACGTACAAATCTGTCAGCATTAATCAAGTACTGGCTAAAAGGTTTGTAAATATGAAACTAAGACGGAAATATTGATGGAATCACTTTCTGATTTTTGTAAGATTACTAATTTTACAATCAAACACTAAATATTAATTTTACATAAGGAATTTCAGTAATGTTCAGAGCTTGTTTTATCTTCATAGCCACTTTCAGAAACTGTATTTTTAGGACAGTATTTCTATCCTTATCAATCGCATATGTGCCTTTTGTTCATCTTCCTGCAGCTATCAAACTTGCAGACAAATTTCACACTACCACTTCCTTCTCGTCTCCATGGTGATGAAGACTGGTTTTCCGGCCCAGAGTGAAGCAAGTGTGTGCTGTTGCTCCATTGGACAGGAAGTTGGTGAGAGTAAGCGTGCTCTGTCAGCAACATGGTATGACATTGTTTTTCTGACTCACTTGCAACAGATGACAGTTCACTAATGGTAAGAAATGGCAGGGAGAAACATCTCCTATTGAAATCTAATAAAGAAATAAGACTACTCAGGCGTGCCATTAGTTTGTGTAGCCATCTATCAATAAGAAAACTATATCCATTTCTAATTATCGATAACTGATTTGTGAACTTTAAAAACAGTTAATGTGGCATTGTCTTAGTATCTCTAAATTAACAGTTATAATCAAATATGGTGGAAACTGGATAGTTTTTTTTTTTACATGTATTATGTATTTTTTTAACTAGCTAGAATATTACAATAATGATATGAGGACATTAGCCTTGTTTAGCCTGGGCAATGCCATCCATCCATTCGTTATCTTTACCCATTCTGGGTCAATGGTGTGTGTGTCCAGCAGTCACTGCTAGGGGTGGGGTACTAGACAGGTTCAAGTCCATCACTGGACCACATGGAGACAAACGAGGCAAACAAGCATTCAGACGCTCATTCACTTCAAGAGACATATTACAGTTAACAATAAACCGAGGAAGGGGGAGGAAACCAGAGCAACCAGAGAAAAACCCCACATGTACAAGAAGAAACCTACTCCCAGAACCTGGGAATAGGTTTCTTCCCAGGCCGGGATTCGATCCTGCAACCTTTTTTGCTGAGAGGCAACAGCTCTACCAATTTCGCCACTGTGCAAGACTATTTCAACTGATGTAATGTACAACCTCTGCACCCTACTTTTACCATACCACACGATGGGTTTCTAGGACACTACAAAATGTGTAAAATCGTGTGGTTAAAATGTCAAACAGCTCTACAGAACAGTTACATACATCTTCAAACACAAACCAAGTGTTTTTGCAGCATTCATTCTCAACTTTATAAGAGATTTCCATTTAGTTCTGCTAATATTGAAGTCACAAAGACCAGTGCACAGGTCAATTGTATTCCATCTACTATCAAAAAGAATTTGTGTACAAGAAAGAGTCGCTGCTTTAATAGTTTCTACCGACCAGTTATTTTAATGACTCATGAATATTTTTGTATTGAGATATAAAAAAACAACATTAAAAAACAGGCTTCAAGGAGAATGTTTGCTAAAATCATCTGTTGGGGAAAATTGTAGCAGAAGAAAGCAGGGCATCTTTGATGTAATCTAAGATAATGTTTAAAATTCTGGTCTGAAACATTATTACAGGAAAATAAGTGCACTTAGAAGCAGTTTTTCTACACTGTAGTGTGCCATAAATTAGCCATGAGCTCTGCTTTAGAGTGCCGTTTACTTTGTCACCATTTTCTCAAATGAATTACATCCATGTTTCTATGCATCATTGCTGCACAGCGTATCAGGGGACCACACTTATGGAGCACAGTACAGACCTCTGACCGTAAACCTACAACCAAAGTGTGCTAGCACTGATAATATTAGCCACACTCTACCATCAACTATAAACAGATTCTGTGATCACATAACCTTATAAAGAAACTTTGTGTGCTTTTTTGACTTTGAAGCTGACTGATCAAGTACTTTCCCCCTTTTGAATCAGAAAAGACATACCTATCCAAAACACCAGCACTTACTGACTTGTATGTGCAAACTGAAACAAATTGATGCTTCCTGGTGGTCCTGTTTCTGTTCTAGGGTGGCAGGTTTTCTGTTTTCTCCACCCATAATCATCACACACATTAGCTGCAGGTCACTCCTGTAGATATTTATAGAATACCTCTCTTATGCAATCATCCACAGAACCAGACAAAGCTATTCTAAGTAAGATGGAGAGGCAAGGTGCAGTAAAGAAGTTGAAGACGAAGAAGAGCAGGAGAAGAAAGTGTGGCATGTAGACAAAATGAAGCAAAAATAGATGCAGAACGATCAATGGATGACCAAAATAGAGTTTAACTGAGGTTTTGAATTAAACTAACACTACAAAAAACTAAATAATGAAAAAAATAAGAGAACTTTATTCCTGAGTATAACTTTGCACTGTCAGCTTGGAGCTATGATCTCGAGATATTGTTTAATTTAATTTGTATACAGTCAGGCAGAGCAGAAAACCTATCATTTCCAGTGTCCAGCATGTCAACATAAATCATGGCAAACACAATCTTTGTTAATGTTATTAGACTTTGAATCAGGACATACATCTGAAGCATTTAACAATTATAACATTTTAATCCATGACGTTTGCACCAACTAATGCTACATCTCAATTCAGATATTTTGCTCGGTTTCAAGGTTTTGTTTCATTTGATTGTTCGCATTATAATTTCACTGCGACATCCATAAGACTCCAGAGTGAACAGTACTGTATTCAGACATAAGCGACTGGCATGCACAAACCAAGACATGTCACACACAGCATGCCATGCTTACAGAAGTAAATATGGATGTTACATGTTAGCATGGATGAATCGATTCTGAGATTGTTGTGTAATCGAGACAGTAGAAACAAACTCAAATATTCATCCCATCATGCTAGTAAATACAATCCAACATGTTGGTATGGTACCGTTAGCATCGTATGTTGGTATAAATTGTCAATCATCGAGGACATGACAAATTTTTTGGTAGATTTTTTCTTTGTTGTAACAGTTCTTGACAATAAATCATACCGTTGGTAAGCCTGTTAATTTCCCTTTAGAATGGTGCCACATTTGTAAGGAACATGCATTTGTGGGATGAGCAGCAGAGTTGAGTAATATGTGGGTTGCACACATGAAAAAACTGCCAAATCTTGCCAAAAAAATATAAAATCTATCAATATCTAAACATAACATATAACATAAAATTTGTATGAAACATGACATGACTGCTCAGACTGCAGTCACTTTGAAAAACATTGGATATGCATTCAATTTCATACCACATATAGGACAGGGTTAGGTTGGATTGGGGGGTTTCAGATTTATCATGTCAAACTGTCATAAAAAGTACAAAATGGGTTGCATGTGGGATTTAAAAAAAATCTGATTATGGTCACTTTTGCCTGCGGTGTGAACATAGCTATATGGTAGAAAAAACTATTTGACTCTAATTTTTATAAAACCACAACCAACTCTGATCAATAAACAACCCTTTAAAGCTTTGATGGATGCCAGCACAGTTTTAATTATTAGGATTTAAGTAAAACAATTGGTTTTCTGTCAAAAATGATTTTCAGCACCAGGAGAAAAATCTATCCACTCAGCTAAAAATTGATTCAATTGACTTTGTTCTATCTACAGATAGATCTTACTAATGGCAATGCAAAAACAAATGTTTTATCTAAAAAACTACAACAAAAACACTGAACAACATCACTTATTGAAAGTTTTCAGATCTTTTACTTTGCACGTAGAACAATTTAGGCAGTTGTGACACTCTTAGGTCGTACTCGTCACCAGTACACCTTTTATCTATAAAAAAAATATTCAAACTCTGCTTAGGTAGAATGGGGCATAGAAACAGACTTGTTTTTATTGTTCACTACACAAATATATTTGCAATAGTCTTTCTTGGTGAAATCTGTGGATCTTATGTCATAACTGGAGCAGATAAATGACCAACAAGTTAAACCTCAGACCTTAGCAGGAGGCATTTTGGCTTACAAGCCAAGGCGAGGGGGTGAGTAACCCGTACATTTGTGCATGTATTTGCACGTTGCCTCTGCAGTCTGATTGTAATCTAAGGCCTCACCCCTGCTCTATAGCAGTGTCCTGTTATTTAAGTATTGAGGTCACTTTTGCAATCTCTGTGCTGCAGTAAGTAACTCTCTAATAATGTTTCCAAACTACAGTCTTTTAGTAACCCAATGGCTCAACCTGGTGATCTGACACAGAATCTCCTTTTTATGAAGCTGGCTGTATCAAAGACCGAGCTCTTTCTCAGGCAATAGAGAAAAATCAGTGCCTGAAGCGTAAGAAGGAAATGTGACGGTGGAGCGCCGGAATTCTGATACGCAATCCAAGAGAAGTGTTTGAACATGCAGGTTCTCAACACATCTGCCCCTTCAACGTAGTTCTTAGACACCAGAACCTGATAAAAAATAAATAAAATAAAAAATGATTTCATGCTCTTTGATTGGAACTTGATGGACAACAATGGGTAAAACTATAAAATTTTCAAATGTAAAAAAATAAATAAATAAAATCTAATCTATGAACGTGTTCTGTTGATATGACAGTTTATATATCTTAAGTCATATTTAACAGGGAAAAATGGAATAATGTAGAAGAATTTCAAACTATATTATATGCTTCAAATAACATTTAAAGAAGAAATAAAGAATAGTAAAGCAAAAATAAGTGGAGGTAAACCTGCTGTGAACTTTACTTTACTTTGCCGCACAGGCTTAACACCACAACCAGCTGGACACTAATCCAACTACAGACTACAGCTTAGGGATACAGACCTTTAGATCTTTAGCACTCCTGACTTTACATACACAAGGCTATTTTGAGGATTTGTAATCCAAACCTAACTCTAACCTTAACAGCACCAAAATCCAACCACCGAGGGTGTGTTAAAGGCTTATTCTTATAAAAAAAAAAAAAAGTGTATCGATTCAAACCTTTATATGTCATTAGTCCTAGACATGAAAGAATCGGTAAACGAATAGCAACTGAAATCCTAAATATTAAGCCTGGCTAAAGATTTATATTCACAAGATAAGTAATACTGATTAAATAATAAACCATTAAAACCCTAATTTCACAAACTTGAACAACAACCACCATCATCATAAAACATCCTTATTTAATGACAGATTAATTATAAACCTACATTTTTTTATTTCCTGCTTTTATTTTCTCCTGTTTTTTGATTTAATTTGTTTTGCATTCTGTATTTGAATGTTGATTCTGTACAGCACTTTGGTCTGCTGTGGTGCAAAAAGTGCATTACAAATAAAGTTGGACTGGATTGGACACATAAGAATAAATTCAGACTTTATTCAATTTGCAGCATTTATTATAGTTTATGAAAAAATGCTATTAAATTGGAAAGTAGCATTCTGACCAGAAAATACATGACACAAAACTGCCTGCAGACTTGAACAAGAAAAAAAAAAAACTGTCTTTTGCTTCTCCACTTCTACCACTAATACCGTATCATTATATCATAGAATAGGCAAAGTAAACCATTTTAATGGTGAACTTTCACTTCTCTCTGGAATACTTCTGGTCAGAACAGCCTACAACATTTAAGAAACAATAAATTTTCAGATTAATTTCATTACCTCAAACATGTACATTACACATCTCTGCTGAGCAAGATGTGCCTCGAGTCATAACCAGTGTAAAAACAATAAAGATTATTGCTTAACTGATCTCAATTATAGCTTTATTACAACCACTGCTGTCTTCAGTGGTAGACCCAAGAAGCTGAATGAAGAAAATAGAGGAGCATCAACTCAGTTTCTGCTAATCTTGCACATTTCTGCTGGATGTCACAAGCTTCTATGTGTACCTTAGACACTAAATGTTACAAAGTTGTTGTAAAGTTTAGCACGAACTTCATAAAGCATTTTTAGATTAACCTGATCCAATGACCTATTACCGAATCAGCATTATCAATAAAACTGACACCAATAAACAGACACATTTCTCCCACAATAATTAATTATGATGAAGAAATGAAATACCTTACAATCATTTTGTGTGGTATAACCCATATGCAAATATGTTGTTGTTGCAATACATTTGTTTTTGACAGTTTTCGTACATACTTTGCTTCAAAATAAACAAGCATAAAATTCCAACAGAAGCTTCTCTTTCCTGTTCTTTAACCCCAGCTGGTCAAGGCAGATGGCTGCTCATCCTAAACCCGTTTCTGTTAGAGGTTTCTTCCCACTGTTGCCATTGTGCTTGCCCGTGATGAGAAATTGCAACCTAGTGAAGATACGATGCCCTTTAATGGCAAAATGGCATTTTGTAATGTAAGCAAATGTTTTCTTACAGTGCCCTGAGATGATTACTGTTGAAGATCTGCTTCCTTGTGTTTCAGTATCAAGAAAGGTAGCGTAAATGTGCATGACAGTAAGCCAAAGCTTCATTTTATTGCACAATTCTTTCAGTTGAACAATATCCATGATAATACTGTTTCGACTATACCATTCTCAGTAAGTAAAGATCTGATCTTCTTTAATTAAGCAGCACACATGCATTCAGCCACACTGACAGCTGACATCTCCTATTTGACGTTCAGCAGCAACAACACAAAGACTCAGTTTTGACAGCAGACAGGACTTAATGTGGATCATCAAAAAGGGTGAGGGAGACATGATGATGAGACCATCATGAGGATATTAGACGGAACTCACCGAGTGATTGACTCCCCACATAAGCACGCTGAGCAGAGGGTCGCTGGCACGGAAGAGCTTTACTTTCTGGGCGACGAAGTGCTTTTTCTTCGTCTTCGTTTTGCTGGCAATGGCTGCGGCGATGCCTCCTGCCGAAGCCATATTTAAGCAAACTGGCTGGTGGATGCAGTCTCTGGGCGATGGTGATGATGCAGTGTATTTAGCTCACAATTCAATAACACCAACACTATTCATTTGGCCAGTTCGCAAACCAAAAGTGACCCAAGTCCCACACAGCTTGGCTAAAGCTAAACGGAGTAACAGTCTTTGAAAACAGGATGACACGAAGCCAACAAGGCTGTTCTCATTCACCTTAAAACAGTCCTTCTCTTCCCCCAGCCCACATCAACGCTCTTCCTTTCCTCGACACGTCTGGAGCTTTCAGTGAGCTGGCGTTAGCATATCCGATTAGCTCGCTGTAGCGCTAGGTTAGCAAACACCAACGATAAATTTTTGTAAAATTATAAACAAAAGCAACATGAAAGACGTAAATCACCGAGGGAAATTAGCAACAAATTGCGATTCACCCTTGAAATAAAACATTAAAATGATAAATAAATGACGCTGTTTGCCTTAACTAATCGCTCCGGACAAACAGATACGTCTTCCCGACCCTCGCTCGCCATATGACGGCACAAAGCTGAAGCAGCCTCCGGTCACCACCACCGCTACCGTTAGGCTGCAAGCTAACGGCTACTAGCCACAGATGCTGAGCCCTCCTACGCGGTCGGAGCTAGAAGTCCGCGGGGATGACGAGGGTGTATCCTGTCATATAAAACACCGAAGCAGCAGTAGATACGACGTAATGTCACCGGGTGGTCAACTCCAGCTTAGCGGCATTTGATGTTCATGTGTGTGCTGCTGTCAACTGACAGCCCGACAGGATGGGAGGTGACAGCCCGGGACTTTAATGTCTGCTGCTGCCTGCAGCTCCCTCCTCCTCCACCGGGCTGGTGCCCCGCCACACTGCTGATTTTTTTTAAATTTTTTATATATATCAGACGTAAGACTTCTGAATGTAGGTTTGCACATTTCAAAGGAAAATGTTGCAACTGACTCAAAAACGGCCATTGAAGTGTGCATGAACCTTGGCCTGGTTTTAAATGAGGCTCTTTTCAGGAAACAGCGATAAACGTCCCGCACTACCAGAGGTCACTCGGTTTTCTGGTGCATACTACGCTGTTTCCACTGCCATATTGCTGTGTCAGTACTTTTCTTGAAGCAGGAGGCCTCGGTGTGCTGATGCTGACTATCTCTCATTTGTTTTATGAGTCACTTCTTCACAGCAGCACATTTGGAAGCCTACCTCACCATCGCTGGTGCCCACAGATCCAGCGGCGGTTCTAGGGAACTCCACAGAGAGGTGGCTGCAACTGGAGGGTGGGGTGGGGGGTTGCCACCCATAATGCCACCCTATTTGTAGGCTAGATAAGTGGTTGGGGTCCTGAAACATCAAAGTTGGTTCTTGAAAAGATTTTCAGAATTATTCACATTTAAAAATTATTTCTAATATTTTTTTTGCCTTAGTTGTTACAAAAGAGTGTAGTTGTTGTACTTAAAATGAATCAAAGTAGCATAAAAAATATTGTTACTATATCCTTCATCTGACCTGATATCAATGTTTATCAATCAAAAAATAGTTGGGGACACATATCTGCAACTGTTATTTTGTGGGTTAAAAATGGACAAGTTTGGGAGCCTGTACAAAATGTGTTTTTTTTTGTATATTTTGCACAACGTTGAAAGTCAAGGACATCTCCATGGAACTTTTATCTCTATCCTGATTTATTTTTTTTTATTATTATTAAACTTTTATTTCACCAGGAAAATCCCACTGAGATCAAAAATCTCTTTTGCAAGAGAATCCTGGCCAAGACTGGCAGCGGTACACAGAGGTTACAGAACATTCACGGCAAAAATAGAAAAACTTAGCACCGTCAGAATTTACACACAACCCTTGAATTTTACTAAGAGCTGTTTATGCAAATTTTGTAATTCATAGCCATAGACAAATAAACTGAAAGCATAATTTTTGTACAAAAGTTTTTTTCCCTGAAACAATCAATTTTAACCACCCTGCTGGAATCTTATGGCACAGTTTTCCACCTTAAAAAATAAATCACTAGACCTGCTGCATATCACTGCCACAAACTCTGAAGCATTTTTCCAATTTGATTATTTTAATGCTAGATTCTTGCTTTTTTGTGTCCTAACATTTTTTAGTATTATTTTCAATTATCGTCCCTCCATTTTTTAAATATTTAATACCTTAATATGCTTTTTACATTTCCCTGCACGCTTGCATTAAAAAGCATATGAATATATTCGATTTCTGTTGCACTTATTTATCATCAGCTTTGGCAACAGAAATATTGGCAGTCAGGCATCAGCTTATAATTACAAAACGTCTGCTATAAACAATTTATCACAAGGCATTTGTTGTCTAGAAACGCAGTTTCAACTTCCTCATTCTATTATTATTTATTTAATTTTTCAAAACTCTGAACTGATTTTGGTTCTTGTGGTCAATTGGTATAACATATGTAACATTTAAACATGTCTCTTTTTAGACTGGAAATGGAAAATAAGTCAGTGAATGTTTAAAACTAAAATTGAATGTATGGTTAAACTTGCTATCAGGTTAACTTGTGGTTTAAATTGTTTTACAAACTAATTTCATAGATAAGAGACTATTAATTGATTATTGAACAGCTTAAGAGGATTTTTCTTTTTTTCTGACCAAGGAATGAGAAGCAAGTCAAGGAAGGATGAAACACTATCCAACATTGAAATGTGATCAAACATAATTTAACCAAATACATATAGTTATCTATTAGATGGCCTTGTTTTAAATGTAATTTACAATAAACTGAGCCTCAGTGTTATGTCTTCCCCTCCTCAAGAAATTTGCAGAGTTTTCTTGTTACTGTCTCCCCCTGTTGCTGGGAGATGAGAATAAGATTTCTCAGCTGGGACTTGAATCCTCTGAGTCCCTCTGCAGGTTTATTATCACAACAAACTGGTTACAAGCAACTGACATCTTTGCAGATGTTTCTGATGATTTATAACACAAGATTTACAACGAGTATCTATAGCAGTTCTTTCTGCATTTATTTACATGTCAGGAGATTTAATCTGTGTAATAAAAAGATTCAGAACTGACTATTTTGTCAGTTCTGAGGAGAAACATGTCAAATTGGCTTTTTTTGAGCTTTATATCATGTAATTTCCCAAATTAAAAAACATACCCAGAGTGTTACGATGACTCAAGAAATTCTCAAATGTTCGGTGGTATTTGGAGCTGCCTAAACATTTTCTGATGCAAAGCATCGCCTGTACCTATCCTCCCTGGAGCTCTGTGCAGCTGAGCTCCCGCCCCACAGAGCACCTCTCCCCCGAAGCATTGTCGTGAAGATGTGCTGAAGTGGGATTGTTTGAAATGGTAGGGAGTTCTTAACCCTTCTTAAAATTGGGTGACCAGAACTCTAGAGACAGAGGCCAATTTTACACCAACTGAAGGCAACATGGTTACTTGATTGTGGCATAAAATCGAAATATATGCTTGGAAAATACAGAATAATCCCCCTTTAAATTATAAATAGCCTCACCTTGAATGACTGACTTGTGACTTTTTCTTGTGTTTTATTTAAAATATTATGCAAACAGTATTTTGAACAAACTATAGAATGCCATACAAAAAAAACCCACTTAAAAGTAATTTTCATTTCAAAACTTACAGTAATTGTAGGTCTTTTTAATGTTTTTAAGGCAAAGCACAATAAAAACAATACACTCTTCATATATTAAGGTTTTTTTCTGCTCCAGAGGATCCATGAGTTTGTAACATCATGTCTTGCCTCTCTGTCGGTGGATTCCATCAGAAAAGTCCAGATCTCTGAGAACAATGTCCTCTGATCCAGCTCAGCCTCAGACGTCACAAAGCACTCATCATCTTCACGTGACTCAGATCGATGTTGTAAAGTTTTAAATGTCATGACGACCCAAGAAAAAAAAAAATTAAACATGTTGGAATTCTTTAGTGCACAGAATTAAACTTTTTATGTATTTGACAAGAGTGAAATAAAAACCCACCAGGGACAGTTACAGCAGATATAGAAACTGGATCTAAGATTTTAAAGTTTTGACTCAGCAGCTGGATGGAAGCTGTTCAAATTTCTGTTGCCACACTTGACAGAAGACGATTTCAGTGAACGTAACATCTGATCACATGAAGGCCTACAGGGTCTGACTAAAGAAAAAGAAACGAGGGCAAAGGTTTGTTTAAAGACTGACCATGATGCTCTCATGTTTGTTTAGTTTTAGTGACAAGAATATTTTCATGTCTGGTGTTTTGGATCTGGGAAATGTCCAAAAGTTGTGCGGTGGTCGCTATTCTTTTAAATTTGAACAAAACTAACAAACAATGGATAAATTATGAGACAATATTATATAACAAAGTAATGAAAACAGAGCTGGAGGGCTAAACCTGTTGGTGACTCAGCTTAATTGTTTGTCAGATGAACCCTTTGTGTTGAGGATGTGTAGATTTGGGTAAAACATAGAACATGATCATTTAAAATGAACCAATAAATGTTGAATTGTATTAATGGAAACATATTTCTCAGTGTAACATATTGGTAATAATGTCTAAAATGTATTTCCTGAAATAACCAACAGATGGCAGCAAAGGGCAACATATTTAATTTTACTCATTTTTTCTTTATCTTGAGGTGGAGTAATTAGTTTTATTAAGAACATTTGTTATTATTGTTTGAATGTTCTTGTCTATTTCTTGTGTTTCTCTGTGTCTCAGAGCTGGAGCAACACATATGGTGAATGGACAGGTTGGATTTGGATCCTATTTTTTGATATCTAGCATAAATGGTAATCTCTTGGGTGAACATCCAGGGTCAGTTAATCCCAAGTTTAGAAAGTCATGAGGGAAAAACAACTCCCACGTTGGGTTCTGCTTCCAACAAAAAAAACTGAAATATACTCTGAGAACACAGGAATTTGGGCAATCTTTGAATGAATGTTAATTACTTTCTATTATATTTTTTATTTATAATTAAGCATTACAACTTCTTGGTTGGGTTTGAGAAAATGTAATTAGCAAGGAAGAATTTAACCTGTGCATGATCCACTAAAACAAAGACAAACTTTGAAAAAATTTGATTTTATAAGATGTAAAACATTTGAATCAGATCTCTTCTCACACTGAAGTTCAGATAAAACATTGTGGAAACCAAAGAGTACTCATTTACTGTATCTTCACAGTTAAATGAGGTTTTTGTTTTAGATCAATCAGGGAACTATTTGAAGATTGGAAAAAAGAAGATTTCCTGGCTGTAAGATCATTGTTACCCTCCCCTTGCCTGCTCCAATCCACTGCTTCACTTCCCCCTCTCCCCCGGCAGCCGTTGGTGAGCCCCACCAGCGAGGGAGGCCTCACTGGGTAAACGATCCCCTCTTTAAGATGCCAACACACACACAGCCTTTGTGTTCAGCCTGAAGAGCTTCTGATCCATCCGACACCCACAATTATCAACACAAGAACAAAAACCATTCGGATACATGTAGACGCTCTATCTGCATCCAGTTACTCTCACTTCACCAGAGCAGATCTCAACATCACAAGCATTTTAAAGCAGATTATATAATCCAATCAGGAGATTTTTTTTCTATGCTTTGTGTGACTCATTTTTGAATTTTTAAAACAACACGCCTCTTTCACAGTTAAATCAGTTATTTTCTTTGCTTCTTTTTCTTTTCTCTAGACTTGTTTGGGCCAGAAGGCAAAGCTTTGGTCCAAACATGTGATCCAGGCCTCACCTGTGGTCTTGAGACATGGATCTGAAAGCTTCTTGAAAAATAGTTAAATTTGGCTGCAACTGTCAATGCAAAAAAACCCACCCCAATAAATATTAGCACCTTATATTTTAGTTATTATTAGGGAATGTCATTAAGTGTTGTAATAATAATAATAATAATAATAATAATAATAATGAATTTAATTTATAAAGCGCTTTTCATTTATAAAAAATCTCAAAGTGCT
>JARVJO010000165.1:18769955-18795039 GCA_031762555.1 Cynodonichthys magdalenae | reverse complement strand
TTTGAGGAAATTTTCCCCACGTAGTAGGAAAAACCCGTCCACACACACACACACACACACACACACACACACACACATATCCTCATTTGATTCCTTCCCAAAGCCTGGTCTCTGCGGAGTGTTGTGTGGGTTTTGTTTTCCGCTGTGACTGGAGGGTGGGATAATGGGGCACAATTAAATTGCGCTCGGCTTATTTACTTTTATCTGGGAAAACAAATTGGCTGCGCAGCCGGGGAGGGCTGGTTCGAATCTGGGAAACCTCACATAAAGGTCCGCTGAGGAAGACGAGCAGAAGAAACCTCATTTTACTGAACTCTGTCAATTACAGCCACAATTACTGAGATCCTTATTCCTTTTCACTGCATCATTTAGGAAACACACTCCTCTCCTTTAATGCCTCTTATGTTGCATAAAGCTAATATAAGCAAAGCAATTAAGGGATTAGACAAAGAGGAAACAACTAAAGGCAAAAATATATTTCACCAACTATGTGCTGAAAGAAATTCTAACTTAGCCAGCATCGTGTTTATGCTGAAACTAATTTATAAACCCTCAGTTCTCTCACCAACAGATGAGAGTTAAAAACCCTCCGGTAACCGAATAAACTCTGAACAGACTAAAGGAATTACATTTTCTGTAAAAATGCAGTTTGAATCTTGAGCTGAATTACTTCTGCTGAAACTTGCTAAAAAATAAAACTGAGTGGTTAAAGCTGAAAGAAGCATAATGCTAGCTAAAGGCTAAAAGAGGACAAAATATTACCTAAAAACTAAAAATAGCACAATACATAACAGTCAAAAATAGCAAAATGTTAACTGAAGGCTAACAGTAAGAAAATGATAGCTAAAACTAGTAAAAGTTAACATAAAAAAGTAGCAAAATGGTAAATAAAAGTAGCAAAAGGCTAATTAAAAGCCAAATGGCTAGCATATAGACTTAAATTACAGCTAAAAGTAGCAAAGGGCTAAATAAAAGCCAAAATGGTAGCAAATAGTCTCAAATTATAGCTAAAACTAGCTAAAGGCTTCTGAGAAGCTAAAAGTAGGAAGTTACAAACAACAAACAGCTGTGACACCATCAACTGAATGAGCTGAATGTTTTAATGTCTGAATGACTAAAAAAGCACAACTAAAACAGTTAGTTTGCACAAAATGTACGGAAACAACAGGTTAACGCTGACTCAGCAGTAAAACAACCTGCATAAAAATAATGCAATAATCCCCTTTAAACACTAACCTAACTGTTGATGTTAAACATTTGATCACGGTTAGAGATGATTGTGATCAAATTGTTGAAAGAGGAAAGGGAGAGACGAGGAGAGGAGAGGAGAGGAGAGGAGGGGAGGGGAGGGGAGGGGGCTCACAGATGAGATGTCTGTTGCCTGAGGGGAGTCCTCACTTTCATCTCAGAGATGCTGAGATGGGAACTCATTTTCATCTGGGCTCGGTGGGCCTTTGATAGTGAGCTAACCTAACGAGACCTCGCGGACTGCTTTAAGAACCCAAACATTTGCTCTGGTTGGTGCACGCTGAGTGAACGTGTGTTCATTTCAAAAGGTATTTCTGTTGACGTGCAAACCAATGTAGGCTTGAAGAGAGCTTCAAGATTATTAATATTTTTATTTCCTGGTCCTCCTACCTCCTGCACTTGTATCAATAACATGTCTAAAGGCTTTCATTTCCGTTATTGTCATTGCACCGTGTACAACAAAATTACTTTTCTCATGTGGATCACATAAAACACGTAGGACACATAAAAAAACTATTAAAACAACAGAAGGCAATAAAATTGAGGTAACAGGAGAGAAGAGTTTGAGATTTTACTGCTGACTGCAGGAAAACAAGACTTCTGGATCCAGTTCAGTCTTCGACAAACATTCTGTTTTTTATCTCAGTCACATCTTTGCCATTTACACGATTGAGAAAAGTTTTTTGCCAGCACGTATCTCATTCTGCAGTTTTTCCGCCACTATTTCAACAATTTATATATCAAACCGTTCAGCACCTACAGGACATTCCGGCTATGACTTTTGGGGCTTCAGCAGTTTATACTTTTTGAAATATTTAGATTTTTCTGCCATGTTTTCTCAATGAAAATGAATGGAGCTGTTGTCAACATCCTTAATATCCTTTAACATTTTTTAAATTTTTACTGTACTTTTTTTCTTTTACTAATTTTAGCTTCTTTCAGAGTAGATACCATTCTGACCTTTTCTGCTATTCTTCTGCCAATTTTAACTTTGTTGTGCTTCTTCCAGCTTTTTATACTTCTTTCAACTGCTTTTTGCACATTTAAGCAGTTTTTTTTTGCATTTTTAGCTACTTTTAGCTAACTTTTTTTTTAGCTAAAGTCACCTTTTTCCTGAACTCAGCAAACAAGCTTATTCTGTTTCTTTGTGGTAATATCAGGTACTTTTAAAAAGCTCCTTTTAGGCTAGTTTCAGCTTTTTTTTTTTAACTCTTTCAGCATTAGGTATTTACACTGCATTTAAATGCAAATTCTCTACTTTTATTTAAGATCAAAATGTTTTGGAGTTTGCACATCTTCTTCAAATCTTAATTTAAAATTTTTACAGAGACATGTTTATAAGCATGCCTCTTTGTTGTGGAAATCTTTATTTAACAAAGACAGAAATGCTACGAAGTGCCTTTTTTTTGTGATCACATATTTCTGTCTTTGTTAAATAAAGATTTCCACAACACTCTTCATCATTTAAAAGTCTGGATTAAAACTATTACTAAAAGTTATTATACAAGGACCTCTTTTAAATGCAGGTATGCACCAGGTAAGTACCTGATTTGCAACAGGCTGTATAATATTTTGCTACCAAGGTCTCTCTTTCTGAATCTCAAAAATCAAAATAAAGTATTTATTACCTGCAGCAAACTGCACATTGAGATATTTTACCTAGATTACATGTTAATATTTGGTGTTTTTTAGAACTAACGACTCAAAGAACTGACAGAGACTGTCTGTACTTCCTCCTAACAAGTCAGGCTTAATGTTTCTCATGTTGTTGATCATTTGATCCGTGCGTTTTATCAGTGAGAGTCAGGGCGGCGTGTGGAGCGTTCGCTGATCAAACAGCATCTCTCTGTAGCATAAACGCCTGTTGGTGTCTGTTTACGTCAGGATATTAGTCATACGGCCGCACCTTGAAAAGCACCTTGAGGCAGCAAAATATGAAAGAAAAAAAGTTTTACTCATCAAAGTTATCTTTTTAATGCACCTCGCGGCTGTACTTCTAATGCCGCATCCATAAATGTAATTTTTTTTCTTTAAATCTTTCCCCTACAGTTCCTTCAGTGATGCTTTTTTGTTCTTAAAACTGAATTACAGCACAATGCCCTGTGGCGTTTGTCCTAATTCTTAAAACTCTAATGTTTAAGTGTAATTGTCAGCCCTGATATGCAGAACAGGTCAACTTTTTTTCTTTTTTTTCACCATTTGTATCATTTATCTAAATCCATTTAAGCTGCTAATAAAAATGCAGCAAGTAAATGTAAATATTTACGTCATATTAAAGTCATTTCAGTTGATTATTCAGTTTTTATTTTATTTTTTTTTATTGCAGTTTAAGAGGAGGTGATGAAATTCTGGGAAAGCCTCCACATGTAAAAAAACAGAGATAAAAGACTAAGAACTGCATGTTTGCAAAGAGTCTAATGAGCCTTTTTGACCCACTGAATCCATCTTTAAACTTCTAAGAAGTAAAACCGTGCTTTAAAAAAAAATCAGACTCATGCTTTAAAACACTAAATACTAACTTTCATACGGTGGTAAAATTAAAACTCACCCATTACATTTTAGGCCTCCTATTTGCTTATTTTTCATTTAATGATATAATTCAGTGTCTCTACAGCATTAATTTATGACCTTAAACATCCTGCGAACATGCTGAGTAATTTCTGCAGGATGGAAAAAAAAAGTGCACGATAAATTCTCAGAAAGCTCCCTGAAGTCAGGGGGTTCCAATTAAAGTAATGAGACCAGAAGAAGAGTGGGATGTAGAATTTCCCTTTTCCATAAATAAAGCCAAACTAAGACAGGTTTTGTCCCCACCAGGAAAGATGAATCATCGTGATCATTGCCTCAGCCTCAACAGCTTTTACAAGACCTTAGGAAAGCGTTATAGGAAAGAACACAGCTGCAGAGGGCCACAAAGGAACAAAAAAAAAAACTTTATATCTCTACAATAAAATAAACTGTCTACAAACTGACTCCTCCAGATCAGGTTGTCTGTAAAATCCACAACAAAAGCACAACCAGCAGCCAAGGACTGACAAAACAAAAACCCAAAGGCTGAAAGTCGGCCACCAGCAACAGCAACAACAAAAAATCCTGTCGACAACAAGAAAAACATGTTACAAATAAAAATACGCTGTAGAAAAATTCTTCTGAAATAAAAGAATTCTGCACTAATCACAATACAAGCTAAAAGTAAAAACAAACAAAAAAAGGCAAAGAATAATACCTTTCTGTCAAACCTTTGACAATGTTCTGGAAACAAATGAGCAAAAACAGCGAGGCAACATCAAAACCTCGTCCCAAGTGTATCTGCCATCTTTGACACTAAACTTACCAGACACTATCAGTACAACTTTAAGTTGAGTTTAGATGATGAAACAAGACAAACACAAAATACGTACAAAAAGGACAATTCACCTTTTTAAAGCCTGACTAGGAGTTTTGAAGTAAACTCATATAAGTTGTTGGAGCTTTGTCCAGAAGATGGATTTTCAGTCAAAACAATCACTAGCTATGTTTATATGGACAAAAGAATTATGAATAAACGGCCAATCGAAATAAAATATGTTATACAAACCAAGGCTATTCAACTAAATCTGGGGTCCGGGGTTACTCGAAGCCCACTGCAGCATGTAATAGAACAAGTATAATCTTTTACTTTTTAAATTTATTTTGTTGCATTGAAACTTAAAGTTTTTATTTACAAATGATTTGAAATCTATTTTTATATTAAATTAAATAAGAAAAAAAAAAGGTGGGCCGTAGGGAAGTCACCTGGGGGCCGGATGTGGCCCGTGGGCCACCAGTTGAATAGCCTTGATGTAAACGCTCCGACTGGAAGATTTTGATCTGGTTCAGCTTGATTGGAATGACAAAATCTACAACATACAGTCCCTCCAAATGTGCCTCACACAAACACGCACACACACGCAAACACACACACTCGATCTCTGCATAAAGTAGTAATGAACGCAGTCACAGTCACACAACAGCTCTGATGTAAACACACAGATCGATGCTGTCTATGTTGCTGTACTTGTTCACTGGAGGTGGATTAAAAGTGGAGAAGGACAAGTTAAGGAGAGAACAGCACACTCTGATGTACTGCAAACAATCAATTTAAGAGTGGCTGGGCTTGTGAGATAGTGCAGAGTGTGTGTTTATGGTGTTTTCAAATCGTATGGCAGTCTGTCCACCTTGTAAAGGTATGGTGCTGCAACAGCAGCTCCTTGCTCTGAAGATAGAATAAAATCCTAAAGTTTGTGCAGGAGTGTTTTTCTGTGTGTTATACCTTGATGGTGATGCTTCTGTTGTGACGGGACATGTTAATGCTGTGTGGTTGGCCATTGGCCAGGTCCCGCTGGTCCACATCTATTGCAAAGGGCTCCTTAAGACCACCCAGGTTATATCGAACCTGCAGTGAACCTGCAGAGACACGAGAAAGCGCAGTGAAACTTAAGCCATGAGTAAATTCAGCAATTTGATTTTGTGTGACTGTGTTTTATTGTGTGCATCGATTGCTACGAGGCTGGACCAGATCAGTCTGTATTTACGGCTTTGTTCCTGTCATTGTGTCAGTTGCTCTGGAGGTAAACAAAAAAGGGGCACTATCTGGTCAGCCTTCACAGACTTTATCAAGTGAGATCCTGCATCTGTAAATCTTACCCTTGTGTCCTAGCACCACAGCTAGGTAGTCCTGGGTCTTGGAGCTCACATACATGAGAATGGCCGGAGCGCTGGATGTGCTGAAACTGAAGGTCACTTCCTCCTTTGTCAGATTCACTTCATTTGGCATCAGCTGTTGCGTCAAGGCTTTTGTTTCCTTACTGGCCCCTGGAACTGGCTCAGGCATGAAGTTGTATTTGACCATTGTTCCTGCCTCGAAGAAACCCCCAACATCTTGGAAAGACAAAAGAAAAGAACAAAAATCAAAATTATACACATTTGTAATGCACAAATGCAGCACATGATGGTGCAACTGTATGTGCCCTGAAAATACAGCAAGGAAAAAATATACATTTTAAAAAATATATAAATATAATATATAAATATAAATTTTTAAATGATATGGACTACTTTTTGTCTGTATATAAAGTATTAATTTAAAAAGGAGCCAAAACTGAGTTTTCAAAGCCTAAAGAAGCAGAACACTACAGAACTGGTAAAAGGTACAACACACTAGCTAAAAGAAACAGAACAACATCTAAAAGAAAAACGCACCAAAATGCTAAAAGCAGAAAGCTAAAAGGCTAGCTAGAAGTAACAAAAGACAAGCTAAAAGCATCAAAAGGTGAGCTAAGCCAAAAGTAGCAACAGTAGAGTAGGTAAAAGTTATAAGAAACAAAAGGCAAGCTAAAGGTAACAGGTTTAAAAAAAAATTAATAGTAAAGTTTTAGCTAAAAGTAGAAAAAGCCCAACTAAAAGTAGAAAAAAAGCCTTGGTAAATGTAGAAAAAAGCTACCTAAAAGTATCAAAAACCTTGCTAAAAGTAGAAAAGAAACAGCTAAAGGAATCAAAAACCTAGCTAAAAGTAGAAAAAACTAGCTAAAAGTAGAAAAATGCTACCTAAAAGTATCAAAAACCTTGCTAAAAGTAGAAAAGAAACAGCTAAAGGAATCAAAAACCTAGCTAAAAGTAGAAAAATCTAGCTAAAAGTAGAAAAAAGTTAGTTAAAAGTATCACAAATCTAGCTAAAGCAGAAAAAGGCTGGCAAAAAGCCGGCTAAACACTACAAGTAATAAAAACAAGCTAAACAGTAGTTTTAAAATTAAAAGTAGCATAAAAAGACAAAGATGGACAGAATTCACAGAGAGATGCTTTTAAAGGAATTAAAGACATCTCAATGTACTTCTATGAAAAACTTTTTAAAAAAAGTATAAAAGTTAGAAAAACTAAAAGTTACAGCAGCTACCTGCTGAATGAACTGAACATTTTGATGTCTGAACGGCTAAAGCAGAAGTAGCAGAAGATTGTAAAAAACGTGCACTACAAGTGGACACACTTTCTCATTCAATGTTAAGAGAAGGTGTGTCCAACCTTGTGACTGTGGTGGTGTATATTCACACAAAAAATAAAAAAACAAGTGTAACTGCTGAGTCACTGTTCACACCATTAAGGACAGAAAGGCACCTTGCATCATAACTGTAGGGAGCCACTCACCAACTCCTACATGCAAAGACACAACTGGGTAAACATAATATTTAGCCTGAGGGGAATAAGCACGCACATCAATATGACTGTGTTCAGAAGGTGTAGTAAAGTGGGTGTTAAATTGCTGCTCTCCAGCATCTGAAGCCAAACAATACACCATTTACCAGTACATTAACAAACCTAATGGCATATTTCAACCATTCCAGGGGGCTTATTGATTCTCATAATCAAACGGTGAGAAGAAAAAAACTCATTTTTCTATAAACTACATCAGTCATGCTCCCTGTTCAGGTATTTACTGTGACTGTGTCTCAAAGGGAAATATAGAGAGGTGTCTGTTTTTTGTAAAAGTGATCAAACGTCCCTGTGACATGTTTGCCTTGGCTCTAACCCCCCCAGAAGAAGTGCAACCAACACGTTCATACAACTTTCATAAAGCTTCACTGCACCCTTGTCTCCCACCAGACCCACACTGATAAATTCTTCATGCTACATTACTTAAATTTAATAGAAACCTTATTAATAGAAAATGGGCGAGTTCTTCGGCTGATATACCCTTACAGGCAGAATCCCGCCTGCACTTAGATGCATCACGAGTCTGAAGAAACACGTTTTATCAGCTGCTTTGTATTCAGCCAGCAGAAAGCTCTCAAATTGTCGGTTTCTTACTGTTTTTTAAAGCTACTTTTAGTGTTTACAGCCTGTTTATGGTCTGATTAACAGGCTGTGGACTCTGTCTCTTGTATAAAACTATGATCATGTTAACCAGCCTTTCCTTTAAAGTTCTGTGCTTTGATTTCAACAAAAAGCAGACATATGACACTCTGTGGACAAGGCACATCACAAACCATTAATTTAGTCTCCACATCTGCTCGCATTTATTGGTTTATACACGGTGGTGCAAAAGTCTTGAGTCATCCTTTTTTAACATTTTTGTTCTGAAGGGGACAGACTTTCTTGTAATCATTTATAGTGGTGTTGATAAATAGCTTTCCAGGCTTTCTGAAATTCTTTCAAAAATGTTTTTTGCTTCTTTGGCTGCTTTTTTACTCATATTCAGAATTTTTTTTTAATTCCTTCATTGCCTTGTGAATTATTCAGACATAAAAAGGTTCCTAAACTCAAGCGATGAACCAGTCGTGTCAAGACAAAAGACAACTTAGCAAAAAAATCTATTGAAAATTGGATCTTTAGGCTCTTTGTCATCAAGACACCACTTATTTACATTTGTTTATTTAAGCATATAAGAATACCCAAGATAACCTAGTTTGACAGATATAAAAATTTTATTTAGAACCAACAAAGAACTATTACATATAAACCTGGCAGTAAACGAACAACTAAATGATGCATTGTTCAGGTCTTTACTCCTAATTTTCAGACAGGAATATAAAATATTGTTATTTAGGCTGTGAAAAAGCAGTCAAAGTCCAAAGAAAAACTTTAAAAAACTTTTAGAACACCCATCAGTTACAACCACTTAAGAAAGTTACGAGAAAGCCTGAATCCTTGAAAGCAAAATATAAAGAAATTAAAGGTGGTTGGCAATAAATCTACATGAGTGCTTCGATGTTTGGGTAAGCATTTGCCCGTCTGCCATTCAGAAGGTTAGTGAGAGTTTGTGGAAGTGCTCTCACTCCTGATCTCTTTAGTTTAAAAGGCTATACATCCAAATACTTTTCCTTTTCTTGAAAGCTTTACGATGCCTTCATCTTTAGCCAGAAAAGTAAGAGACTCTAAAGCTTCACTGGCAACACATTTTTTCTGTAAACTTGAAAATGAATGGCAAAGTGTGCATATTTTTTTATGTCGGCGTGCAGCGATTTTGAGAAGGACTTTGACCGAGCCTACACAACCAACGTGTGATGCTTGTGCACGTGTGTTCATTTATGTTTGCACACGTGACCCCCGAGGGCAGAAAAGCAAAGGAATGAGAGCGAATATTAATACCACCGGAGGGTCCCCCGAGCAGCGTGTAAATATGGATACAATGGAAATGCACCATGCAATTATGGCCGACTTCATGCATTTTTCACTCGGTGGGAAGACGGGGTGGAGGGGGGATGGGAAAAAAGAAAACAAAAAAACAAGGACGAATGACAGAGACACAATACGAAGGAAAAATAAAAGAAATAGGTTCAAAAATGCATTAAAGGGCAATAATACAATAGAGAGGAAAAAGTTTCTTGTCCTGCATGAAAGCAGACACAAGGGTGTGCTCTCTCCCTTTCCTCGACTCCGTTTCTCTGAGACCCCCCACCCCAACCCCCTTCCATAACATCCACACAAACTCATCACTGCCATACAGACAGAAGGCTAATCTTTATTCTTTAAATCTTGAAATACTTGATTGGTTATGACAGAAATCAAAGGAGGTCTTTTCGTGTCTTACGGTGGCATCTCTCAGCACACAGCAGTCACCCTCCTTCCTCATGCACACTCAAACACCCACACAAAAACACGCACTGCTTTTCTGTCATGTTGTCACCCCCACCCCCCCAGAGTGCAGCAGAAAAAAAAACACCATTCAAGTTTAGGAAACAAATTAATTCATGTGTCGGAGATCAGCTCCCCGGCTGGGAGGTAGCAGAACGCCTCTGACAACGATGCTGCTCCTCTTCCCCCCGAGTATTTTATGAAAGCTTGTTCTGGGAAGAAGAACTTTAATAGAGTATCTAATGAATCCCCGAGAAACAAACATGTTTTAGCAATATGTAATAGAGCAGGAACAGAAGCAGAGTGTGACATTTCGTGCATGTGATCTTCAAAACTCAAATTTTTCATGCACCTCTTGTTGAAGCCACTTTTGTTTGTTTATTCTCCTGCTGTGTAAACGCTGACTCAGCATTCACACGATTGATTTCCTGTTTTTTTTTTACACATATTTTTTTATTTGCAATGAACTACTTCTGCATATTATTCTGCTGTTGTAGTCATCAGAAGATGGGTGTTTCGACTTGTCTTTCGTAACTTGTTTAAATATTTAACTTTATTTACAAATACAGTATTTCCCCTAAAAATACAATAAATTATTTTTATATTCTTACAAAAACATTTTTTTAAAAATCTGCTTTAGCGTGCTTGCTCTGATTTTGTCTTCGTATGCTGCTTTTAGGTTTTAGCTAGCGTTTGCTACTATTTGCTAGTGTTTTGTTTTTTTTGGCTTTTAGTTAACATTTAGCTTCTTTTAGCTAGCCTTTTGCTACATTAAGGTTTTCCCTGGATTTGACAAATTTTAGCCAGTGTTCTCTAACTTTTGGCTTTTAGCTAGTCTTTTGCTTCTTTTGGCTTAGCTTTTTGGTTGTTTTACCTATCCTTTAGCTACACATTGTATTTGACCTTTGACTGCTTTTAGCTTTCGTTCAGTGTTTTGTTACATTTGGCTTTAAGCTAGCCTTTTGCTTTATTCTGTAGCCTTTAGCTAGATTTACTAATTATCTGATTTTTGACTACTTTTAGCTTTCAACAAGTTTTGTTACTTTTTGTTTTTAACTTTTAGGTTGCACTTAGCTTTTTTAGCATTTAGCATTTCTTATACTTTTAGCTAGCATTTTGCTACATTAAGTTTTTATCTGGCTTTTATTTACTTTTAGCCTGTGTTTTTTAACTTTCGGCTTTTAGCTAGTTTTTTACTTCTTTTGTCTTAGCTTTTTGCTTGTTTTACCTATCCTTTAGCTACAGTTTGTATTTACCTGATGTTTGACTGCTTTTAGCTAGTTAGTGTTTTGTTACTTTTGGCTTTAAGGTATCCCTTTGCTCATTTTACACAGCCTTTAGCTACACTTACTAATTACCTGATCTTTGACTACTTTTAGCTTTCAACAAGTTTTGCTACTTTTTGTTTTTAGCCTTTAGGTAGCACTTTGCTTCTTTTAGTTGTTAGCATTTGTTATACTTTTAGCTAGCATTTTGTCACTTTTAGTTTTAGTTACTCTTTTGATACTTTTAGCTAACAGTTTGATACTTTTCGGTATTATTTTGCTTTGTTTGGATTTTAGTTTGTATTCTGCTTTTTTTTAAGCTTTAACAACTTGTTTTCAGCACCTTCAGTACATTTCAGTAAAGTCATCCAACAGTCCACATTCTCACTGTATTTTCAATAAAAATGCAATTTCTCTATTTTTTTCTTTTTTTAAGTTTGATCTCTCAGCTCTTGCTTTTTCATAATATCAGTATTCAGCGAGCGCACCGTGAAGTCAGGGAGAATTGGTGGGTAAGCACAATATCACTCTCAATCAATGCCTTTTATCACGAGTCCAAACACTTTGAACACAGACGGCTGCAGACTAAAGAGGAAGTGAGGACAATCACAAAGCGCAGCAAAAATGAAGCTCATTGAGACATAACTCCTCTCACAGTAATCCCGGCGCAATTTGAGTCCGACTCCGTGGACTAAAGCGGCACCGCGAATGACAAAACGCTCTCACAAATAGGCTTGTGAAAGCATCAGCTGAGAGTTTGAGAGTCTTGTCTATCATTCTCAAAAGAACAGAAATGTAGTTTGTTAAGATTGACAACGAAAGTGCTGCTTTTGGAGGGTACGAGAAAATCCTGTAAGCAGAGCAACACAGAAACCAAGACGTCCATAAAACAAATTTAAGACTTTTACAGGGAAGGACCATTTTGTGTTTAAATTCAATATTTGGAAGCTGAAAAATGATGTGATTCACTATAAGATGCAGTGATTGTGCTGTGATATTCAGCTCCTCACCTTTGGTGCAGAACGGCCCGTTGAAGGCAGTGGTGGTACAGTCGCACAAATAGCCATTATACCTCTCCACACACTTCCCCCCATTCCTGCAGTACATCCCAAAACTGGTACAGTGACCCTGGCAACCGGGCTTAACCCCGGGCGTGACTTTGGCCCTTTCCTCCAGGTCGAGGGTGATGCCGTTCATCCGTAAAGCTCTGATACAACCCAGAAACCCCCTCTGTCCTCCTGCAGCACCTGAAGAGCAAAAGATGGTAAAAAAAAAGAAAGTGAAACCAAATAATGGTTAACAAATAGGGTTCAGGGTAACAGAAAGTGATTCCGAAAGCGAGAGTCCTATGTTTTAATCAGTTTTTGGAACCGTTAATATCCTAATGCCGCGAGGAAGCCACTGATGTTATGCTAATCGCTCAGACTGCAGCGTCGTTCTTGAAACAACCTTCAACTCATTTGATTCCTTCGCTAATTAGAACCGCCTAATGAACACGCTTCCTTAATGAACATCTCACCAGCGCACATGTGCTAATAGATGCAGGTAAAGTACATGCTACAAGCAAACAAACACACGCCACACACAGCGTACCTGATTTCAATGAGTCGATACAAGCATTAATGCTTAGCCTTGGGGTGTCGATAGCCATTTTTTTCCAAAGTGCTTCTATTGTCATTCTGGCCTTGCACCATTACAGTCTAACTACCCATTAACGTAGACAAGGTAGGAGTGTTAAATAGATAAATTTGCACCTAAATGACTAAAGCAGTAAACACTCCCATAAACATGCACCTACAGGTATTGAATCAAGCACACAAGTATACGTACTGAGGAAAGACATGTGAGTGTGCATGCATCCTCATGGTCGCCATCATTAACAAGAGCCATGGGATGTTTTAGTTATTAAAACTTCTAAATTGCATCCACTGGCTTGCAGAAAAGTGCCCATTAAAAAAAAAGAAATCAACTTAAGAATGTTAACATGAATCGTTTCCTTCTTTATCAGTGTTTTTGTATGAAGAAGCAGGAAATTCTAAAAACATTTATTTTAGTTTGTAATTTTATAACTACATGCAAAGATTCTCTCAAGCCAATATTTTATTCACAAATAAGAATGCAGGTGGGTTTTCACCTGCTTTCTCTGCTTTCCAGTCTCATAAAGAATTAGAGTCTTAGTAGACCTCTTAATTAATCTATTTTGTAGCACTGATTGGCTGGAGGTTTCTGCCACCTGTTTACCCAAGGCTAAATCAGTCTCTGATTAAACGGACAGCAGGCTCCGAAGCCTGCAGAGGCCGAGGCAGGCACGTACACACCGACACATCCCGATGCACAGGTGCACGTCGCTTCCTTAGAACTCGTCAACGTTACTTTAATAGAGCTTGATGGAGACCGACTAAAGTCTGTGCCACGGAGAACTTAAGTGCAGCTTGAAATTTCTGGTGTTTAAAAAAATAAAATCAAACGCTTGATCCACTTTGTAACAGTGTCTAAAGATCTAGATGCTGTTTTATGGAGTTCAGGAAACAGATTGTGTCTGAGTCCTTCAACAGCTAGATAATCTAAAATATGCCAATGAAAGATTTGATATTCAGAAGCATAGATTTCAAACATTTACCAATTTAATCAAGATCATCTATTCCAGGGAATTCAACTCAACAGCCAACTAATCAAATATTTTTCAGTACCTCATTTGAACATTAAACCATGTTGGTGAACATGTAAACAGCCCAAAAAGTATGGAACTTAGTGTTTGGTAGATTATTTCTTCGTTGTAACAATGTTTCTTGGTAATAAATCTTAAACCGTTGGAAAGGGGCCACATTTGTAAGGAACATGCATTTGTGGAATGAGAAGCAGAGCTGAGTATGTGCCAAACATCTTATTCTGCTGTTGCTATTGACACTTGTTTTGAGCTTCTGGTGCCTGCTGTAAGATTTATTGCCAAGAAGCCTTGTTACAACAAAGAAATAATCTACTAAATACAAATTTCCTTACTTTTTGTTCTAATTATAGTTTATTTAGGTGAAAATATGGTAGCCACATGGAACTATTGCTGGGTTGCTGATGACGTAATATCGATGTCACAAAATGCAGACGTGGGGCAGGAAGTAAATGCAGACCCGTTTCCTTCTGTTGATTCAGCGTCAAAATGCCTAAAGTCTGTGTCGTGTACGGTTGTTGCAGCCGCTCTGATCAGGAGAAATTTAAAGTTTTTTCATGTTTGGAAAGTAGTGTGTCAGAAAAAAGACTACAAAAGTGAATCAACAATCTACGGCTAAAACAGGAGGCGTGGAAACGAACAATGTGAGAGTTTGCAGCGACCACTTTTTAACAGGTAAGAATCGTATCAGTTAAATCCTATTTTCAGATATTTTATTGGACATTTACTGGAGTTTGGGTTTACAGAAGCTAAATAAGTTATTTACAAGTAGATCCAAGCACACAGAAATAACAAGGGTTAACTCGCTGTTAGTGTTAGCATTGTTATCATAGGCTAATTACTTAAAATAGCACAAGTCACTACTCACCCGGCAGAAACAAGTCCACAGACATTTAAAGCTTCTTAAACCTAAATGCTTGACCCAACCTGAAACTAAATAATTGTAGCTTTGAGGCTTTTGAAGGCTTTCTTCTGGCTCGTCATATAATACAAGGTCTGCAGCACAGAAACTTTGTCAATCGCCTCAATGCCGGAAAATCCTCCAGATTATGTGACAAGTCTTTTTTATTACGACAATATGGATCATATCCTAAATGTATGCATATTTTGTCACGATATCTTGTCTGTGCCAGCCCATTTAGGTTATTAGCGTACTCACTGTGATCCATATCGCTGTGTTTTGAACCAGAGCAAATCACTTCCTGCCCCACGTGATCGCAACCCAGCAATACACATGTTCTATGTGTCTTTTGAATGTTTTATTACGTTTAAGATCAAATAACTAAAATTACCTACAATTTAAATTAAAATCTACTATTTCATGTTATTAAATTACACCAGCTTTGAGCACAAAGCTTATTTCACGCTTCCATTCTAAACCGCATCAGAAATAAACACAAAAGCCGTTTGATGCTCTGAATAAATGTTACCTACTGTCTTGGCAGGTGAGCGAGGCTGGTTTTCCTGTGGCAGGTGTCACACACATGCAGTGAGCAGCGACATGCAAGAGTGCGGTCCATGAAGACAGAAGCAAATAAATAAATAAAGCATTGCACAAAAGAAAAACGAAACAATAAGAACATAACAAAACTTAACAAATATACAGGTGAGGGTGAGAAATAATCAAGATGGAAATCCAGATCCAGATGGTGACATAAAAGTAATAAAACATTGTAAGATTTTTAGTTATGTGCATGTATGGGAAGCTAAAAGTTAACAGTGTGAAGTAAATGACAGCAGGCTGACGGTGTAGCATTTACTTTCAAGGCCATTACAGCAAATGAGCCACTGTGCAGTAAACACTAAAGCAATCAAACGCTTGACAAGAAGCATATTGATCAAGAGGGAGTGAAGGGGATGATACAGAGACAAATATACAAGCAAGGTAGGCAAAATAAAGACACTTATTTGATGTCTTTGCTCTGTGCTTGTGGGAAACACAACAGATCATTTAAAGTGCTTCTTTCTAGAGCTAATTTGTATTTTAAAGATTTGTTGCAGCAGAAATGAAAGTGGCTTTTTTCCAAGTTACTGGCTTGCATCATATTGTCCCACTTTAAGCTGTCAAATAAATAAAACCCAGATACAACTACAATATGTTAGTATTCTTTCAGTTTTGTTGTCGTGCGGCTTAGAATTTAAATGGATTTTTAAACTACAAGCAGTAATTCTCAAAAATACTCTAAGAATATAAAGTTAAATGGGGGGATATAAATAGTTTTGAATAATTATAAGAAATATAAAAATGGAAAATAGTGTGTGCATATGTTTTCAGCCCCCAAAACCCAATACTTTGTGTAGAGCAAATTTTTGCATCAAGTCTCTTCAGGTCCATTTAATCAATGGAATTTTTATCCATTCTTTATGACCAAACTGCTCCAACCCCTTCAGATGGATGCTGCTTGTTTCCAACAATCTCTCTTACATTAAACCAGAGCTGGACTGAGGTTTGGGCTTCGATTGGAGTGTTGTCTCTGCAGTGCATTTAGAGTCATTGTCCTGCCAGTCTCCAATTTATGGAAAAACACCAACAAGTTCCTCTCAAACATTTCTGTTTATTTGGCTGCATCCATCTTTTCTTTAGGTATGACCTGTTTCCCAGTCCTTGAGGAAAAGCAGTCCTACAACAAGATGCTGTCACCACCATGTTTTTAGCATGATGAGAAGTGTTAGATTTTCCTCAGACATGGTGTTGTTTTATAAATGGTCTAAGTTTCATCTGACCAAAGCACCTTCTTCACATGTTTGGGGAAAATACAATCCAAACAGCCCATTGCTTTCCCCTTCAAACAATATAATTTCCCTGCCTTTCTTCCATAAAGTCTTTGCCGTTTATAGTGGTCCAATGAATCTTTGTCCTCCTGGATGTTCCTCTGATTAACGCTATTCTTGTTCAAGTTGTAAATTTTGGTGGACCTCCCACTTTTGGCAGATCTGCTCTGGTGGCCTTATTATTTAAATTTACTGATAATATATTTCTTGGGGCCCCATAGGCTGTTCAGGGGTGTTGATTCTGGCAGCTGTTACAACAGATGTTATCATTTGATAGGTTCAGACCATTTGACACATAGATTGCTCCACAAGAGGTTCTTATTTACCAAATTGTGTGGCATCTGACAGCATTGTTTAGGAAGTCAAGCAGTAACATTTACCAATACATTTGCCACCCATTCTACAAAGGGGTCCAATGTGTGCCATTGGAAGGTACAATCCTGTTCCCTGCAGGATTTTACCAAATCTCTTGATCCATCACAATAAGATTGTTTTCTGCAGGCCAAATGTGAACCACTTCCCGTGAGTAGTCAGGTCACTTCCTGTGTATTTCACTGTAACTTCTCAAGGTGATGCTGTATTCAGGATTAAATAAAGATTAACAACCAGACATGCAAGGGTGCTGTCACCTCTGTGGCTGTGCTTACACATGATCCTTCTCTTGCTTATGCTGAAGAAAATGAGAGGAGACAACCCAAAAAGAGTAAACACAGTCTGGTTTATACTGTAGGTTATGGTTAAATACTAATATCTAGAAGGCAAAGCTTTCTTGGCTTTAAACTCACATGTTCCACAAAGACAAAGCCGTTTTTGCCTCTTCCCGTTGAGTTCAACGACAGCACAAAGATACTCCAAGAACACTCGGTTCACAATAAGGTGAGGATGTTCCAATCAGCAGAAGTGATGAGAGAGGAAGGAATTATATAACAAACGGGGATCAGGAGCGTTAATGCTATCGCTTTGGGATGCCTGATTGGAATTGGGAACAATCTCTTTTGAGCAGAACTTTCTCCCTGAGATATAAGGAAGTCTATGATTTGCCTCAGCACTTTTCCCTCTTTCCACAAATCCCTAAAAAAAAGTCTTTTAGCTCTGGAGTTTGGTCAGCGGAGCACTACCAGCTCAGCACAAAGGAGGACAAATGAAACAGAGAGAAAAATCACAAGAAGGAAAACGGACAGATATTCTGCCATTTGAACTCATGATCAGCTTGAGGCGTCACACAGACAGCCATCAGGACGAACACTAACTTTTCCAGCAATATTAAAGCATAACTTGGTCTGTCTGATAATCTCTTTGTGATGTTAATCCACAGGAATATAAATGCTGATTAAAGTATTAAAGTCAGCTCAGAAATGACAGCTAAAAGGAAGTCCGTTTTAAATTTATTAAAACTTTGATCACTAATGTGGACAACTTTCCAAGTGTATGTGTCGGCCAGTATGTGAGGAAATGAAACGTGTGTGTGAGTGTTAATTAATGATTGCTGTCACTAAGCTGTAAGGATGTATTTCCAGTAAAGCTGTCACATATTCAGAGTATGAAACAGTCAGCCGCTCCCCCTGTTATTATCTACGGGCAGCA
This sequence comes from Cynodonichthys magdalenae, assembly GCA_031762555.1. Classification (NCBI taxonomy): domain Eukaryota; kingdom Metazoa; phylum Chordata; class Actinopteri; order Cyprinodontiformes; family Rivulidae; genus Cynodonichthys; species Cynodonichthys magdalenae. Next base: position 18,776,919 of record JARVJO010000165.1, on the reverse strand, counting down.
TTACTAAAAATTAAGTTTACAGAGAAAGTTTTTTTTTTTAAAAACAACAGCTAAATACTTATTCATAAAGGGTTTTTGCTTTTGACACATAAAAGTTTCATAATAATGTGCATTAGTGACTGTGTTGTTTGTCCTTCAGAAATCTGATCTTTAATGTCTGAACTGTCCTTCACATGTTCACTTTTGCGTAGATATACTTATATTCTGTTTGGGTCATTTTTTTTCAACTCGTTCAGTATATGTGACAGAACTTCTAAATAAGGTCTGGACTTACCAACTACAATTTGGTGGTCTTCATTGTCCTCTGGCTCTAGGTCAGACTCTGGGTCCAACATGTAAGGCTGGATGGACAAGTCTTCCCTTGTTGACATCTTTTAATTAATTTTTAAATAAAATGTTTCTGTGCAGCTATATAGTCGTAAGCCCTTCTATCAAACTAGAATGGACCAGTTTGAAAGCTGGAGAGGGGCGGGGGGGAGAAGCGTGTTGTTTGAATTTAAAGAGACCGCCTCAAAACGAGTTATTCTGACATGCACCTTAGAAAAGGGATGGGGCTTGTGGAGTTACAATAAGGAGGAATTCAAACCAAAGCGTTGCAGTTCGTTTTTATATAGACCCCAACTGAAGGATTTAAATGTGAAAAAGAAGGATTTAAAATCTGGATATGTCTCCTTTAAAGTGTGTTTGTGTCGTACCCACGTAGAGCTGGCTGAACAGCTCTAGCCGTGTGTGCCCCTGTGCCGGGGCCAGCTGAGACGTCCGGTACGTTTGGTCCAGCTGGAGGACGGCTTCTTTGATGTTACGCTCCGCCATCACGCGATGCCACTGGTCGTCGTTGAGGGGTGTGGCTGAGTGCACCGTTAACTCCAGGGGTCCATTTCCAACATCGAAGGAGAAGGAAATCACCTTAGGAGCTAAAAAGAAAAAATGAGGGTCACAAATCTTATATAAATAAAGTGACGGCACAGAAACGTTCAGAATCACCATCTAATCTGTAGGTAGATGAGCATTCAGACTCCAATCTAATGGCTCGTTTGTTCCAGAGCTGCTCGTTTGGCTTGTACGGACTTTAATTTTGCGGTACGAATACACACACAGCTTTGGACGGGACTAATCCCACAGGCCGTCGATAGGTGTCAGGACCTGTTGGTTTTGCATAACAAGATGTTGTGTTGCAGCGTTGCCTGGTTCTGCTGGAGATCAGAAAGCCACCCGTCGAGGGAATGAATGGGAAATGGAGAAACGGTGTCCCTTTTTATTCTGCAGAATAAACTTTCATTATCTTTGTCAGACTGGATTTGTGAGAGGTTATGTGTGTGTGAGTCAGAGTGTGTGTGTGTATATTTTACCTTTTTTCTTTTAAACCATGCAGTTTCATTCCCAGTTTCTTTAATTCCTCTGACACTTCAGAAGACTAAAGGAAGTCAGAGATATTCCAAATTCCTCATTCCCTGACCATGTGAGCATCTAATTATCGCCCACAAATGTGAGACTTTTGCCTGTGTGTGTGTGTGTGACCAAAATATCTCACTGCCACAGCCAGCTGACCCTAACAAACATTAAATGTCTATAACTCAGCCAATGTTACAGATTCTGTGCTAAAATTTGGTGTGACGGTAGCTGAGAGTCACTCACAACACATACTGTACTTTAAGTTGGATATCTCACAAGACAGCATGAGATGGTGAATAATATTATTTTTAGCATTTTCTCAACATAAGATGATCTTGGTCTAAATAGAGGAGGGTGATATCTATTTATTTATAGAAGGCTTTTAATGAGATGTCTGCTCCAGATGTTCTAGGTCTCACTCTGCAGAGGTTATTGTTTTACGGATGTATAAATTGTTCATGTATTAAAAGTGTATCTGCGCTTTTTGTCAGAGAAAACAGTTTCTTGTTTTACAAATATTTGACTAATTGATACAATTGTACAGCCTTTCAAATGCCAGACATATAAAGACAAAATTACTGCATGACTGATGAGGTGAATAGTTTGTCTCAACCTTATTTATTTATTTTTTCATCTGCCAGACATTCAGAGTAGCCGGTAATTCTTTGAAACCTCACTGCAATGAAACGTTAAGGACTCTACATGAGGTGAAGGGTCAAAACAGCAATGAAAAGCTTTATTTTGCTGCTTGAAAAATGATTTTGCTTTCACATATTGCAGATTTTTAGTAATCGTTGTGCGTTCCTGGTGCCATATTGTTGCTTCTGGCACCAGTGTGCTGCAGCATTACTGATAATAAATTGTTCTGTTTTACTGGTTTATTATGGCTTCATTTGCCTCAATATTTCAGTGAATAATTTTGTATAGGAAAATGAATTTTCTTCTTTGGCTTTGCCCGGTCAATATGCTTGGTATTTTCTCCTTTGTTCACATCACTTTCTTTCTAATTATATCTCTCATACAGCCGTCCCTCCGTTCTTCGGTCCTGCAAACTTTTTTGATTTTTGTTTTCCTTCTGTTCATTTTTCTCTAACTTTATTTCTGTGCTGCTTTCTACTCTCGCTCATTTGCCCACTGCTTCAGTCCTTGACTGTGTCCTTCCTTACCTGCGTCCCATTTGCAATTTTTAGCAATTTGGGGCAGATTTTAAAAGAAAGGCAAATTAACTTGTGGCTGCAAATCATAAAAACAGCGTGAATAAAAAAAAGTACAGCTCCGTAAATGAGGTTGTAAAACATATAAATCAACAAACTCGTGTTAAACCAGCCAATTTAAATAATAGCTAAAATACAAAGAGCAGCTTAATTGAGCACAACTAGCCTGTTGATAATCAAAAGTCCATAACTTCTCCTGAAACAGGCATCACGCGTCTCATTCTAACAAAAAATTCCAGGTCGTCTCATAAATCATCTGCTAAATTGAGAGCAATGTTAATGGGACGTGTTCTGATTATGTCTTCTTGAGGCATTCCAACTAACATTAGAAGAATCTGGTCTTTTCCACTAATTCCCATCGGCGCTGCATTACATCAGTAACAGCCAGAGCCGTGCCAGGTGTAGAAGTTAAGATGTGAGATTATCTTAGGGACAATTAAGTAAAACTGACAGCAAATGGTCACATAAAACTTAGCAAGTATGATTTATTCAAATGCTCCTCTTACCAGATTTTGTTCTGGGGGGAGAGTATTTTTAATAAACACGTGACGTTGCTGCAAAGATCACTGTGTTCATAGCTTTCAGATGGTAATTTACCACAACCATTTATTTTTATTTTTACAGGCTTTACAGGGCAGCTTGTTTCTTTGTCTCTTAATCAAAATGTCCAGATTTGTTCTCAGATTTTAATGATTTTGGATAATCATTCCATACTTTCAGACTTTGTATTAAAATGAGTCTAATCTGCATGTTTTTGGTGCAGTTGCAGTATTTATTCAACTGATTCAGTTGTTTGTTCGAAGATCTAAAAGAATAATAAGAAAAAGAAGAACTAAAACAAGAAGAAGACGACAGCGACAATAATGATGACGATGAAGGTGAAGAAGAAAAAGACAAAGAAGAAAAAGACAACTCATTTTACTGTTTTTCACACATGAATTCTTTGGTTGGAGATAAATAGCAGGGGTGTATAAAGTACTTGAAAAAAAACTAAAAGTAAAAATACCTTTCCAAACACACCTTTTCATATTTAATTCAATCATTAACTTTTTTTTATTCTTCATTGGTTCAAAGGCTACCAATGACACCTGGTTTGGATATTTTTATGTCTGGTAAATATTTGGTATTAAATGGGTTAACAGAAAATGACTTTGGTAAAAAAGAATTTCACTTTTAAGAAAAGTACTTAAGTAAAAGTCACAAAACTTGAAATGAAGTGTTTAATTTACTTAACCAAGTGATGTAAACTGGTTCCACTAAACTGAGTTGAGTGAATATAAAGCAATTTGCACATTTTCTTTTAAAGATCAAGCATGATATGCTCAATTTGCTCAACTCGGTTAAGTGAAACAACTATTGGTCAAGTAAATTCAACATATCATTTCTTAGCACGCGTAAACAACTTTCATGATGAGTTCAGGTCGTATTGAAATTTGTAGCTTGTAACGAGATGTTAAATTTTAAAGTAAATAAGTAAAAGCATGAATTTTATGTTTTGACTGTAATTAAATAAAAGTAAAAGTTACAATTTAAAATGAAATAAACACAAATTGCAGATCCTCAAAAAAAATTACTGATGTACTATAAATGTACACTTCTGATAAATAGAATAAAACTTTAAAGTCAACCATAGTGGAAATTTTCTCTTCTGTCCTACGTGCTTTCATTACAGCTGTGTCACTGTTAGCCAGGAGATAACATTCTCCTATTTGAACTTGAGAATGAGCACTCCTCACCTCATCTGCTCCTGTGGCAACACGAAACGTCATCTTCTCAAACTCCTCCAGCCCGACATGCACCTGCTTGCATTCCCTCAGCTTTGTGTGTGTGACAGACATAGCTCCTTAGATTCACAGTCTAGCTGCCAGTTGAAAAAGACAGAAAAGCCCAACTCTCTCTTTGATTCTGGCATCTACTGAATATGTGAGAATCACAAAGTCTGAAGATGATCTATTACTTAAGTGTCAAGGACAAACAAAAACACAGACTGACAGCTTTTTAGAACAAGTATCATTACCGCTGAAGGCTCTAAGAGAAGAAAGACCGATGAATGAATCCATTTTTTTTCTCTCTACACTTTTTCTTGTTAAAAATTCAAGGCTATTAATGAAACATTCAGGTGGTCCAGGCCTAATGATTCGCAAACTGATTTCTCTTTTTCACTCACTGATCTATCCTTCTCTTTTATTTTTTAATAACTGTAGAGAAAAATTCTTATAGCCAAAGTCTGATTGTGCTGAGTACCCATTTTAGGAGATATTGAGCTATAATTTGGTGTGGTAGTAGCTGACAGTAATTTGCAATACAGCCTAATATTGTTAGTTATTTGTCATTTCTAGTCTTTTAATTGCATTATGAAAATGGTCTGCACAGTTGTCAGGGGTTATTTTAAATACAGAAGAAAACTGATCATGAAGCACATTTTACAGAAACAAAAGCAAAGCTCCAAAAATCCAGCGTAATCACACTGAGTTTTGTGTTTGTGTGTGAGTTGTTTCATCATCGGTGCAAAGCAAAGAGCACGCCCTACAAGTTTCAATTCGCAGGCAGAAATAAAAACTCAAGTCCCCCAAGAACACGGAGCACGCCTCATTTATCTGCGCAGCTGAGAGCGATGTCATAAGGTAAATGTGAGTGTGTAATTGTAATCTAGTGTTGGTATGTGTGCATAAACTTTCATGTTGGCTTGGAGGCATTGCATTTTTCAGATCCGGGTTTGTATTTATCATTTCGTACGAAGGCTGCGTTTTAAATTATGCGGCGGCACAGCACAACTGGATGATGATAAATAGTGAAGAAGACGTCTTTGTGTGAAAAGATCACTCCGCGTGTGGGAGTGGAAACGTGTACTGTGCGTGTTTGCCTAATGTGAAGTTCAATTTAGCTGTTCTTCATCTATTTTCAGACGGCTGGCAGCTTGTTATTGTTTCCATCTCTTTTTTGTTTTACTCCCTAATTCTTTGTTGTTTGTCTGATTTGCTTTGTGAGCCTTTGGCTTGAAGCTTTTTTTTTTTTTTCCACTCTTGGGGATGCCAGAACAGACTGTACCCTTTAAGGATTTAAACGCAAATCAAATTCACAAATCAACCTGCTGTTTTGAAGCTGAGGCCAAATGTAAACTGTCAAAATTAAAGAGCGATAGGCGCTGGAGGAGTTTTAAACGAGGCTCATCTTATGCTGAGTAACAATAATGCTGAAGCTGTTTTTGTCCTAACTTAATCTCACACGATCGTTAAGGTCTCAAAGTATGTGTTGTGAATGACTGTCAGCTACTACCACACAAAATTTTAGCACAATATCTGTATATATACAATACATTTTTTTTGTTTGCTAAGATCACTTTGCGGTGGTGGTCATCTTGAATCAAGTTTTACTCCAGATGTTATTCGGTTGTAAATGTCTGTGCCTCAATTCATGTGTATGGAGTCAAAACAGCGTCAGCTTTGCGTTGGCATTGAAAACTTTTTACATTGAAAAAAAAATCTGTAGCATATAATAAAAGTATCATCATAGGTTTTCATTGTGATTGTTTTAGATGTCATGTTTTCTTTTTCATTGCCAAATCACATTTCAATATTAATGTAAGCTGTCGCTGTTTTGGCTCCAAAAGTAAACAGAAAAACAAAGATTTTTTTTTAATCTTATGGCAGAGTTTTTTTTTTTTAATGATGAAATTTGGAATTTATCATGGACCAAAAAATGTAAGTTAGACAACTTAGCTGAAGAAAGTTTTATTGCAATGAGCTGTTAAATGGTAAATGGACTGAACTCATATAGCGCTTTCACAAGTCCTTCCGGACCCCAAAGCGTTTTACACTTACATACATTCACCCATTCACTCACACATTCACACACTGATAAAATGCAGTTACAAGTACTGATACTGGAGCTAAACCCACATTATTAATGCTTTTATTTATTTACTTGTAACTTTTTTTTTAAAACCTTGAAAAACAACTGAAGCAATGTGATATAAAACATATCACCATGATAACGGGGCAGCGCGTGGTCAGGCAAACAAACGTTTTCTGTAGACTAGACTGTCGCATTTCACAGCCGTTTATGCAGCCAACACAAGCGGCCTACGGCCCACATCGACTTCAGCCAATGTCGGCCACAAACCATGAATTGAGAAACAGCTAATGTCTCTCTGAAGTTTTCTATAGGTTTCATTCAGTGATTTATGAGATTTTTTTTGCTTAATATACAGACAAACAAACACAAACAGTATTGATGCATCTTTGCTTTTGGCAGTGGGCAACAAAAATGCATTTCCTGCATTGGGCGGCTGTGGCGGAGTGGTTAGGGGAGTCGTCCTGGAACCAGAAGGTCACCGGTTCGATCCCCCGTTCCAGCTG
>JARVJO010000165.1:18739454-18769855 GCA_031762555.1 Cynodonichthys magdalenae | reverse complement strand
CTGTGGCTACAGTGTAGTTTGCCACCATCAGTGTGTGAATGTGTGTGTGACTGGGTGAGTGACTGTAAGTGTAAAGCACTTTGGGGGTCCGGAAGGACTTATAAAGCGCTATATAAGTTCAGGCCATTTACCATCAAAATGGCTTTTTGAATTCAACTATTTATGTAAGGTAAGGTGAAATTTATTTATATAGCACTTTTTAGCAGCAAGGGGATACAAAGTGCTTTAAACGATTTAAGAAATGATACAAACAAAAGAGAGAGGAAAAAAAGACAGGCAGTACATCATAACACAAGTAGGCAGTATTAATTTAAATAGGTGAAAAGTCAGTGTAATCTAAGACATCATAGGCAGTATAATCTAAGGTGAATAGGCAGTATAATCTAAGGCATAACATACTTTCTGTTTATTAACCTCTGGGTTTGTAGTTTCATAGTACTTAACAGTAGCCGTGTTTCCATCCAATTTTAATTAGAATTTTGAGCGAATTTTAAAAATTTCGCAAAAAGGAAATAATAAATGCAACTCAAGACGTGTTTCCATCAACTGGCTTGATGCGAATCACCCAGTAATTACATCAGACGCATGTCTGTAGTAAACAGGAAGTAGGAGTTGCAAACTTGCAGGAATACACATCCCAGGACAATGGAGAGAAGTTATTTCTGTCATATCAACTAGTTTTGGCGATGTTACTGCTGTCTGGAGACGTAGAAAAAGAAATGCAATTCTCTTCACGTTACGGGAATAACTGAGGAGACGCCGACAGCGGTTGGAGGGTCCAGCTGCAGTTCGGTTCCAGACAGACAGAGTGAACAGTTGATCAACATGTGAGGTAAATGTTCGCTACGTCAGAACTTATTTGACAAATGTGTTTCCATCTCTCCTTTTGCACATTAACTCTTTTTCGAAAAACCACCTCAAGCGAGCGTATAAACACTTTTGCGCATTAGAGGAAGTTTTTTTAAATCAGGCCGTTTCCATGCACCTTTTCTAATGCGAAACTTCAAAATGCAAATTAAAAAACGTTGATGGAAACATGACTGTCTAACTGGTTTCAGTGTAACTAAGTAATCTGCATAAAATACTAAGTAATAAGATAAAAAACTGCATAAAAGTAATGGCTGTGTAATTGACTAATACTAATAGTAATACATGCTAATACTATGTTTATTAATCAGATAATCCAGACTTTTTTATGAGGGAGACTTGTTTTTTTATTTTATCCAATCAGAACAGGATTTCAGAAAACTGCACAGCCTGGTTGTACAGTTTGGGCCATGACATTTTATTTGAGCCAAGATGTCCAGTAAAAAAAACAACTTTCCCCTGCTGGGTACTTGAGTCCAATTTAACCCTCCGGGTAGGACAGATACCAGGAATGCAGCCTCTCAAGGACTCAAAAAGTGGCACACGGAACACACTTCCTCTTAAGCCACAGAGAATTGAAGAAGTCCAACATCTTTGAACTTAGAGACCTTTCCATTTGTTAGTAAGCCCAGTTCAGATAGTTCTGAATAAGACATCAGTGCTTCCTCTGTAAAATCGGAGCCTTTACTGTACAGATTAAAAGAGAAATATGACTCTGACTCTGCTGAGGTGGAAGGACTTTTTTTTTTTTTACACGGCTTTGTGAGTGTCTCAGTGAGGGTGTGTTTCAGAGCGCTGAGCCCCAGCGACGGCAAAGCCGTGCTATTCTGGTTTAATGCTGTCATTTCATGCCCTCGCTGGATTGCAACAGATAGAGTTTTTGCAGCAGCGAGAGGGCAGAGATTATGTGTGTGTTTAAGCCTGCGAGTGTGCATACGAGTCATTTTGCCACTGTGTGTCTAAATGTGGGCTGCGGGGCAAAACGCAAGATGATAGCAGAGAGGAGGGGGGAAAAATCAATGTGGGGGCATTTTTAAAAGCCTTGGGAGATACACGCACACACTGCAGCTGCTACTGTCTAAATACTTTGTCTTCTTTGTCTTCACTGGTTTGGAGGAAAAACATTTGGCCCCTAAAGCATTCTTTTACAATGCTCGCATATATATTAGTGTCAACACATGGTATGTTTTTTGTTGAAAGAATTAATATGTTAAAGTCTGTAAAAGCATGGATTTGACATTAAGCATCCGTTGATCCATTTTCTCAACCGATTTTGTCCTTTCAGGGTCACTGGTGCACATAACCAGCAGTCACTCTGTGAGGGGTGGGGCACATCCTGGACAGGTTGCAAGTTCAAAACTTGAAAAAAACAAGAAAACATTTTCAGTGAAAAAGCCATCTGAATGCTGAGTGCTGAATGATTTTGCCTGTTTGCTACAAAAAAGTAGCCAAATACTAGCTATAAGTTAAATGTAGCAAAAAGCTAGTTCAAAGCCATATGTAGAAAAAGCTAGTTAGAAGCTAAATAAGCCAACTGCTAGCTCCAAGCGGCAAATAATTAGCTAAAATCTACAAGTAGTAACAAGCTAAGTTATATGTAAAAGTAGAAAATTGCTGAAGTTAGCAAAACAAAAGCTTAAGGCTTATATAGCAAAGGGCTAGCTACAAGCTAAAAGTAGCAAAAGGCTGAGTAAAAGAACTAAAATTGTAGTTAAAACATAAAAAGCAAAATGATAGCTAAAAGTTAAATGAGTGAAAAAGTTAGTTTAAAGCTAAGAGTAGCTAAATGATAGCTAAATTTAAAGTATTAAATAGCAAGTTAAAAGTTAAGAATAACAAAATACTAGCTAAAAGAAGCTACATTGTAAGAAAAATATCAGTAAAAAAACAGAATATCCTGGCAGAAAATCACCAGGACATTGTCTGTTAATTGTTCTGACAGTTCTGTAAATCCTAAAACAGAGTTTTCAAGTAAAGATTTTTTATGTACAATTTAAGAACATTTGTGTTAATTCAAAAACGGATAATTTCATATTTTTACAGTATATTTTTGGTATATAGTATTAAAAAACAGTTATGTTGTTAAAAAAACTACAAGTAGTAAACAACTAGTTAAAAAGTTAAAAAAGCAACATGCTATATAAAAGCTTAAAAAAGCAGAATGATAATTAAAATTAAAAAGCAGAAAAAGGCTAGCATGATGCTAAAAGGCTTGCTAATGGTCAAAAGTAGCAGAATAGTAGCTCCAAGTAGCATAAGGCAACAAAATTAAAGCACGTGTTGAAGTAGATTTTAAATTGAACAAAGATTTTAAAAGAATTGAGAAGATGTCAGTTTGTTTCTACTGTCAATATATTGATTAAAATCACATATTTTGAAAAATATGAGTATTGAAAACAGATTCACACAGTAGCACCCATCACCTGAGTATATATTCCATTAAAAAAATAAAAAAATAGAACCAAACAGGGAAAAAAACAGCGAACCAATAGTGTGAATGTTCAATCAGCATTATTAGGAAGCTTTAGAAGCTTTTAGAGAGTAAGTGCTAAAAGCTCAGCTATCATTTAGTGAAAAAGGTAACTACATATTCCTCACAGAGTAAAGTGTTTTTTATTTGGATACAAAATGGCAGCAACACCATCTGGAAACGGTCAGCAAGCAACTCTGACCCAAATTTTCAAATCCCTCAGAATCACAATGAGACACAGTTAACCAAGCAGCCATGCTGCTGTGCCAGGAATCTCCTTCACAATGCAGCTCTGTGATTAATTTGAAGAGATTTTAAAACTCTTGATGAGAGTGGCTCCACTACAGAAGCAGAACATTTTTATATGAGCCACCGGAACGGATTATAAAAACCTTTTTTTGTGACATGTCAAACAAGTTTCAAAAAGACTTGGAAGAAGTCAAAGCTGTCCTTCAGTCCCGTGTTTAAAGAGGTTTTCCTCTTTTAAAAAAAAAAAATAAAACCCTACTGTTTTGACAGGTTTCTGAGTGTCTAATTGAAAAAACAAAGAGCTTTGTGGGGTAAAAATAGATAATCAGTAAAACCACTGACATGTCTTTGCAATAATTACCATGTGACGCTCCTCTGTAAAATTATAGGTCCTGTTATATTTAACACATACCTGTCACATAGTTATCGCTGAGAACAAACTGCCTGTTTCTCTCACATGCTGTAAAGACAAATATCGACCTTTTTCAGCCCATTTCTTTCTTACTTCCATTCCCACCGCTCAAACCAGGGATTAATTAGCTTTCAGGTAGTTTCACACCTTAAATTAGGTCATAGTTTCTGAAGCATTAAATCCGATCTGTCAAGTGTGTTTGCCGTTTTCTCAGCCATTAAAAAGCAACTTTGTTGTTTTCTCATTATCACTTAATAATTCTCTGTAGCTGATTAATCCTGAGCTGGGTCATGGGGGGCTGGTGCCAGTCTCCAGCAGTCATTAGGTGTTGCATGCCCTGGTCAGGTCACCAGTTCATTATGGGGCCACACGTCTAGAGCCAGTTTAGTCTCAGTTATCCTGACATGCATGTTTTTGGTCTGTGCGAACATGCAAACTCCAAAAGGAAAGGCCCTGACAGAGATTAAAACCTAAGACATGTCTTGTGCTGAACCAGCGCTGAGCACCACAAAGCTAAGGTTTCCTTTATAGTTTAACATTTAGTTGAAAAAAATCCATTGTAGATGTTTTCTGCCCTTGTAATTCTGGTTTTTGTTTCAGGTTTTGCCAATTCAGATAAGAGTTTGAGACAGCTGCAGTATTTTTAAATGTCAGAAACACATTTTTCCTTATTCTTTGAAGAAATGCACATTACTCACCACCTTTTCAGGCCAGGATTTTAAGCTAAGAGCTTTCTATGATGAGAAGGGGTAGCAATATTGCCGTTTTATTCCAAGCTGTTACCTTACCACATCAAAGATTAACTCAAGAGCTGTAAATCTGAGGATATGTCTCAAGTCAAGCTGCATCCATTCGTTGGCTGCTTACGTCACTGCTCTGCACTGAAGTCTATCCCAATTCAAAGGCTGTTTCAGAAAAACAAATTCGGCGAGTTTTCTTTCTTTTTTTTTACAAGTCGGCATAGTTTGGAAATTCATCACAGACCGAAGAATTTGATTTTAAATGTATGTTTAGTAACTTAAATGATTAAATTTATGCTTCTATGAGATGTTAAATAAAATGCAACTACACATACTGATACTGGAGCTAAACCTAAATCATTAATGTTATTTTTTTTATAATTTACGTGTACTGTTTTTAACTGTGAACTTATTCCTCCAGTGAATAGATGTGTGAATACATGTCCCAATGCATTTTAAGTCTAAAGGCGAGTGATATAAAAAAGTATCGTTATGGTAACGGGGAAGCGCGTGGTCAAACAAGCATACATCATCCAAAGACTAGATTGTCTCATTTCACGGCCGTTTTATGCAGCCTATCTGGACTTTGTAGGGTGTGGCCTACAGAGGTTGCAGACTAGTTGGGCTGCAGCACCTGATTTGAAATGCAGCAATAGTCATTTATGGCTGTGTTCGTATTCAGGGGCTGTCCAAATTCAAAAACCGACAAACGTGTCCTCCGTTTTCCCTGATTTGAGGGACAGGTCCCATGGATCCTTCTCAGCCCACCATATCCCATAATGCAAATCAAATGAGCTGATATAGAAAAATAAACGTGCACCTACGTGTCCCTTAGTTCTTCAAATATTGCCTTTAAGCTAATTTTGTTGTTTTGTGATATCAATAATACTAATATATTTATATTTTGCTAATTTTTATATGTTTTTTCTTGTGTTTAGCATCATCACTGTTGCTAGGCGACAGGACATACGCCGGGGTACGGGTGGGAATAAAACCGAAGGCTAAATCGTCAAAATTCACAGCCACTTTTTTCCGGTCTTCTTGGTCTATCAAGGACCCATAGTACCTAGGCCGGGTAGACTGGGTCCTTCGAAGGACCCAGCCCCTGAATTTGGACACAGACTATGTTTAAAATTAGCTGTGGCAGCCATCTTGAATAAGGTTGGCTCAAGGAGTTAATTAGTTGTAGAAGTACATCTCTCTGAGAGTTTATTGAAAGTTTGTCCAGTGGATCAATAATCATTTTGCTAACAGACCGACATGAGGAAAAACACCATCGTCCTTTTGCTTTTGGTATCGGCCAATAAACACCATTTTAGTTTTGTAGAAATGTGCCGGTTTATACAGTTAAATACAATTTTTGAGGAACTAAAACTCCTGACATATTTAGTGGCTTTTCATCTAAAACACACGGCATCCATCGGTTTTCCTCCCTAGACCTACGGAGGATTTATTTATGTTAATTGCAGCAGTTTGACTGCTTTTAAATCTTGACTGCCATGCGGTTATTTAAACTAACCTCAGGTTATTACAAAAAGCAACAAAGTTTAGTGAGTTATGACTGAAAACATGAGAGCTGTAGATGTTTTGAAAAAATCCAGAGAGTGTGTTTATGTGCGAATAGTAAAATAGTTGAAGTGAACCTGCAGACTTTCTTGGACTGGAAAAGACTTTTTGTCTCTTCAAAGTGATGTAGCCAGTGAACGCTGAAATACAAAGACATTTACTCTGCTCACAGACAGCAGTGCATCACTCAGTGTGTGTGGGTGGACTGTACGTCTGCGCCGTGATGGAAAAGGTTGTGTTTTTTTTCTCCTCATAGATTAAAATGCTCCTATTCACAAAAAAGAAAAGAGAAAAAAGAGAGTGCATGTATGAACAAAGGCTTGTGTTATGTCATCTCTGGAAATGGTTGAATGGTTTAAACAGAGGTTCATAATGGACATAATTATTGTGCACACCAATTACCTTAAATAAATGATTGCTCTCCCTTGCAATCACACAAAGTGTGTGTAATAATGAGGAAGGCAAATGTGTGTTCCTGGTGTGTGTGCTTGCATAAGCCTTGAATGTGTGTGTCATGAGGTACACCCTGCACTGTCAGAACACACTCGACTACATAAAGACTCAACTTACAAGTATAGAAAAACACACAGAGGAATGACTCTCACACAGCCATCCAACCGCTCAGAAGTGTCTTACATTTGAGCTCCAGGCGGATGAAGTCCGTGTTGCCCAGGTTTTCCAGAAAGACGCCGTAGGGAGAGCTCGTCTTGAAATAAAAAGAGATGTCAGCGCTGGTCTCTCCCTGAAAAGTGGGGAAATGCAGGTAGGATGACGGGGTGGTGAATGATGCAGCGTTCCAGTAGTTATCTGTAAAAAAAAAGACACAAAAAAAGATAAATATAGGAAAACAATTCTCTCCAGAGCTTGCAGTAGCCTCTCGTTTACAGAGACAACGTTTTATTAGACATTCTAATCTAATAAAAGTAACTAATGTAGGAAACTGGTTAATTACACACAGTTATAAATACATTTTCTCCTCATTAAAAGCCAATAATGTATTATAGTTTAAATTTTATTTAATTTTAAACTACTGATCATTGACTTATAGAAGAAATTACTTTAAAACCTACAAATCTGTTATTGCTTGCTGTAAAAAGCAAGCAATGTCTTTGTAGTGTCAAAGGGACCATGCTTTCATTATTTAATAACTAGATACCGCATAGCGTTACCATATGACCCCCGCACACACACAAAGCACCAATGCACCAGAACTCACCAAAACAGATTTATTGTTTTGGGTGGGGGTCCCACTCATTTGTGGGCCTGATGGATCCCTTCATCAGAGCTAAACAAAATAAAATTAAATAAAATAAAAATCTAAAGCTCCTATGTGGAATAGTTTTTGAGTTATAAGCATTTTTGTATGTCCAGACACCCCCTTTTTAAATGGAGCCCCCTCATCAAATATGGTGTCTACGGTAAAACCGTTAGCTGGAGCAGTGTAGGTCGGACACATCTACATTCCTGCCAAATTTCACATTGAGGATGATCATTGCAGCCATTTTCTGTTTGACCCAAAAAAATATTGACCAGAAAAAAAACAGTACGAAAACAATAAGACCCCCGCTTGGGGTTATAATAATTTGATAAAATGCACATGTTTATTTGTCTGTGCTGTTAGCAAAACACCTCATGAACAATGAATAGAGTTTTCTGAAAAGCTCAGAAAGTACTGTAAGAGATCAACTGGAGTCAACCCAACACAACATCTTTACCCAAAATCTTTGCTTTTTGGAGTCAACCCTGTTTGTCTGTTGGTAAAATGTCTAATAAACCACTAACCTTTGGAGTCATGATGGCTGCCATGGCTAATTATCTTACACAAAATGGCTAAAAATAATGACTGAAAATTGGGCGTGATCACAGCTGACAGTTATTCTCAGCACACACTCCTTCCGTTGGGCTTCGTTTTAAACTCTTGCACGAATGCTGGCAGGCGATATGCATTCCTTTTTAAATATTACTAGTCATTTAATTTTATAAAGGTTTTGACACAGCATCCAATTTCCCTCAGGTTCAATAACATTTAATAGAAAGCTCATTATAAAAATAGCAGATAATTGCATTTCTTTAAAGGAAGACCCGAACGTACAACAATGGGACAACGGACAAAAGGTTTGAGGATTTCTGATAACTTCACTAATGACGTTAGAAAGAAGGGAAACCAGGAGCGGCTAATGAAGACAAAGTAGCAGCACGTTAAGCAGCTGCTGATGAACTATCAGACTGTGGTTGATGAAGTGACTCCCCCCCATCACTCAGAGAGGACGAAGAGTAAAGTGTAGGAGCAGAGGGGACGGCATGCTGAGGGGAGACAACATGAGACGCCGTGAGGAGCCAGGCATGGCTGGGCGAGGCCGTCAAATACTGAACAGCGGATGGAAAAGAGGAAAGGGAAGTCAAGTAGGGAGCAGGTGAACAGAGAAGAGGAGCAGGTGGAGGGGAGGTAAGATGAGGACCGGTGAAGGCTACTGAGGTATCAGCTGAGAGAGATCTCTTGGATGCCTTGGAGGATTGGCTTCAGACTCACACCTGGACAACAGCTGTGCATGGAGGGAAAGTGTGAGTCTGCACAAGAACAGTCTGTGCCAACATGTTGGCTTGGCTGCAGCTGATGATTAAATTAAACATCCATAAATCTTCCTCTTTAAGCAGAGTTTCAAAAAGATGTCCATCTCTTTCCCTGGGCAGAGTTTTTGAAACGGGGTTCTGTGGAAGCATCATGTTTGGTTTAAAACTTTTCCACACAAAAAAGATTCAAGTTTTAACAGTTTTAAACCCAAAAGTGCTCAACATAAACAGAAAGAAAGCAACTACAAATTTTTCCACATCTGAAAAACAACAAAACTTAGATGATTTTATTCCCAACAAAATTCCCCTTTTATTCTTAATAAAATTTTAGTTTCTGTTTTGCAACAAACATACATTTACTTTACATTTCAACACTGATTTGTGTGTTTGGGCTCATTTCTGTGTAAGAGCATTCAGATGTGCGTCTGTGCCTGGGAGTGCAGGTATCCAGCTGAGTTTGTGTGTCTCCTGGTTCTATGTGATAAACATCCTCCAACAGCAGCTCCTCCTTCCTGCTGCACATCCCTTCACCAGGGGCAAGGGCAGATAGCAGCAAAGCACGCACCAACACACACCGACACACACACACGCAGACAGACATCCTCCCACTGATGATGTCTTTTTGATAAGTGTGTTTGAAGTTGAAATATTGTTTATACACTGCAAACACAGCCAATTCCTAAACGGAGCTAATTCAGGACCTGCGCCTGCAGAGGACGCTGAAGCAAATAATGATGCCTATTCTTTCTTGTTTCATCCCTGAAGACAGAAAAACCACAATCACATAAATGGTGATGGCAACATGTACATCTAAGAGGAAAAATGTGCCATACAAGATGAAACTATAATAAGGGTGAATTTCCACAAATACACCGGAGATGTGGAACAAAATATTACATTTACACAAGGATTTCCTCAGAAACTGCACAAAAATATAGAACTGAAAAAGCCACAAAGAAAAAAATTATTTTTTCCTGAGTTCTGACTTTAATCACTTTAATTCTAATTCTAATAAAAAAAAGAGATAAAAGATAAAAGTCAGAATTCTGTCTTTTTATGAATACTGAGATCAAAGTCAAATTGTTTTACTTTTTTTTCAGAACAAGTTTGATGTCAAACTGAATTCTGATTTTAATTTTAGAATTCCAATTTTATTTTCAGACTTCTAACACTTTCTCCCCCAGAATTCTGATTTTAATCTCAGAATCCTGAGAAAAATGTTAGAATTCTGAAATTAAATTTTCTGAAATCAGAATTTCATCAATCCAAATCCAGTTTCTTGCTTTAAAAAATATATATATTTTAGTCCTTCTGAGGTCTCCTTCAGATTTTGTTTTTCACCAAATTCTGATTTTATTTTTTAGAATTCTGAAAAAGAAATTAGAGTTCTAAGATTAAAATCAGATTCCTGATAAAAATGTCAGAATTCTGTTTTTTTCCTTTTGCTAAGAATTCTGAATTTTTCTCAGAAATCTGATTTTAAACTCCAAATCTTTTCCTCTAAATTCTGACTTTTACCTCAGAAAAAAGTCTGAGATTAAAGTCAGAATTATGAGAAAATAGTTAGAACTCAGGAAAATCTTTTTCTTTTTTTGCTCTGAGGCCCAATCATCTTCCGTAGAAATAAAACAGTGTCATGAACTTGGGCAATTATTTGTATTTACTGAAAGACAACAAATGGGCTTGAAGTAAGAGTAAAAAAGATGGTCGACAACGATTCAAAAGCAAGAGGTACGCTTGGACACAGAGCTGCAGATTGGAGGTGAGCCGGAGGAGGAGGAAAACGAGGGGAAAGAAAAAGGACAAGGAGGAGAGCAAAACTGCTCAGAAGGGATTCATGATGTGAGAACCAAAAAAAGAATTGACAATTAGTGGGCTGATAGAAACCCAGTGTTGGACCGAAATCAGTGTTAGAGGAATAAACTCTGAAGCCAAATGATGAACCACTGATTTCTCCTGTGCCAGTCGCAGATGTAACCGTTTGGCCGAGCGCTGCGGCACATTCATCACTCCTGCATTGAAATGTTTACCAAACAAATGTTTTGTACACTGTGAAAAACAAATAGACTGCTAATCATGATTTCTAATCGTTTTCATATAAACCAAAGCTGTGTTGTTCATTTGATTAAAACAAAAGACCAAATTCTGAAACCAGGCATCACTGTTGAGTTGTTGGATACAACCTGGTCGACAATCAAGCTATATTCTCCAGACTGTGTAGAAAACTTAAAAAAAAAAGAAAACACACCTTTTTTATGTCTCTAAGATTGTTTATCTAAGCAGTAATTTCCATCATGTTTTGTCGTGCATGCCCTTGGACTCTGCGTGATGCGAACAACACGGACTTGGCTCGGACAGTTTCAGATGTCCATTCAGTTTGTCTCAGGCCCAGCAGGGACAGCTGGTGTAAATGGGCTAACAGGACTGAGCCCTCCTTGGTAGACCGCGAAGACCGGAAAAAAGTGGCTGTGAATTTGGACGGTTTAGCCTTCTGATTTGTTCCTATCCTAAACCCCGGTGAATCTCCTGTCACCTAGCAACCGTGACGACGCTAAAAAGAAGCAAAAATAGATAAAAATTAGGAAAATATCAATATATTAGTGTTATTAATATCACAAAATAACAAAAATAGATTAAAGGCAACATTTGAAGAACTAAGGGACCCGTCGTAGGTGCACGTTTATTTCTTTATACCAGCTCGTTTGATTTCTGACAAGAATATAAAAAAAACATGTTTGTACAAATGGCAAAAGCATTAACAACACAAAAGGTTTTAAATTCTACATTTTTACACCGCCAGATTTTTATTTAAAACTGTACTCCTTCCTCTCGATTCATCCACCATTACGAGCAGAAAACAATATCTCCGGTCGGATCGTAAATCATTATGGGATATAGCGAACTGGGAAGGATCCATTAGACCCGTCCCTCAAAATGGGGAAAAAGTAGGACGCATTTGTAAGCGGTCGACATATTCGGCCTTCGGAGGACGCAGCCCCTGAATTTAGACACATCCATACTCTGAAGGCGACATATGGCAACATTGTAAAAAAGTGCATAACATTTAAAGTTTCTTATTTTGAAGTTGAGAACTTTGCCTTGTAAACCTTGGCTGAGTTTAATTAACATATTAACACAAACAACAACTTCCAATGTTCCAAAAAAACAGAACCAAGATCTTTTTACCACCTTCTCAACAGCTCCTTCATACGTCGTGTTCTTGGACCCGTCGACTCGTTAACTGAAACGTTGTGTCACACGAAACACTGAAAACAGCTGTTGACTTGAAGAGACGAGAGGAAAAAACAAACCCAGTGAACCGTGGAGGATGACACGATGTGGGTCTGGGTCTGAAAGCTAAGTGGCTGATTCTTCTGTACGTGCTTGACCAGATGGGTTGCGTGGCAGAAGCAACAGATGGAGACGATGACTGTCTGCACACGTGCAGGTCATTAATGTGGACAGTTTCCGACATACAAACAAAACGGGTAAAATAAAGAACGTAAGTACTCATATTGCAAATACAAATGGACACAATTATAAATAACAGCTCATGTCATTTAAACTGACCACAGTGTGTTACTGTGAATTCATCTCGTCTAAAGCAGCCAGTTTTGTTGGAAAACAACAACAACAACAAAAAAAAACAACTAATGAAACTTTTTTTTTTCTATCTTCTTATTCTTTCATCTCATGTACTCCGAGTTAAAGTTGTCAGGGAGAGTTTTCATCTAAGTTCAGCCTCATCTAAACAACGTGCCCCCGAGGGCACGGCACAAATATGATTGTTGAAAACACTTGAACTTATATACAGTTCTGCAGAGAGCTGAGGGCTGGGACGTCAAGCGTTCACTTCTTCCTCAATCATTTTTTAATTTCCACCGAGACTTGCTTTTCATCCTATTTGTGTAATTGAGCCATCTGCGGCCTGTCATTTTATAGTCTAGGTATAGTATATGCAGGGTAAATGTAGCATTTGAATATTCGGGTAATTAGTTTGCGTCTGTCGTTTGAGACCTTTATCAATCTTGTTGTGTAATTAGGCTGCTTGTCATACATTTTTAGCACTAAATCCTCAGAGCTGGGGGCGACACAAATAAAGGCATAAAAGAAAGAGAAAGAAGAACACTTTAATTATCGTTTTTAAACTTTTTTTTCAATCTGTCAGTAAAAAAAAAGGAATCCTGATGCTTTATTTTTAAAGAATACAACACTAAATACTTCAACAAAGTACAATTAATCATGAAATCCGGTAGAGATGATGAGATTTTCTTTGAGAAAAATAAGAGTAAAACAAAAAGAATATAAAAAACACAGTTGTATTTATTTATGAATCAACAGCTTTAGGGCAGTTGTAAATTATAAATAAATCAAGGTTCAGAATTCCTTGAAGGAATGCATATCACCCATCTCCCTGTATTGGTTCATCTAACGCTAAGAACTGAAGACGTTTTAGCTGTTTTGGCCCAATCTTTAAATTATGAAACTTTGTGAGATGTATCAGTACACAGTATGTGTTGTGAACGACTCTCAGCCACTACCACATATTTTTTTGCTCAATATTTTTTTATCTGCTTGAGTTATAAGCTAATTAGTTGTAGACAAATATTGACATTTTTTAAAGTTTCATTAAAACTCAACCAGCTGTTCATGGGATATTTTGCTAACAGACAAACAAGGTGTAATGTGTTGCATTCCAAGTGTGCGTGTATGATCCTCGGCAACGATCATGAAAATTTTTATTACAATATTTGTAAAATTACCTTAATTAAATACATGTTTGCGTTCTGTAAGGTTCATTAGCTGTGCTGCCATCCTAAATCAGTTTAATTGAAAACATAATCAGCTGTAGATGTACATCCAATGATTAGTTTGGCAGTTTTATTGAAATCTGTTCAGTGGTTCACGAGATATTTTGCTAACAAACAAAATGCACAGTTCTTCTCATGTAAATGTGTGCTCATAAATCTTACAAGATTACCATAAGCTTGTCTCTGACAGCAGAGCTTTTTTGATTTATACCACAATATGTTTTTTGTTCTTGATGTATTAAGCGTAATAAGCATACTTCAACGTTTTTCATTTTCCGTACATTTTAATAAATACGTTTTAGCAGCAATGAACGGCAGAGCAGAATAGCTCTAATCAAGTGGTGATATTAAAGTTATAAAACAGACATTTTATGATTTAGTAAAGACAGACAGACTATAACTTTCTACAAGTTATTAATGTGAGAGTCAAAAGTTACATGAATCTTAAATGACAGTCTCTTGTTAAACCAGACTCCCAAGTCATAATTTGAAAGAAAGAAAGAAAGAAAGAAAGAAAGAAAGAAAGAAAAGCAGAATAAAGATGAGTTAGAGTTGGAGAGGATGCTCGGGTACATGAATGAAAAAGTGCATAAAATGGAGAATAAATTACTCAAAAATAGGACTTGCCCATCCCCATGACACAATATGCTGTCACGGGCAGCTTCAAGGATTAAAGAGGAAATGAGTGAAAAGGCAGCTGAAGTGCAAAGACAAACTTTAAACAAGCTTAAAAAAGCCCAAATAATCATTGATCCAGATCTTTTTTTTTTATGTTTACAAACATATTGGCTCATCTTGGAAGCAAAAGATAGTATCTTACTGAGCTGTGATTTTGGAGACCAGTTGGTAACTCGAATTTTTTTGAAATCTGTAAGAATTCGTTGAATTTTCAGCACCTCTCTCCTAATTCCAAGTAATGATGACTAAGTGACCAGTTAGCCGTGCAGCTACAATTTGAGCAGTTACTGTATTTCTGGACTATAAAGCCCTATTCGCATGGGGTAAGCATTATCTGGGGACCCCATGTGATAAATAAATTACATTTGTTTTTTATGTGGTGCACTCACACGGGATAACCAAAGCCTGAGATTTTGCTGAAATTTATGGACATCTCCAGGATATTATATGATACTGAAGCCTGTTGATGAGCGGAACATGGTGCGAGGGTGCGCGCACCAAAAGTCACGCAATTGCGCCGTCCCCACCCCTGCATGTTGTACTCCCACGGTGTCCTGGCACGTGGTCGTGCACCTCCAAACTCTGCAAAGATTGACCTGGACTAGTCCATCATGGGACCACATAAAGACAAACCATCACTCACACTCTCACTTACACCTAGAAGTTCAGTGCTGTGTTCCTAGTATACAGTATAGCTAACATTTTCACCCGTTTCCACACTCTCACTGACAGTATCAATTGATGGTAAAAAGGCACGCATGAACAGATGAATTCACAAGTGTTGCAGTGGTATCAGTTACAAAAAATCAAATGAATGCAAGGCAATTCATTAGTCTTGAACCATTTCAAATGACCCCATGTAAGCTTCGATTTGCGGCCATTCACCAGACTGAGCATGCCTCAACGAAGGTCCATGACATCATATTGGAAGAATATCTGTATGGTGCTTTGCTTCATTTGCCATCTTTTATTTTCACTTCCACCAATTAAAATGTCCAAACCCTTTTAACATCAATAAACGAGACTAATTTCTCTTCGTTTGCCTGTGACTGTATAGGCTGCCATTAAACTAGCCATGAAAATGGGCTTCATTAACGCAGAGGCACGTACACAGACACACACAAGTAGCCCAGAAAGTTGTACTCCTCTTCGTACCACGCACACACACACATACACACGGTCTGGTTTGTAAAACCTGTGGGGACCGTGCATTGACTTCCATTCATTTTTTGGAAATTTTATAGCCTAACCCTAACCATTTACCCTAAAATTAACCTCACAGGTACCTATCTGACCCTAAAACTAACCGAAACTCAATTCACACCTTGGTCCTAATCCCCCACCCGTAATTTGCATTTGGACCCGTGGGGACTGGGTATTGGTCCCCACAATGCATGTTCGGTCCCACGAGGCTGCTTTTTCGGAAATATTGTCCCCACGATGTAGGAAAAACAAGACCCCACACACACTCTATGTTTTTCTAGCCTTGTGAGGCCTTTTCATTGACTTCCATTCATTTACTGGTCATTTCTATAGCCTAACCCTGACCCCTTACTCTAAAGTTAACCACTCCAGTACATACCTGACCCTAAATCTATTAAAACTTAATTCACACCTTGGTCCTAAACCTAACCCCCCCCCCCCCCACACACACACCACCACACACACAAAATCAGCCTCCAAAGTTGTGGTCCCCACAAGGAGTATTCAGTCCCCACAAGGCTGCATTTTCCTAAAAAAATCGTCCCCACCAAGTAGCAAAAACATGGACACACACACAGACAGAGTCCACCTTGCTAAAACTTTCCCTGCCTGCTGAAGACATTAGTCATTTGCATATGAAAACCCATTATATGGCAGCCAATCATCATTGCTCTTATTGAGACAGAGCTCCATGCACAGTATGAAAAGCATCAATCATACAAGGAGTAGCTATTCATGTGTGAAATTTTTTAATATACATTTAATATGCCTTAATGGGCCAGTGTATAATGTATGCTCCATGTTCTGGTGTCTTGGCCAACACTTATGTGGAAAGGAAAAAAAAAAATTGTTAAGTCGTCTTCATTTTAAACTTTGTTAATTTATCCACTCTTTATAAATCAAGATGACTCTTTTTATCTTTCGCACAGACGAGGAATCACGCGAGGATAGCTGAGTAAGATTAAAGAGAATAAGGCCTCGTGTGAGGGGCCAGAGCGATCCATCATTAGTAACCGTGTTTGCCACATTCCAACATGATGGACTCCTAAAGAGACAAACAGATGTGGTGTCACGGGTCATTACATCATGGTTTGTTTGTATGTTGGCAGCTCCGTGGTGAAAGGACGTTACTGAGAGTGTCACCAGGTTGGCGATGAGGAGGGGCTGTTATCAGCGTGACACCGTGGAGAAGGAGGGGCAGGTGGTCTGTCTCATTCAGCACCCATGACAGAACCGGGTCACTTCCTGTCTGTTTAATGAATAGACTTATAGATTGACAGAGAGAGAGAAGAAGGTGACAATTTAGGAAGGAAAATGAAAAGCCATATCTGTGAAATTCCAGGCTATAATTCTTTGTATTTCTGAACCCAGCACTGACTCTCTAGAGTCATAACTTCATTCTATTATTCCCTTAAGTATGAAAAATGAGCAGTCGATAGCTTCCGTTATGAGACATTATTCTAAAAACCATGCTGGGTTGCCCTAAAGATTCATGTTTTCTTTTCTTACACAAAACCTTTGCAGCAATGTGGTAAATTGTGGATTATTTCCTCTTTATGTTTTCCTTAGGAGAAGGAAAAGTGAAGAATTGAGAGAAATTCCAAAGACAGAAGCTGCTTTTTTTCTTTTTTTGAGAACGACTATTGGTACGAATCTCTGAAGGTTTAATGCATTTCCCTGGCATGAATCAAATTACATAGTTGCCTAGTTAAGAGAGTTTAAAGTTCGGGCCACAATCGGAGGAGACAAAACAAAGCCTGCCAGATCTCGAGCAAACATGCATCAGGTTGCTTTCAGAGAATGTAAAAAGGTTTCGGTGCTACAAGTACTGGGTATTTGCAGCTTTGTTATATGAAGCGCATCGGCACGAACAGAGGAGATTGACAGCTTTCTTTTGTGAGACAGGATGATGACATATAGTTACAAACTGACAAGCATCAGTCTTTGTGATCTTCAAGCTGGCCTGACACAACTGGGGCTCACAAAAAAAACGGGTTAAAAAAGCTGGATATCCACACACAGTGAGAGCTACTTCTTGTGGTTCTCTCTAATTTTTTGTGTTAAAGCTCATTAAGATGAGAAAGAAATGAGAAATGAGGTTTTGCTTTAGCATTTGATGCTGTTATGACAAGCAGACGGGACTGAAGCGCCATAAAAACCCTCAGAAGATGAAGCGAATCGGCACAGATCGTGAGTTATTTAGGAAGTGATCAATATCACTTCGCTGTGAGAGTCTTCCAGCTCACCCCGAAATCACACTGAGAGCAGAGTACCAACATCGATTACAAGAACCGAAAGGAGGAGAAAGAAGAAAAATGAAACAACTGAGTACTAACATTTTAAATCTGATGTTCAGATGAGAAATAAACACAAACACATGACTGAAAACTCAGACACCCAAACAACCACATAATTAAATTACTACACCTAAAATTATTGCCAAGCTACAAAAATATTTCACAGAAGACAAATAAAGCAGAGCCTTCTCTGAATATTTTGCCGAACGTGAAAACAATGTGTTATTTTCACACTCGAGCGCGATATTAGCGATTCATTATTCATACCTAATGATGATATTACTTTCTATTGTTATTTTATTTTACTTTTTTACTATTTTCGTAAAAACGTCCACAGGAAGCAGTAAAAAAAGGGCTTTTTTAAAGCAGAACTTAACGGCAAACAAAGCAGGAGTCGTCCCAGATGATTTTTATCACCTGGAACTCAGAAATTCCTGCATCCAAGTACAAATTGAATGAACATCACTTTTGTGCTGTGGGAGTATAGATCAGGACACGTCGCTGTATTCTCTCTCCTGCACTTTGTGTAGGCGCCTCCATTACCAACACTTCCACGCTCTGTCAGCAAATAAAGAGATAAACAAGTTTATTTATAATTTATCTGCTTTAAAGGGTTGTTCCGCTGCTGGCTGCAGTCTGGAACTTTCTGAAGAGACTTAAAATTTAGAGGGATGCATTTGCAGCAGTTGTTTTCTACAAGTTTTAAATTACACCATTTTTTTAGTTGCATGTTTGTTGAATTGTAAAAAACGCTCTTCTGGCACTTCTTGTTCCAAATATTCAAGTGACTTGCTCAGAAACACTGGATAATGCAATTTAAAGGGGGCATATCATGCAAAATCCACTTTTTTAGCCGTTAAATGCATTTTGTTGCTTGGAGTCTCTAGAAGTGCAGGACCACTCTGGAACTGGGTGTAAAGCGCTTTATTTTAAATTTAAAGAGGCAGTCTCAAAACGAGTTGATTTAAAACACACCTCAGAAAAGGGTTGAATGGGGGTTGTGGAGTTACAATAAGGAGAAATTTAGACCAAAGCATTCCACTTTATGTAGACCTCAATTGAATGATTTTAATGTGAAAAATAAGGATTTAAAACATAAAAAAAGTTCTATTTCTTAAAAAAATTCTTAGTAAGTTATGAAATATTAAGTTTTCTGTGATAGATGTTTCAAAACTGGAGAACAATTAACATTTTTCCACAGCAGCAACTAGGAACATTGACCTTTGTGGCCCCTGGCCGTTCAAAAGCAATACACAATGTAAAATGTGGAACTTCCAATAAGAAATGTATTCCAGAGGCTCTTCACTCAGCCTTTGATGTGAACTTCACAAAGGTTACGCAGTCACTCCAACCAGCTGAGAATTAGTTTGAAAATGAAACTGCAGACGACTTGGAGAAGGTCATTAACGCACGTATTGCTTCTCAATTAGGCCACTGTTACTGCAGCCTTGCTGCTTCATGCAAAGGTCGCCTTCACCCCTGTGGCTAATCCATAGATGCTCACACCAGTTTTTCCCTCCATCCAGCAAAGTTTTCTCTAAAAATTCATTATGAGATATTACTGATACCAAAGAGCGTGGAGCAATTTAGCTCTGGGTTACATTTCTAAAGGCTTTTTTTCCTTGTTCTGAACTAAAGAGTCTCTGCCTCGTTTATAAAGCCCCAGTCTGTTCCACGTGCTCCAACTTTGACACTGATTTCAAATCAGCTGAGCTTCAGCAGTTTTCACATAAAAACGCATTTTCTTTCTACTTTTTAGAAATCTTTTTTAAAAGTTGCTAAAACAAATAACAATATAAACTTCTTGAATGTGAGATGTTTCAGTCCAGATAACTATTGTAGGCCATTGAAGCGTGGCCTACATAGACATGAGTTATTTTTACAGACTTTGGATTGTTTTGAAGACAAATCAGGCTGTTTAACATGCTGAAGCAATGTGGAGCCACCTATTGCAGCAACGCAGGAGAGGATGGAGGAGTGAACCTGTATTTTCCCCAAGGATGCAGCTCAGCTTTCCCTCGCAGACCGATATAAAACTATCCAAGCTGCAGGTGAGCGCACAGCAATCGGGATGAGTTGCTGCTTTACCCTGAGGAAGATGAGGGCAAAGGAAAAAAACCCTCACAGTAATGTGAAGGAAGTCAAGGATACTTTTGTTTCGAGGTGCTGTTGGTCCTGAG
The DNA here is from genome assembly GCA_031762555.1 of Cynodonichthys magdalenae. Taxonomy (NCBI): domain Eukaryota; kingdom Metazoa; phylum Chordata; class Actinopteri; order Cyprinodontiformes; family Rivulidae; genus Cynodonichthys; species Cynodonichthys magdalenae. The sequence goes on along the minus strand of JARVJO010000165.1, from coordinate 18,749,811 downwards.
AATAGGCACCTTGGACACAGGGCTGTTCCTTGAAGGATTTTTCTGGCAACACAAGCAAGCGCAGCTATCGCCACTTCTCTGCTAGTGGTTACAGCTGCGTTCGGAAAGTGTTCAAACCACAGCAGAGCGACTGCCTCGGCCAACATCTGCTCCAACCACTGGCCAGGGCACCAACCGTGGTTAGAGGAAAGCCAGATAGATTTTTAAACACACAAAAAAAGAAGGTGGAGCAACAGAGTGTTGGTGTGCAAAGTGAGGGAGAGGAGGAGAAAATATCAGCGTTTGGACACAGTTTTTTGAGATGCAGTGGTGTTTCTGATGTTTTGTTCTGATTATCACACAATTTTAGTTGCTTTAACAGCACAGTTTTGTAATGAGTGAGACTGGATCTTTTATCAGTCTTGTGTTTATCTAAAAAAAGGATTTTAATCAAATTGAACAATTGTTAGGCTTTGAAAGTGACTGGTTAGAAGTGTGATGAACCGCTTTTCTGTTAGGGTTTCAGACTTTTTGGTTTGAACAAAACAAAACAAAAACAGTAAATTATGGTGAGAGCAGCATAATTGGAAATTTGATCAAACTAGTCTTGGTCATATGAGCTCATGTTTGAGTTGGAGACTTCTCTATCACGGTTTTCTTCTTTGACAATGTTGGAAACTTTGTGGTTGATAACTGAATTTTAGATACAGTCTTAGATCTTATACTTTGCAACCGATCGTAGTCATTTACTTAAAACAGTAAGAGAATCAACAAGTTTCTATTTAATATGTGCCTCTCTACAGGGGTGTAAGAACAATATTTACATTCCAGTGCTGACGTAAGAGGGACCACCACCAGGGGGTGTGGTCAGGATTTATATAAACATGATTTGAACATGTGACTCATGGCCATTTTAGTTTAGACTATGAAGGAGATAGTCTTTAATTCTGAAAATAATTAATAAATAAAAGCTTTGTTTTTTGTTTTGTGAAAGGCTTTGTTTCTTTTTATTTTCTTTTTTTTTAACACATTTCTCAGTTTTGGACATTTCATTGCATTTGATTTATCGTTTATTTATAAAGGAACAAGTGTCAAGTATTAAAAATACCATAAACTAAAACTTTTATAGCCTAAGCTCATTTGCAATGCCAATGTTTACATGAAAATGAAACAGTTTAAAAATAAACATAAAAAAAACTGTTTTAAAGAAACCTCTGTACAAATTAGGTTATATGCACTTTAAGAGTTGAAACTACATTTTTCTTTATGAGATTGTTTATTTCCATCTAAATTAGTTTGGTATCAATAAAAAGTAAGAACCTAGTGGAAATGCTACTAATTCCCCTGAACACCACAGTGATTTCTTTAAATTACTTTCCTTTTATTTGGACACAATTCACATTTAAAACTCATCAGAACTGCGGTGCTGAAACAAAAATAAAAAAATTCAATGTTTGCATGAAAAAGCAATCAGCTTTTTCTCAAAACACTTGCCAGCTCATTTTCTGTAGATTGACTAAACATCCACCCCCCAACTGAATTTCCATCTTGTTTCTCATTTCGATCTTACAAGCACTGCTGTACAACTGATTCAAGCACTTTTCTTTTTTGACAGTTTTGTTTTTTCCAAGTGAATCTTCTTGTCTTGTCTGTAGCAGAAGCTGCCCTGTGCTCCTCAGTAGAGTACATGTGTGTGAGTGACAGTACTTACTGTCTCCATGGCAACGGAGAGGTCCAACGGTGAGTTTGGCTTCAGACCCTGGTCTGTTTGTGTCACCAATGGCAACCTGGCTGACTGGCAGGTGTTCTTTGTATGTCAAGAGTCCAGAATCTTCTCTCCTGGAACATTAGATAAAAAAAAAAATAAAAATCCATCTTAAATGCTGCTTGGTCTTTTGTCTTGGCTTTCAAGTAATTAATTTCATCATCTGTGGTTTTAAAAAAGTTGTTTTTTATGTTTCACATTGATGTTTCTATAGCTTAGTTCAATTTAAACGTCTATAAAAAGCACTGCTTAAACAAATAGGCCAAACATTATGTTAGAGAGTACTGGCCAACACAATTACTGACTGTGCCAGTGCTACATTTTATTAACATCTTGTTGGCTTTGAAGTGGAATAACTACAAGAAGTGGTTGTACATGTGTAATGAAGAAAATGAGGCTCAAGTTGAAGAAAAATTGTGTTCGACATTTGTTAGCTGTGTATAAACTTTCAAAACCCCAGCATCTATTTGCAGATAATACAATTTATAGTTATGTACAAAAATAAAAAAAGACTAGATAATGTATGCTCGAAGTAAAAAACACAAAAGATGTAGCTGATTTGAAACAAACAAGCAGGAAATTAAGCTTCTTTGTGTTTTCTCTGAACCAGTTTTTCTTTGATTTATGTGTTTCAATAGAATCTTCCTCTGCCTGTTTAATTTTATGCCAACTTAGCAATTAGCAATAAAATTAGCATCGAAATCTATGGAAGTGGGAATTACAGGTGACTGATATACTTGTCTAATTTCCTGTACTCATTTCATTTTCTTATGACGTGAATACATGCACCAGTAGACCCTTAATAAATAAACTTAGCACAAAAAAATAATAAAATTACTGTTTGGTAGATTATTTCTTTGTTGTAACAATGCTTCTTGGTGGGCACAGCTAACAAAAATGTTGGCTCCACTAACCACTAATCCGCTAAACAAGAATCTTAGCTCCGCTAACGCTTAATCGCTTAACACATTACAAAGTTAGTGGAAGTTCATGCTAACAGCTAAGATGATTAGTGGTCAGAAGTCTTTCAGTTGCAGACTGGTGGGACTGACTCAAACCTGTTGTTAGTTTTCTATTGGTTTAATTAGAAGGTGTATGGGATCATTTGTGGCAAATTGGCCAATCCAAACCAGTTATAGTTCTGTCTAATATGTGATACTTCCAGTTTAAATCTTTAAAAATAAAAACATTTCTTTGATTGAGTTTGTATTTCTATAAATATAGTTTGAAGTTAGTCAAACTACAAATAGCAAATACTTTCTCTACTATATTTTAAACAGTCAGTTTTTTTGTTCACTATTTAAATATTGTTAAAAGTTAATTATCTCTTTTTGATACTCTGACGCTACACATATGGTGCCTGATACGTCCAGCACAGCTTGTAAGAGGGGATTGTTTTATTTAATTTGGGTTAAAAGTATAAAAATAGACATTTTTTTAGTAGACTTGAAATTAGTGGAACTTTAGTTAGTGGAAGCTAGATGTTTTTATTGTATTTGATGTTATTTGTTATGTAAGCGATTGTGTGTGATGATTTATGTTGGACCACAATGGAAATAAGCTTTATGCTTTATTGTGTTATCCATTTATATTAATCTTACTGTATGTTAGCTGTAGTGATCTGGAGAAAGCCATCCATGCCTTTGTGAGCTCTAGGCTTGATTATTGTAATTCTTTATACGTCAGAATTAATCAGTCTTCCATCTCTCACTTACAGCTTGTTCAAAACTCCAACCGCTCGCTTATTAACTAACACAACTAAATACGAATATATCACTCCTGTCCTTTCCTCTTTGCACTGGCTCACGGTTCAGTTTAGGATACAGTTTAAGCTGTTATTTGTTTTTAAAGCTCTGAATGGCCTTGCACCACCCTACATTTTCGATCTTTTAAAAACCCACCAATCCAGCAGAGCTTTGCGGTCTGCAGGTCAACATCTGCTTGAGGTGCCTCGCTCTTTTTCTGTTGCTGGCCCAACCACATGGAATGATCTTCCTTATGAGTTGCGTGCTAAACTGAAGACCTATTTGTTTAAAAGGGCTTTTGGTGCCTAACTCTTATCATTTTATACCTTTTTACCTTCTTTTATTGTAGTTGTTATTTTTTTTGACTTGTAATGATATATTGTGATTTGTTTTTACTTGTTTTGTTTTGTGAAGCGCTTTGGTCGATGCGGGGCATTGATGGAAGGTGCTATATAAATAAAGTTTATTATTATTATTATTATTATTATTATTATTATGTGCAGTGCAATTTATATAATAAATAAAATGAATGAATGAATTGGTCCGTTAATGGTTTCCAAAGTTAACAAAAATGCTAATTCTCTAAATGAGGAGCTGGTTCCGCAATTAGCGGATTAGCATAACTGTGCGGTGTGTGTTAACAGACTTTCCAACAGTATAGGATTTATTGCCAAGAAGCATACAACACAAAAATAATATACCAAACACAAATGTTTTTTTTTGTGTTAATACTGCCCTGTCTTATTTTACAGTAACCCTACTGACAGTATTTCTTGTTCAACTGTGTTTCAAACATTACATTGTCAAAACCTTTCCATTCCTTTTCGTAAGACTGTCCACTAAAGTTTTCACCTAACTTAATTACAAATTTTTGCCTTTAGATGTTATTTTAGACTAAACTTTAATACCCAATGGTTGTGTTTGGGCTACTCGTGTATCTGAGTGCACACGGACTGAATGTGCTGCGCAAAATCTGGGTAATGACTGTAAACAGATATGAGGGTAATATTTCACAAACTCATTCTGTCAAACAATGAGACATTAACACGTACAATATTTGCAGGGAAAACAAGACAGTGTAAGAATTATGAGTAACATCTTTGTTTTAGAGCGACAGGGGGGGGGGGGGGGATGCAAGAGAACAAATAAAACCGTCCCTGGTAAGTCATTACTCATAAACATGCAGTATGCACACATATGCACAGTCCAAAAGACAGTGATGGAATTGGTCTAAAAGAAAAATCGAAACACAAACAGTTGATTCTTGAGGCAAACATTTTTATAAAGTAAACACATTATGTTTTGTGTCATTCATTCATTATCATCTACTGCCACAAAAGGCAGGCAATCCTGTAATGCAAAGTCTATTACCATTATCACCATTAACACAAAAGTGCACCACATTCACAGTCTAATGTAAACACCTTATTAAATTCAGCTTTGTTAAGAGTTTAGACAGAATGTAAAAAAGTGAAAAAGTTCAGCTTGTTCTTTTGACCAGCTGTGCAAATCACCAGCTGGGTTGACTAAGTGACAAATACTGTTTTGTTCCTGAGAAACAATTATACAAGTGAGGCAGTCGCTGCTAATAATTATGGTGTTAATAAGTGACAATCATAGGCTGATCCAAAAAGATTACTTCATCAGTCAAAGTATTTGTAGGTCGTTACAATAGTTTTTTTTAGATTATCGCAACAAGTTTAACTGTTTTCTTTAATCGAGAGAAGTTGGAACTTTTTTAAAAACGCAACAAAATCCCAGTCCTAATCTGTATTTTGATTTAAGAGACAAATTAAAAACTAGAGGTTTGCTTGACCAACTTTATCATACACTTAAAAGAAGTTAGTATGGTATTCTCTCATTTCCTTTAAACTTACAATTAATTAGGAATCGATTTTATGACTCATTGTTTAGCATTTTTCTTGTTTTATGTTACATTTTAGTTATTCAAGAGTTGCGGTTATCGTTGAATGATTCTTCATCACGTGACTTACATTTTCAGTAGGATGCAGGTCTGGACTGCAGAAGGACAAGTCAGGAACATGAACTCCAAGCTGCTCTCTATGAAGCCACTGCTGTGCCGTGATAATACCAACGACAAGGGTTTACCTGCTGAATACTGATGCAGCGTTACAGCTCACAAGCTGCACACTTCACCGCTGGGACAGAAACAAAGGCTCAGGCAGGAGAAGAGGATGTGGTCCTTTTAGGGGTATAATTGGTGATCAAATACACAGGCTCTGTATTTCCACACTGTGACAATTTGTGTGCGTTAAATGCTGTCCACTCTCTCCCCTCTGAGAGATAATACTAGTCATTAACGCAGCTCTTTACACACCACCAGGCGCTAATGTTGGAATGGATCTTCTGTATTTTACTGTAGATAAACAACAACACATTTACCTTAAGGGCTTTGGTTTTATTGCCAGAGATTTGAACAGAGCAAGCCTCACATTAGTACTTCCTAAATTCTAGTAACGTGCAAAATGCCCAAATGGATCTGAAAACACACTCAGCCTTGTGAATTTAAGATAAATGCAAGGATGCAGAGCTATGTATACCTCAATTTAGTTAGATTAACTCAGTAACAAACTACCGTTTTTACCCGTGTATAATACAACCCTCCCCCCAGTTTTTGAGCTTAAAAAGCATAAAAATTAAATCCTCAAGCTACCTCTAATTTCATACAAACTTTATACATAGCAAAAATATCATTTGACTCTTAATTTAATTCTAACAACATATGAACTAAAAAGTATTTTGACAACAAATGTATACTGTATCAGCAAACTATGATTTTGAGCTTTGTTGCAGCATCATATGAATACTGTCCACTAGGGAGCGCCAACACAAAAATCAGAGACTTCACATGAAATTTGTGCGTTCCAGTAGCACTGGGAAGTGGAATTTTCCTTGCTCCCATTCGTAAATTGAAACTGGAACGCCCCCCTCCAACGGTACGTTCCACCTGTAAACTGGTAGCGACTGCGACTGCCCCCAGTTTCGATTTCAAGATGGCGGCTACTCGCAGCTTTAGAAAGTAAACTCCATAACTTTTACTGTAAATTATGTTTCTTAATTTTTTGGGCCATTTTAATCACTCATACAAGTAGTGCGTTTTCTGTGCATACCTTACATATTAAAATCAATGTTTATTTGCTTGCCGTATGTAGTAGAGCTCTCTTTTTGTCATTGTTTATATTGTAGCAGTGTTGTAGCTAGGTTAGCAGCAGCAATACAACCGCCTGTTGTTTAACTGTAATGTGCTTTCATATGGTTTGTTGGGAAATTACGTCACTACCATTTACCAGTTCCGGGAATACGATGTAAATGGAACGCAGCATTGGGCCATCTTCTGGTGGAAAAACAGATTACTGTACTTCTGTAATGCCTAGCCCCTCTGATGGAAAAACGTTTTTTTTTGGCAAACCAACTTTTGCTCAACACCGGTGAACGGCAGCCATTACATACAAACTTGTGTTTGTTGTTGTTCCAGGAGCGGCCCGGTCGCACATTAATGTCATTAGTTCGTTGTCATTAGCCGCAGCACTGATGGTTTTTTATGTCAGCCTGCCTGGGTCTGTTACTACCTCGCTTGGCTCGGAGTGTCAGAGGTAAGCTCACTTCAACCCCTTTCTATGACTCGGTCACATTTCTGGACACGATTCTGGACATTTTGTAAATTTTGTGAAAATACAGTACATTAACAAAAAAATTGACCCGAGTATAGTACTACCCCCCAACTTTGTGAATGATTTTATGGATTTAATTTTTTGCATTATACATGCATAATACGGTAGTCTCCAACCATCACAGCTCAGATACTGGTTTTAGTTTTTCCAAATATACAACTAGTGCTGCTCACTCCAGTTATACTAGTATTCTTTTACGGATGATGAAGCAGTGGACAAAATAATTTCTGTACAACCTAAACTAAAATGTTTCAACAAGAAACATAAATCTTCTTGGCTTTAGAAAATTATTTCTACATTAAAAAAAGACAAGGAAAGGTCTACTTTCTTCCCACTAGACCTGTTCTGGACATTGAAACATTTTCTTAAGAAGGCTTAGTAGAAATTTCAAGAAAAACAACCCAAAAGGAAAGCAACTGAAAACTTCCACCACTCTTTTTCTGAGGGTGTAATGTTGTACGGCAACGATGTGGTATGATAGCTGCACCGAAGCAGACAGGAGGCGGCTTTAGAGGATCATTAAAACACTACGGAGAATCATTGACAGCTCTCCTTGCTTGCTGAAGGCCTTTAACAACTTCATTTGCCTCAGCAGGGAACAAAACATCCAGAAGAACACATCCCACCCTTGTGCTCAGATGTTTGACCTGTTACCCTCTGGCAGATGTTACACTCCATTAAAACTACAACAAACAGACTAAGAGTCAGTTTCTTACCCAGAGCCATAACATTACTGAACTCCAAACAGCATTGATCCCACCACCTCACAGCACATACATTGTCACAGCAGTGACAATTTTCTATAGAGAACTTCCTAAAATAATCTCTTTACTTTGGTCGAACAAATGTACTTATACAATATGCGGCTAGTTCTAAAAATACTCATGTTTATACATGGAAAAAAGTGTTAAATAACTATCAAAGATTGTAGCTTTTTGTGCATTTTACTTTGTTTAACAAATCAAATTTTTGAAATGCTCCTATAAAACTTTGTAAAATAGTTACATTAGAAAAATAGAATATTAAAACAAATAAAATGCAACTTGATCAGATTATCACTGTCCTCCTGCTCCTCTGTTTAAGGATGATCTGTAACATTAACAACTTTCAAATTTGTAGTTTTGCTAATAAGAGTTAGAAAGCCAACAGATTATACCAATGCAGTTTCATTCCTACTAACTTGCCAGTTCAGCGCTTCATCTTCCTAAATATCAGACCAGCAGAGGTCAGTTTTCTGTCTGAAGCAGGGGAGCTAAACTTTGGAATGACTTTTCCCACTTAGTAAAAGGCAATGTTTAAAAAATATGTAAAACTATACTTAATTAAAGAGTTATGATTGTTCTGTTACATGTTTTGAAGGTGGTGTTTTTATGATGTTTTTCGATTTTTTCATTTATTTTATTTTTAAAAAAATGTTTGTATTTCATAAATTTATGATCAACTGATCCAGGATTGTATTGTTGGATTATTGTATGTTTTATACTTTTCGAATGGATGCTTTAAGCCCATTGGTTCTTCTTAAAAATTTTGATCTGCATTTCTATCGTGTAAATAAACTAAACTAGACTCAGATTTATATTTTATTCCTGTATATTGGCCATGACTGTTGGTGACACAAACGTGTGAAAACACATCATTTTCACTTTGACTTACCACTGTTTAGCATCTGCATCACAGTTGCAATCATACTTGGGGTCTGTGCAGTTCCTGTCGATACCACAGGCACACTTCTGGATGCCGGGCCCTGAGCCACCCCAGTAGAAATGCTTCTCGCTGCCTCGACCAACCCACCAGGTGTAGGGGGTCCCATCTGAGAACCAAACACAGACATAAACAAAACTTTAAGTACGTTTTTTACAGAAGACAACAGCCCCTGTTCACCGTCAATGTCCCGCTAGTGTTTGACCATTATTTTTTTCTTTATACCTTGCATAGAAAAGTAAAACAAGATAAAACAAAATCTTGACTTTTCTGCAGAAAGAACAGTTACTTTATTAAACTGATCAAACTCAGTCCCACCACTTGTGCATCTTGGTTTGTGTGAATGTTTTAATGAGTGGATAAAAGGTGAAGAACTACTGCCCTTCAATAAGAAATGTAATATTGTTTTCTTTGCCTTGAATAATGTATTCTGGCATGGGATGGTAACTACGCAGGGAGATAAAAGCAAATATATTGGTTGCTAGCAATATATCACAGTCAGAGAGAACGAAACAATATTACGTTTCGCACTTTATTCCCATAAAATAAACTGCATTGTCAATATCCATTTGTCAAATTTCATAAAAGCCAATGAAATCTCTTGAGCTGCTTTTTAAAAACAGAAACAGACTCTTGAAACAGCACAATTGCATTAAGAGGTTTGATATATTGCATTATCACGTGATGTGAGTCTGAACTCCGGGAGGAAACTACAAACAAGTGTGTGAGTGTTTATACTGTATATTGTAAGCGCGTGTTTGGCCCCGGGGTCCTGCAATTCTATGGTTCTCATAAAAGAGAATTAGCTTCACCTCTCTTCAGGCCACTGTTCAGACAAGTCTTCATCAGTAGGAGTAACAGTGCTGCCTCGAGAGATTTCACAATGCTCTCCCTTTATGTGGGTGTGCTACTGTTCTTCTTGTTGCACTTCAGCATGTTCAGTTTAGGTTCAGTGATCCCATAACACAGTCAGTAGAGAAAATCTAAGTTTGTTATTTCTTGCTCAGAAACGAAAAGGAAGGTGAAAGAACTGTCCTCTCTTGACGTTTGAAAAATATATTTGAAGATAGAAAATGATACAAACATTAAACTTACACTCAAAAGATAACTTTTATTAAACGACAGAATAAATGTGAGATAAAGTAAAAGGTGTGACGTTAGACAGACTGAATGTAAAATATGTTAAGTACTGCATGGGCTATAGCATCTGCAGCCAAAAAAATAATTAAATACAATAGAGGAGCATGAAATAACTGTGGTGATACTTTTGCTTCAAGTTAAATTTAGAAAACTTGCCAAGTTTTCTGTTTGATCTGAGCTGAAAAGGTCCATCAATTATTATTGTGGGGGGAGGCAGTTAAAGCTGCAGCATGCTTCATCCGAACTGCCGAAATCGGGCCGAACTGTCGCAGTTTCATGACGAAAATTGCGTCATTCTGTTCGGCTTGTCGACATTTCGGAACCTTCTTGTCGCA
>JARVJO010000165.1:18691779-18710993 GCA_031762555.1 Cynodonichthys magdalenae | reverse complement strand
TGTTTAAAATTCATTGTGTTAATGTCTAGAACAAAAATTAGAAAAATGTTGTCTCTGTCCAAATATATATGGACCTAACTGTAGAAAAAAAGTTAAATAACCATCTTCCAACTCAATCTGCTGTTAAAACAAGTTCCCCACCTCTCCCTGTCCTCCTTTCCCTGCTGTTCTCTCCACCACATCTGTCTTTTCCGGCCACCGACAGTCCCCTCCATTGTATTCTTTCTGAGTAATTTAGATTTATTTAATAAAAATGACAGACTTTTGAGGATCTAGATACAGGTAAATGTCCAAAGGTTGACATGTATGTAAGGGACAAAAAGATTTATAGGTATTTTTGGAGAATAAACACCGTTGGGAGTGCTTTTTACACAGTCTCATTAATTCAAAAATTTGTTTTCAGAGTTTGCTGTGCTCTTAAAGTAACTCATTAATTCTATTTGAATAGTTTGTTATTGAGACTCTTGTTTGAAATGGAGATGAATTCAGATGTGTAGGGTTTGGTTTGCTTTGCTTTAATGTAGGCAGGTGGCAATATGTTTCTTATTGTGACTCATATTAGACCATAGTTTTAATCCAACTGAAGTATATTTTTGTTTGATAAAAGTAAATGTCATTGCTGTACGAGTGTGTATACCTTTTTTTTATTAATGTAAATGTGCATTAAAGCTTTAACTATGAGCGCTTTTTGTGTTGGTAAGACGTTAATGAGGGTCTGAAGCCAAAGTTTGCTTGTTCCGCCTCACAGCAGAGGACAGCGGATGATGAATATGTGTCAATCATGCGAGGCTAGGCCTTCATCATTTATGGGACCTGTCTGACAGTTATCAGCGCTCTCTGAAGGCGTTTGGAGAAAAGGCCTCATCCATAATTAAATATTGAGTTTGGAAATGTCACCTATATCCGTCCATCTAAATTTCACGGGGGGATATCCCCACCAGCTCACAACACGCGCGCCTGACAGTGCCCATCAATCTAAAGTTCAACATTTTTGTCAATAGAGACCATCATCAGTGGGGGATTGTTCATTTTTAACAAGAGGCATGTTGGCCAGCACCTGAAGGAGATAACACTGCAGGCAGAACCAACTGTTTAACTAACAACACGCTCTTTGAAAGTATCCGAACGGTGCAATCAATTAAAAAGAATGAGCAGACTCAAGTTTTAGTTACCAAGGAGCCGTTTTTTTCATTTAAACTTGCTCTTGAATCTTTCCGACGCTGCTTTTGATAGCCAAAACACAAAAGCTTTAATCTTTCCACTCCCAGCTGAGCAACCTTTATATTTGCCGCAGGACAAGGCTGGCAATTTCACAAAGTTGTCTGAGTTTTATGAAAAACAAAACTAAAAAAAAAAAACATCAAAACATGACCGGATGAAAGGCTAATCTTTTAACTTAGTCACACACTTTCCTTTCCAAAGTTCACATTGGATTTTCTATGTAGAAAATGCGTTTACCTTAAAGTATGTAGATCCAAGCTTTAAGTCCTTCACAGTGATTTCTGAGTGAGGGAAACAGAGCTCTAATCCATTCTGGCATAATCATGCTTTGATCTGGGTAATGGAGGCAGCGTACCCCAGGGCAAGATGTAATCAGAAGGACAGTTAATAAAATGAACAAGTCTGCTTTACCGATTTTACTAATGTCCCCGACCTTCCCGAGGGGCAACACTTACTCACATGTAATCTTTCACATGCATATGTCATGAAAGCTGCACATGTATCACATGGTGGCACAAAACACCACCGTTTAATGTTTAACACAAAGATAACAGAAGGCAGCAAGCTTTAGTTCAACAAGATAAAAGTTATTAATGGTTTTTAAACTTCTACACTGTTCCAAACCAAACCTCAGTTAGAACTTAAAAGCAAAATCTGTTTTTTGTGTGCGCACTGTGCCAGGGGATTTTCTCCACCCGGGGTCACGGGTATCTGCTCCACGAAGCGAAGTCACGACTTGATAAGCTGCTGTCAGGCACACGCTACACTGACTGACGGCGCAAATACACATGTCATTTAGTATCAGCTTATATTTACAAGAATAACATCATGAGCATAGCACAGACAAAAAAAATTGTGTTGCTATAATAAAACTATTGTGGTTAAAAGGGAAAAATAAACAAAATATATGAAAGGGTGTAAAATCCCCCCTGAAGACACATCTTGTTAGGCCTCTCGTGGTTGCACTACTGTATAAAGACATTTTATTCCCAGTCAGCTGATTTATGTTTCCAATTTACCACTCTGACACACTTTCCTTTGCACCATCTCCCTCTCTTTTCATCTTTTGCCACCTTTGCGCAGCTTTGTGCAAAACCACACCTGTGTGGGATTTTGGCAAATGACTTAAAACAGTTCAAGAACCCAAGAAACATGTCAGGATCTGTTGTTTGAGTTTACTGTTTGGATTTTTTGCTGTGTTTTATTTTAGATAACTCTTGTGTTCTTATTGTTTCTCTAGTCACTCCTGTTCCACAGTCACTCCTGCTTTGTCCACTCTCATATTATGAAGTATTAATTATGACCCCCGCACACGAAGCGAGGCGTCATATTGTTTTTGAACTGTTTATTTATTTTTCATTTTATTTTATTCTTTCAAGATTTTTGGTCAATCGGTAGCAAAGAAATGGCTGCACTGATCAACATGAAATTTGGCAGGAATGTAGGTGTGTCTGACCTACACTGCACCAGCCAACGCTTTCACTATAGACCCCATAGTTGAGGAGGGGGCTCCATCTAAAAAAGGGGGTGTCTGGATGTACAAAAATGCTTATAACTCAAAATCTATTCAATAGGAGCTTCAGATATTTTTTGTTGTTTAGCTCTGATGAAGGGTTATCCATTGGGCCAACCAATATGGCCCGCCCACCCCATCTGAAAAGTCAAGTCAAGCTGGGAAAGGGGGTGTCTTGACATACAAAAATGCGTAGAACTCAAAAACTATTCAACATAGAAGCCCCCTGATCCCCACCCAAAACAATAAATCTATTCTGATGACTTCTGAGTTCTGGTGCATTGGTGCTTTGCGTATGTGCGGGGGTCATACATGCTAGCGCTATGCGGTACCTAATTAAGCATTTATTTCACCAGGCAAAACTATAGCCTCTTTCATAAGTCAAATCCACGTAATCGCCGCACAAACCTGTCCGGCTTTAATCCCCCCCGGGTCATTCATAAGACCACAGGTGAAGGCGTAAATGAATAAGTAAACGAACCAGCAACGCGGATCCAAAAGAGGTGTGGACCAGAACTCAGCTGGGCTGAAGTGGAGTGCAACATATTTATTGTGGGACAGATGTCTGCTGCCTCCTATCAAACAAAACAAACTAAATTAACTTACTTTACTGATTCTGTGGCTGTTTCATATTTTTAAACTAACTAAAAAGATGCTGTTTTGTGTCATTTAAAATTTTCTCTGTAAAATCTGTAAATTAATCCTCTGGCTCTGCGTCGTATCAAAAAAAAAAAGAAAAAGAATGAAATCAGCTCATTGTAGTGAACCTGTGGCACAACATTTTTTAAACTAACTACAAAGTTGCTGTTTCGTGTCATTTTTAATATTCCCTCTGTAATAAATCTGTTTGTGGGTTAGATCTGAAGGTCGCTCACTGATGTCATCAGCTCCTTATCATTTTCTGAGCGCGGATCCGCGGGTTGATTTTTCACAAGTGGGTCAGCCGAGCTCGAACCTGCCTCTGATACTACCTCCACTCGCGGATCAGGGGTGCATCAGAGGCGGGCTCATTTTACTCGCCTCTCCGCCTTTTTCTGAGTGCTCGGGGGAGGACAGAACACGCATCAAACCCGGACCGAGCTGTCTTATGAAAGGGGATATTAAGAAGCATTTCTTATCTACAAAGTTAGCCTGGCAGTGCTAAAACACTTAAAAGTGGAAGATGGAGACAGGGCAACATCACAACCCAAATTATTTGAATGTAGAAGGATCTGTTCTTCAAAACCAAAGAAATAACTGTTGAATATTTGTATCGGTTTGTGTAAGAGTCTCAGACAAATTCAGGTGTCTGTTTTTATCAGAGTAATTTTTCTCCTCTGCTCCCAATGTTTGTGTAGAAACCAGAGGAAATGCAACTGAAATAAAAAAACAAAAGCAAAACAAAAACGTTTGTCATGATGACATCCACCACACAAAAGTCTTTTTAACACTAACGTTGTACCTTTTTAATTATTGGAGACGATAGAGAGAAAAAAAATGAAGATTAAAATGACAGCATATTTCTGATTTACATGCAGAACCTCAGAGTAATGACAGCCCATTTACTCTCTAGTCACGCTTTTATGACATTACCGGTTTAGGGCCACACTCAGCTCTTCCCCTGCATGAGAAATACTTCTTCTATTTTGCTGGATTACAGCAATGCATCAAGGTGCTCGCAACTAAATGGGGGAAAAAAGTGATTCTTGAGGACCCTTTAGGGAAATGGAAGATGAGTGGATGGGAATGACCTCGTGTTGGAACATGACCATTGGCTGCTGAAGTGAAGTTCTGTTGTGTCCTGAAGCTCTGACATTCCCAAATGGCGGAGCTGCTGTCATAATTCTTGAAGGTCCTTCCTGAGACATCATTTCGATGTAAATGACGGCGTTAGGCCGTGTTCAGTGCGCTGAACCCTCCTTGTCTGGCGAGCCGGGTTGTTAATGAAATATCACTGTCTAACATCTTTTAATCAAGCGCATGAATGCATGCAGGCACAACAAAATGAACACAGTCATATGATTAACACCAGAGCACAAGATGTTGACAGTGATGGAGTTAAACACAACTGGCAACGCAAATATTTACAAACATTAGATTATTGTTTTTATTTGAAGATACAGTCCGTTAAAAGTAATTTTCTCCCACAAAACAATCAGTAACAAATTTGAAAAAAAATCACTCAATGACAAAACAGTTTATTTAAAAATACAGCTTGACTTTGCATTCTTACCATCTTATTATTGATGACCACCATGAAGGCAGGTGATCATGTAAAGGCCTATGTTAATTTGTCCTTAGACCCCTCCTATTTATCATCTACATCCTCCCTTTTGGCAACGTATTTCATAAACATAACGTAGAGTTTCATTGCTATGCAGATGACACACAGCTTTACCTTTCTGCTAAACCCACTACTTGTTGGCACCAAATTCACTCTCTCCAAGGCTAACAATTTTCCATTTACATCAACAACTCGCATGTTTCTCCATCCCCCCAGGTTGAGAGTGCGGGTGTCGTCCTTGACAGTACCTTACTTTTTCACTCCCATGTCAGTAATGTCACTCGGTCAGCTTACTTCCACCTACATAACATCTTTCGCCTGCGTCCATCCCTTACACCCAACAATACAGCCCTTCTGGTTCATGCTTTGGTCACATCTCGCCTTGATAACTGTAATTCACTTCTCTTTGGTTTACCAGACAAACTCCTCCATAAACTCCAAGTTGTTCAATATTCTGCCGCTTGATTTATCACCAGAACCCCCTCTATTTGTCATACAACACCAGCTCTGCAGCAACTACACTGGCTTCCCTTTAAATATTGCATCATCTACAAGATCCTCCTCCTTTCATTTAAGGCCATTAACAACCTTGCTCCTCCATATATTTCCTCACTTCTCCATGCCTACACTCCTACCTGTAATCTTCGATCCTCTACTTCTGACCTGACCACCATGGGGTCTAGAGCCTTCACCCGCTCTGCCCCCTGCCTTTGGAACTCTCTGCCTCAGGACTTTAGAAATTCAGTTTCCATTAATATCCTCAAATCCCAACTCAAAACTTATCTGTTGAGGAAAGCATATACACTCGAACCATAAATCTCTGTAACAACCATTTATCTTGCATTATCTCAGATATATTATTTATTGTTAAAGCTTATTTTTTTGCATTATTTAATTTTGTAAACTGATTATAGTGTTATTATTGTGTTTATTGTTCTATTGTGATTTCATTATTGACTTTTGTAAGGTAACCTTTTGAAAGACACCTATAAACAAAATGCATCATTATTATTATTTATCTAACTGTTAGCAAAAAATCTCATCAACCAGAGAAAAGGTTTCATTGGATGCACATCTATGGCTCATTAAGTGCTAATTCAGTAAGTTTTATAGATATTGAACTCAAATTTGGTGTTTCATTACCCCCGACATTACCCCACACAGAGCCCATGAATGCTCACAGATTGAACGCTTTTGCTTAAAATATCTCATGAACTACTGAAAAGGTGTTAATAAAATTCGGAAAGTATAGTCAAGTTTGCCAAATTTTCGCTTGTAGCATTTATTTTGATAATTTTAGTTATTAATTATGGTTTGACTGATTTCAGCTTCAATTCTGCTCAAATTCACTTTATTAATTCAGTGAAAAATTTGTTCTTAAACAAATTTTTAGTAGGCAGTCAACATTAATTATGCGTTTTTCTGATTCCCTTTGTATTTATGATTTTTTTCCAACAGATTGAGCAAAAACCTCTGACTGAATGGTTTTAAATAAGCTAGACTTTGGTTTTCTAAAAACAGAACAATTAGTAGACAACAAGTGTCAGAACTATATCAACACACCTACACAGACACTGACAAATCATAGCTGCCAAATCTGACCTGATGAAAATAAATACAAATGTGATAACGAGACATTTTCTGAACTTGTGTGAAAATGCAGAACATTAAAACGTTGGAACAAGTTCGTACGCAAACTTAATTATTTTAGGCAATTAAATGGCTGTTATTTTGAAATGCTACAATGGTTTACAGCCTATATTTCTACTTGACAAGTTATTTTTTATTACTTGATCTTTCTTCCATGTCTGCCTTATTAAAGCACACTCACCCCACAAAGAGGAGATTTGAGTTTTCGAACCTTTTAGCTGCCGTTACAGAGGGGTTACAGAGTCAGCAGCAATATCTAAACTCAGAAATGCAACCGAGTTTTCAACAAACTAAAGTTTTCCTTTAAAAAAATGTTTGACCGCATGTTGTCAGGGCTGCTCTCGATTCCTCTCTGCTGAACAGATTCCTCAGAAGATACATGTATACTCTGAGCTTTCCACTACTTAGTTTTCAATTTAATGTGTGATTCATGCCACTGCTTTCTGGCAGGCTCTCTGTTTCTAACTTGTCTTTTTTTGTCTTGTAGCATTATTCTGCCCTTTCTCTCTTTATTATTGCCCACCACAGAAAGGCAGGTGAAATTGGTTTTTGCTCATGCCTGTGCATGTGTTTGCACGTTGGTCTATTTCCAAAATATCTCACAAGCCAAGGGAGAAATTTATTAAAACTTACAAAAAGCAATCTTTTAGTGAATATCAATAACAAATCAACCTTTGAGATGAATCTGATTCAAGATGTCTTCTACAGCCCGCTGACTCAAAATGGCTAAAACTCAGCAAATTGTATAGCCTGGTAAAAACCAGCACCTTTGTCCTATGCTTTGCTTTATACAGAGGGTTTGAACTCTCAGCTTGGACTGTATTGAAGTTTGAAACGATTGGATCTGGTTTACTCTATCGTTTGGCCATGAGGTATGTAGAGCACCAGCTCGACCGTGAAGGAAGCTAAACTAAGAACAATATGAAAAATAGAGTTAATCAAGGCCCTAACGATCTATTGTTTGGCATTGTTTTAGCATGTGACCAACCTGTTTGTCCACCATGTGGAGGCAATGCTTATAACGCTGAGTTCATGTTTTTTCTTTTTTTCTATTACATTTGCTTCCACTTGAACCAATGGTAATTACTGCTAAATCTTGTACTAAACCAGCCTGATTTATTTTTGGCACATTTGAAGTGAAATGCAAAAAAAAAAAAAATCTAAACATACAGTTTGTAACAAAATAATGTAAATATTAATTTGCCTACATCAATTCGAATGTCATGTACACTGAACTGTGGCAGGAAAAGGTGATGGACTGTCATGACCTTCAGTGCTGCTGCCTGTAAACTGTGAACAGAGGGGAGACGAGCACAGAGAGCTGCAGTAATTGGACTGAGGGGTGATAGAAGAAGAAAAGAAACTTTGACTTTAAATCACACTTGAGGGGTCTGGAAGCTGAATGCAGCAGATTCGTCACTAACGAGGCACAGCAACACACAGCAGAAGTCCTGTAGCAACTTCTTTTTGTCATCTGCACTCCAATAAGGCTGTGAATTCAGCTGACAACTGAGCCGAGAGCAGAGAGAAGAAATTCAGAGAACAGAGAAAACTTCAAAGGGTCTCGGCTTGTCTGGATTTTCTTTGTGCATACCTCTTGTTTTTGACCTCCACGACTTTCTTTTCTTTTTGGATTCTCTGGCCTGTTATTACACATTGCTTAGAAGAAAGACTAATAATTCAATTCTAATAAAGTGCATCAACTCATACATATTGAGTTCATTTAAACACTGCTATGTTTAGTGTTTCCTTATTTTTCCTTTTGCTTCCTTATTATAACAACCCAAATCCTGAAAGTGTAGACGTTGTGCAAAATGCAAATAGAAACAGAATGCAACGATTTGCTAATCTCGTGAATGTATTCACCAAGGAACATAATCCACATATCAAATGTTTAAACTGAAAAAAAAATATATAAATTTTTTAAGGGAAAAATGGCAGCAACACAACTAAAAAATGTTGGAACAGGACCATGTTTACAACTGAAGCCTCCCAGTATTTGTCTTCTTTTTTGTCAAATTTTCTAGACCAAATTCCTTTTTCTCAATCATAACTTTCTATTTTTTCCTTATTTTTGCAGTAGTTTGAAATATAACCTCTCACTCTGGCTAAACTGTGCTGTAACATGGGCCTGCACCCACACAGACTTCCTCAGACGCCACACAAATCCCAAATGCTATTTCCAATTGTTCTGACGCTGGAGGAAGGCAGGGGCTTATTGAAACCAGGCACGGGGTCTAAGGGGGTTACATCGAGGGCATGGTTGTGAGCTCTGCTGGCATCCATTTCCCTGAAACTCAACAGAATCCAAAACCCACCAACAACCACAACCAACCACCACGGGAGATAAAAACAGAGAGATAGCCGTATTTCAATTCACCACCTTTTTACAATTTATCACAAGCCTCTAGCGGCAGAGTGTGCAGTTTGGCTATCACTCACTAGAAGAAAAATGGGAAACTTCAGTCAAGTTGGCTGAAAAAATAAGGTGCTGGTAAGCCCAGCTTCAATCATTTCTGAAGAATCACATACCTTAAATTTATTGGTATAGGAAAAAAAATTATCCACTTTTGGTGCAGGATAAATGAACTAAAATTAGGTTTTCAAACTCAAACGACATGAGCTCTAACATATAATAACCATCAAGCTAAAATGATGAGGTTTCAGTTGATGTATGTGTACGACGAGAGAATACCACATAACTAAGTTTATTTTTTCTGTTTGTTTGCTTTGAAAAATTAGTAAAAAAAAATAAATAAAAAATTGACAGACTCCGGTACAGAAAAACAGCCAAAGGGAGAAAAGAGGAGACAAAAATGAAAGCTGGATGTTGAGCGACACAAGAAAGCAGAGAAACAGGTGGGTGGAGATCACAACGTTTTAAAGCTCCCACACAGGAAGGCCGAACAATAAGGGGGCTCACACCGTCGCTTGCAGTTGTCATGCTGTATTATGTGATCACGTTAGTTTGGCTGGCTTATTGTACCATAAACATTGTGGGGTGGCAAGCACTGAGGAGGCAGCAGGCCTTTCAAAGCCACAGGGATAGAAGGCTAAACGACAGATGATACACAGATTTAACCACCGCAAGTTGGCCCAAGGCAAACTGGGAGCCACAGATTAGTACCCTTTCACTGGTAACACTGCAAGATCATCCTCAATCAGATAAACTCTGAAGGACTCTTGTATGAGGCATGCATACACGCACACACATTTGGTGTTTAAAATTTGCATTCCAAACCAAAAAAAAAAATTCATAAAAACAAACAAAAAATTAGCATTTCCCGCAGTGTGAATGCTTTATGCTAAAAGACTTTTGCTGAATAGCTAAAGTAGCCTAAAATAGCTAAAAAAAAGTATATGAAATTAGCAGAGAAACAGAATGAGCAATTTGCTGAATGAAGCAGTAAGAAGCTGAAATTATTACAAAAATATTACTTTAGCTGAAACAGCTTAAATTAGTTAATCAAGTCACTAAAAACTCAAAAAGCAGCTCAAATTTGCAAAAAAACAAAAACAAAACAAAAAAAAAACAGCTGAAAGAAGCAAAAAAAGCTTAAAAAAGCAGAAAGAAGCCAAAAGAAGTTAAGGAAATTTTAAATGCATCACACATACCGATTTATTCCTAGGAGAACTAGGGTATGTTTTGATAACTTATTTTGCATAATCTTTTTTTATGTGATTTAGTGACGTACAATCTGCTTTAAACAGAGTGTACGCTTTCATAATGATTAAGTTAATACACGCCTGAAGCGCTTACAACACATAACTATTTCTCTCCTCAGAATTCAGTTGTCTAAGGGTTTCTGGTCACATGGTAGGGAGAACACCCAGTCGATGTGACAGTTTGCCGCTAGGGAGTGGCCAGACCCAGAAGAAAGTGTATATAAGCAGCTTAAACTTCCTGCTTCGTACCCAAATCCACAACTGAATAAATGGTTGAGGCCTTGGTCTGGCCCCAGGGTTTTTGTATAGCTTTGGTTCTTACATTTAACATTCAGGTCTTATTTCTGTATTTCTTCCTTGTTCTCGACACACACCAAAGTGTATGAACACGTGGATCTTTTTCAGAAGCACAAAAATTTGAAATTAGTAAAGAAATAGCCGAAAAGGTCAGAATTAAAGGTAAAAAAGCAGAAAACGCTAAAATCAGCAAAATAGAAGCCGAAGGAAGTTGAAAGTAGCCAGAAGAAAAGGTAAAAAGTAATAATTTTAAACATTTTAAAGGGTTTTAAGGACGTTGAAAATGCCTCCGTTCATTTTCTGTGAGGAAAACATGGCAGAAAAAGCTAAATATCTCAAAAAGAACAAATTGCTGAAATGACAGAAGTTATAGCAGGAATGTCCTGAAAAGCAAACAGAAGAAAAAAATTATGCCAATGTTGCCATGTTTCCTCCATATGGCCTTAAAGAAATAGTTTAGTCCAGAGGTCTTTAACGATGAGGTTTGTGAATTTTTGTCAAAAATTATTTTAGTACTTTTTTTTTTAAAGTAATGTCTTTAAACACACATTACCCTGAACCCAACATGTAGCAAATAGATAAATGTAGGAATAAAATAATGTATTTCGGTCGAAACTGAACATATTCAGTGAGCACACCAGCTGAATTCTGCTTCACTCACAGCCTGTAAAACCTGTAACTGGCCTATTAGTGTAACTTTTGCAATATTTCTACTACATTGAAGCTTCTAATGATGACAGTCAACTACTGTTAGAATACACTATATATTTATTAGACTAGACTCCCTTTATATTTTGCAAAACTGAAGTTCAAAACCTACTAAATCTTTACAGTGACTTACTTTATCACATGATGCTAACATATTAACAGTATAAAACCTGTCCTGTTCACATCTTTTGGAAAAGAATTGCAACAGATCTAGTGTGCAGCTTGTGTCGTCGAGGTACATATTTCTAGTAAAGTCTGGAGTCCTCTCAAGGCTGCACTATGATATGTCACGTCCTTTAAAGGCCCAGAGAATAGCACCGTGCTTAAATCTTGTCTACATTTGCATGCACAGTGGTGCCTTTATATCATGCTGTGAATCTAATCTCAGTTTACAGCCCACCACGTGGCACGAGTCTTCCAGTGCACCCTGAAAACGGATTATGATAATTTCACAACTGCCTTGTGAAAGGCGGTATGGAGAAGAAGTTGTGTGGAAACATCAGCAGCCTCCCTATAACCTGCAGATAGGCGCAGCGGGAGATATCATTAGAGAGTTCGAATAACTCGTTTCTCTGCACTACCCATAATGCTTTTTTCGTCCCTTGTTTCTCTTTGTTGCACTTTATTAGGTGTACCTTCGTTTTGATCCATCCTCTCCTCTGTTATTTTGATTTTTTTCCACCGCCTCAGTTTGTGGTTATCTGTTCGAAAAAAAAATACACACACACATATAATCAAAGCATCTTTTATGCAGGGGGAAAGCTCAGTGACAACATCAGGTCCTGTTGTGGAGCCTGTTGTAAGTCTGCAGTGCTGCTGACAACAAAGAACAATACAAAACTTGAGGCTTCACATCGAGAATGGATGGAGCGATGCAACCTCCCTCAGTCTTCGGCTGTAATATTTCTCCGTGTGGTGATGGTGCACTATTTTCCACATCACAAGTTCCCAAAAAAGCACTCACTCAGTTAGGAGCTGAAGGCCCCTGCTCATGCTATTCAGCGGATACAACTAAGAGTTTTTAAAGAAAATAACCCTCATGCCACTTTGCATCTTAGCTGTGGACCACCTGAATGGCTCCTTTTCCTTTCACTCTATTTTTTGCTTGTAAACACTTATATTAACATGAATTAAGGGCCTTTGTGGTCTGCCTTGGCTTTATTTTCTGAGAAAATGATTTGGGACATCAGACACTAATCAGTCAGCTGAACTGAACTGAACTGCTTGATTGACAGGCACCGACAGGAGTTGAGAAGTGCTTGCAGACAGATCAAACTGTTTGCTTCCGTAATTAGATAGGATTAGCCTGGGCTCAGAAAAGCAGCCCTGAACATGACTGAGACACGAGCACAGTTTGCATAATTCAACCCTCTACAGGTTTGCAAGAAGCTTAAAAAGAACAAAAAACAATTAAGCCAGGTTTACATTATGTTACCAATGAGACAAAAAAAAAAAGACAACAACAATATGGACTCGAATACTGGAGCAGGTGATGGGTTTGGTTTGGTAGATCTCTAAAATGCAACAAGGCTGAAACTTTATCATGACAAACATTTTTATCTGGTCAGCCTTATAGGAAAAGACATTATGCTTTTTCTGAATATAACATACTTAGATCATGAGGATCATTATAAATTGTTGAGAACAAACATATCTTCTCATAAACTTAGAGATTTTTTTTTAGAGATCATGGTTATGAGCTGCTCTTTAGGGATTTTTTTCCCAGTTTTAGAGAGATGAAAATGACCAATGAGGAGGGATCAGTTGTGACATGTTGATGTAGTGTTTACTTTCTGTTGTGCACTATTTTGCAACACTGAACAGCCATTCAGACGGATCGCTCTCGCCAAAACACCTAACGCCAATTCGACATGTGGAACCAGGCTGAAAAACATGTTGACAGGGTTGGCAGTGCAGAATCCAAAAGACAAGCAAGACAGATGTTTGTTGATGCTCCAGACTGTTCTCATGATTGGTTGTTGGCTTGGTGTTTTAAGTGTTTACAAAAAAAAAAAAAACTAAAACATTTCAATTCTTAACTTCTAAAAACTTGAAACTTCTGACTGCTCGCTATTTTTAAATGAAACTACAGTATTTAATACTTTGGCTGCTACCATTACACATTACATTAATGTATGGACATTGTGCATTACGCTAACTCAGTTTTACAATGATGTCATGCACTGCCAGTCTGTAGCTCCAATTCTTAGCTAGTTTCCATTAAGCTTATTTAGTCAAAAATCTCAAACTTATTTTATCTTCTATTTCAATATACTTCATATTTTCCATTTTCTTTCTTTGTTCTCTGGTTGTCTGTCTGTGCGTTATTGGGTATGAAATTCTGTCCGTCACACTGTCTTGTGTGCACTGTATCTTGATTTTAAATAAAATAAACATGGTAATTGTTCTTATTTTGGATGGTACACGTAAGGGGTTGGTCACTGAAATTAACAATATGGTAAATATTAAAGAGGAAGTCATGTTTAGACATTGTTGATATAGTTACACACTTCTTAGAATACTGAAGTCCAAAAATAAAGGTCAACAACTACATGCCCAGTGCTTTAAATGCAGACTATAGGGCAGGCAGAGGCATACCAGTTGATGGTTTGATTTTTTAACCCTTGTTTATGTTGAATGTTCTGCACCTCAATAACACAACATCAAATTCCTTGTACTGTATGTAAAAATACTTGCTCAATAAATCATATTCTGATGTGTGTGCCCTAAAAGATGTCGATGCCAAGCGTGCTTTTGTTCAGGCTTTAAATGTTCACTTGTTGCCTTGGGTGATAATGGATTAATAAAGTGGCTCAAGTCAAAAGGCTGCAAGGATAAAGACAAACAGTTGACTTTGCCACAATTACAGCTTTATTCATAACGGCGAATTTCAAGAAGTGGAACAAACCCCTGGTATCAACGAAAGTTCATCCTTCTCTCCTACAATGTGTGTTTGCTTTGATGTTGGCCCTACACCTTACAAAATATCATTTATTGCTGTGGACCAAGATGGGACCAGTTTGTTTCATTCCCCCATTGCATCTGTGCAATTTTAGGTAGGTAGAAACCTTAAATTCCTTCCTCAAAAGACATATAAATTGTGGTCCATAGAGTGACATACAGGAAATCAGAAGGGATATACCACCATAGTCGTCTTCTTCTCTTTTTCTTCCGTCTTTTGGTGTGACTATGTGTGTGTGTGGTTGTTCCTTTCTGACAATAGCTGCCTTTGACAAGCCAAGCATGCACCCTCTCAACACCCGTCTTATCCGCTAACATCATGATCCATCATGCTGTGGTTCACAAGACTCCCCCAACACCTCAATCCGATGCTCTCATCCTCACCTACAACACTCAAGCTGCCAGCCTGACCCGGCTCTATCCTTCCGCTCCACCTCCTGTTCACCTTCCACTCTGTCTCATTTCCCCACTCTTTGTGCTACCCTCCCTCAGTCCCACCCATCTCCACTTCATTTCCTCCCTCCTCCCACCCTCTCCTTTCCTCCCTGTCCCTCCGCTCCCTTCTTTGAGTGTTTATCTCGGTGAATGCGCTGGAGTCATCCGAGCAGCCAGTGAGAATAAGAGAGCTCTCCCTCCCCTGGGCCGGTGACCCATGTCAGGGGGACAAACTGCCCACTGCCACTTGCCTACACAGCTGGAAAATTAGGAACTCGTGGAGGCGAAAGGGTTCACAGATCCTGAGTGTCTGTGTGAGTGTGTAACAAAGAGGTGTGCTCATAGATCGGTGTATGTGTGAAGACTCAGATCTGTATTTGACACCGCAGAGGTTTTTGTATGTGTGCCGACAGGTTTGTGAGATCTGGTTGACTTGTTCTGTTTCGAGAGGACGCACTCTGCAGATGGTTGTGGGTGTCCAGCTGTTACTCGCTCTAATGGGTTAATGAGTATCACACCATCCATCCAACTCACTTTCTTCCCGATTCTCTCGCTTTCATTTTCTCCATATTAGTCTGCCACTCAAGTAAACAAGACTATTTTATATGGTGCGGGCAGCAATAAGGAAAACCTCTTTCCATGTATTTTCTCATCGTAGCTTTTCTTTTTTTTTTTGGAACCAAACTTGTCTGTTCTGTGAAGGTATATACTACAAAGCTAATGCCCAGGTTTCATTACTGTTGCATAACTTTACGGCTGTTCTTTGATCCTAATCCGAATCCATCGACTTGTGGGACTGTGGACTAAATATTGCAATACCTTGCTCTCTGGATTCAATCTCAAAAGGTTTTCACATAATGTCTCCCTAGGTGTGAATGCATTAAACTGCGGCATGCGAAAAGCTCTTAGCTATAAAACCACATTTTAAGCCCTTCTGAAGGAAACACAATTGTTGGTAAGTTTTAAAGGGATGAAAAATTAACCTAATTGATGAAAATTTTTGTCATGATCTTTGTTAATTTTGCATTAGAAATGTAGTTGACGTTATTAGTACATGTGTTTACATGACATTTTGCTGCCTTGATAGCCCTTTATTTATTAAAAGTTGTTGTTTTACTCCTCACCACAACAATCCATATTATGAGTCTGTGTTACCATGCTTAACATGACATTTTTTTAGCTAGTGTTTTGGAGGGTGCTTCTTCTACATGGTTTATGTGAAAAAGCTAAGATGGACCACATCATCCCATTTTTAAAAAAAATCTCAGTAATGCAGTCTTCTTGTTGGTCGTCTTGTGAAAGAAGCCTGACTTTGCATTTGATGAATGATACCCTGAAACTTCCTTCTCAGCACATTTAGCTGCTCTGCATGAGCCCCACTGCCAACTTCTTGAGGCTCTCTCTTCAGTTCTTTTGTGTGGATCCATACACGAGCAGGCTCTGTCCTTATCCTTCAGTATCACACATTTCCTGGGTTACCATCTGGGTCTTTGTAAGCCTACCCTTTTAAAGCAGTAGTAGGACAAATTCTAAACAATATAATTACCCGTATATAATTAACACTGCAAGTCATTCACATTGAACAAAACAAAACAAAAGACAAAACATTTTACTTAGTCTGTTTGAAATTATTTGTTAGCAACATCTGGATTTTGCAAAGTCTTGCCCCCCCACTAGATGGAGACACTGGGACGCACTTACTGTATGTTGCTCAACAGAGCAGCAAGATTGATGGAGAGGCTTATTCCTCAAATAGAGAGTGGACACTTCAAGGCTAGGCCTTATCCAACTATATTATTTTATCGCAAGCCCTCTGTATTTGAAAATTTTTGTAAAAAACTTCAAATTTGCAAATGACCTTTGCTTTAATGTGATAGTAGCCATCCTCCGAAAATTAGCCATCTCTATTGTTTCTACTTTTAAATCTTGTGACTACGGTGTCCCAGAAGGGTCAACAAAATGCAAAAGTCACAGCATGCCAACAAAAGCCACAACATGAAAGCAAAAGTTGTTGTGCAATCAGAACAGTTTAAATACTTATCTAGCATGCTTATTTAATTCACTGTTTACATTTGAACTTGCCTCTGGTTGGGTGCTCCGGTGCATCGAGTATTAACTAGTGCTGGGCGGTACGACCCAAACTTTATATCATAGTATTTTCAACAATTATACCGGTATTACGATATTTGACGGTATTTTTCTTTTCATCACAGTTCAGCTAATTATAAAATGTACAAACACTGCTTATTGATTAACAAACCAAGATCAGCTGAAGTTACTCTCTTTCTGCAACAAAGAAATGATGTATTAACTTCATTTCTTTTACTGTACCTCTGTCTGTGTTGCTGTTTCCCTCCTCTACATGTCTTTTCTTCTTTGCCTGGTTGTAGACAGCAGTCAGGCATTTTGTTACGATCGTGAAGGTGGAGGGTCGGGCAAAGATTATTATCGGGTCTGTCGTTTTGTGTAACGTTCTGAACGTGTTCAGGCCATTTATTATGTATGTCCAGTATTCAGAAAACTCATATCATAACAAAAATAATACCAGTTTTTGGTATGAACCGGTATACCACCCAGCACTACGATCTAGTATCGATATGTACCAACACCAATGTTACTATCACATGTTTTCTGTGGATTCTCAGTCATCCAGAACATGAAAAATTAAAAGAACAAAGATGAAGCAAGCAGACTTCTGTTCTGTAGCTGAAGACCTGTTGAGCTAAAAGGTTGGTATCAATATTCTAAATACGTGGATTGATCCACATCACTGACGTAAAAGTGGGATAAAATGCGAAGAGACTGTTGAGACTGCGGTCGCTTTGAAAACATCAAATATGTATCCGATTTAGTATCACATAGTGAAAAGATCTGGGTCAGATTTGAAAAAATTGAATTTGTCACCTTCAGATTGTTAAAAAAAATCAGATCTTGGTCGTATTTGTCTGCAGTGTGAACATAGCCTATGTCTCTATGTAAAAGTCGCTCACACAAACAAACAACTGGAGCTGGGTAATTACAACAGAACGACTCGTGGTACATCTAGATTTGATGAGACAAACATCATGAATAATCATTAGTTTGTTTATTTTCCTCAAAGGAAAGATGAGGAAAAAAACATTGCTCTATTATAGACAAAGTAACACACACTGACACAGGCAGGAGGACATTTAGTTTATATATATATATAGAGACAGTGACAGTCTCAAAAATCTCATTTGGTTCAACTCTTTATCAAGCAGAAACACGACAGACTAACAAAAACATCCTTCAACATAATGGTGTAAAAACTTGTAAACTTTGTCTCTAACTTTCCCTTTCCTTGGGATAATTTTAAAAGCCCTCAAGGTCAAGTAAGATAATCATCCCCCCTCCCTGGGTTACTTCATTAGCAGCGCTGAATGATATTTCCCGTTTTTTCTCCTGTTGTGTTTCCAGTTGGTTTAATCTCTCTTTGCCCTAATATCCCGCTGTAATCCGAGAGCAGAGTTAAAACTGCCTCCAGTGATTGTTGAATAAGTAACACACCAGAACACAATGCACTTCCCGATACAGACACAGCAACATGCATAAATAATAACACATATTTTACGATGGGGAAGGGGAGGGGGTTGAGATGAATGTGCGAAAACGTGTTTAGAAAAAAAGCAGGAAACCATTAACCTGCATTCTGGAATGTGCAGATGCGTGCTTTCCAAAGCGAGCAGAATCCTCCAGCTCATGTCATCAGCTAAAGAAAATGTTATGTTTGATCAGTTTGTGCTCATTTCCCCAGCAACCTTGGGAAGGACAAATGGAGAACAGAGGATTGTTGTTGAAAGCTTCAAAATTGAGATTAACCTCTCAGCTCGTCTCAAATGAGGAGACAATATTATAATTGCTCCTTGAGCGAGCTGTTTCTATTTTTCCATTTGCATTTTTTTCATTTCACCAGGCAGGAGCCATATGGTTTATTGTTTATGTACTTGTTTGTGAGAGTTGCTGTGTGTGTGTGTGTGTGTGGGTGTGTGCGTGTGTGCATGGCAGGGAACAAGAAACTCAGGAAATCCCATTAAGTGGGATATATGTATTGGTTTGCTGTGTTATTCAGGGCTGACTAGAACATTAGCAGTAACACATTTATTATTTTTTCTATACTAGCCCACTACCAAACACACACACACACACACACGTTTGTTTTTATATCCCCGTGGATATCGTTGATTGACTACTATTCATTTTATGGTAATTTTTTAGCCTAATACGGACCATTTCCTTTAAAATTAACCCCATGTACCCTATCTGACCCTAAAACTAAGTTAAACATACCCCACCAAACACACACACACCTTCAAATGTTAATTTCTGCCTTTCAGTTTAAATTTTTCTCAGAGTTTTTCCTTCTCCACCTCTGGATTGTTTCGATGAGCTGACGACTACACTCTAAAAAATGAAATGTTGGATTTACTTAACCAAGTTATGTCATCTGGTTCCACTTAACTGAGTTGAGTAAATTCAAAG
>JARVJO010000165.1:18657533-18682668 GCA_031762555.1 Cynodonichthys magdalenae | reverse complement strand
GCAATGGGCCCACTTATGAGGCCCCCGCTCACATGGATTATTTATCCATCCCCACTAACCATAACCATAACCATAAGAGGCAGAGGACACCTGAACAGTCTATCACAGGGCTACATAGAGACAAACCATTTGTCTTAACATGTTAGCATTACCACATAGCCTAACATGCATGTTTTTGGTTTGTAGGAGAAAACCGGAGTGCTCGAAGAAAACCCACTTATGCAAGGAGAGCACATGTAAGCTCTATCCAGAAAGGTCTCTAGCAGGGATTCGATCCATCAACTTTCTTGTTGAGAGGCAACAGCTCTACCAACTGTTTCACCTTTTGCTGTCACCATAAGAAAAGGGAGGCAGATTTTCATCACTGCATTTGAAGCAGGAGAAGTTGGAGACAATCATTTAATGTTAATTAGGAGCTCATCTACATGGGAAGGAAAAGGAAAGGGGAGAACACGATGGGAGATGGGAACAGCGAGAGAGATGCCTGAGGACCTGCATAATAGTTCTCCTTTCTCTTGTCTTCCAGTATATTAGTTCTTGTTCCCTCTCAGCCTCTTCTGTGCTCCTGGCCTTAGGTTCTTTCACAAATTAATGACATTGTAACCAGAACATTAGTTGAGTAATGAAAGACATAGCTCTGCATGAGGCACAATAGACTAATATAAAAGGATCATATAAAAGATAAAGTAAAAAAAATGTTAATGGTGACATAATCTGAAACAACTGCAATAAAAAGACATAGTTACTGTTGAAGAGCGTAGTACTTTTCACTGTGGCTGTAAAACTGTAATACAAACAATATAAGAAAGTGTGCTGAATTAAAGGCCACATGAGCAGAGTCTGCAGCATTTCATTTTTACAGTATATTAGTTAAAGATTGCATATTTTCCAATATAATGAGCGACACATTTTCTGTAGCTCAGCCTTGTTCCCATTTCACAGCAGCACGCCCCTATCAGCGCTGGTTGTGTTTGCAAATATGAACCAGAGAGTAAAAAACAGAACATAGACAAAACAAGCCATTATAACTTGATGCTGTGTTTTTTTCTCCAAAGGTTAACGATGAACATCAAAAACCACAAATGGGGAAAAATAAAAGTAGTTGACCA
Source organism: Cynodonichthys magdalenae (assembly GCA_031762555.1). NCBI lineage: Eukaryota > Metazoa > Chordata > Actinopteri > Cyprinodontiformes > Rivulidae > Cynodonichthys > Cynodonichthys magdalenae. The sequence continues at coordinate 18,681,559 of JARVJO010000165.1, read as the reverse complement.
GTGTAAAACAAATAAAATCATTAGGATTTATTGCAGCACTTGTGTTTGTATGTGTGTCTGTGGATGACAGAGGTTGACTCGACTGTTACTTGTGAGGTAATAATTGAGAGCAGAGGCACCCAAGGAAGGGGCTGTAACCACGCCATGCATACACCCAGCCTCATTATCCTCAACTACACTCATCTCTCATCTTTTGTCACTCTCCTTTCCTTTTCATCTCCTCCCGAGTTCCTGGTTCACTCCTTGTTTGTTTCAAATACACCCAGGGCCAATTTACAACCTTTTAAAATCCGAATTCGAAGCCTGTGATTTGCCTGGGTCAAAGTGTTTACAAACCCTCTTCCTGATGTGTTGGTCATGTGGTGTGTTGTGATGAATTAATTGAAAAACACAAATTATGTATTGTATTTTTTAAAAATACTCTGCTACTGAGAAAATGTTTGCTCTAGACATTTGTAGGATTATAGGATAAGACATTTTAGTACTTATAGTTATTTGTATAAACCATTAAATTATTTTGATGAAACGTTTTGGGAGTAATCATTAGAGGTGTAAGACAATATTGATACACTGAAATATCGTGATATTTCATTTCCCGATCCTGTATCAATTTTTAATTAAGCTTTAATACGTAAACTTTAATGCCAACAGTTGGTTTTTATGTTGCAGTTTAGCCTTCGACCGCTAGTTGGCAGCAGTGAGCCAGACATTTGGCTCCTCCACTCCTAAATAGCCAGAGAGTATGATAGCTCAAACATTAGCATTGTGAGTAAACATTAGTATCATGCACTGATGGCTGAATCTGAGCAGGTTAGACCAACACCCGCTGCCCTCTAAGCTGAGGTAAAGTTACCAACAGTCCCTTATTAGCCGAACTGTCCCATTTTAAGCCAAATTTGTTCGGGCCGTTACGTTACGGGAGGCAGGCAGGCATTTGTCTAGTGCCCCGAGCTCAGGGGGTCCCCTATAGATGGTACTGAAGTGGCCAAATGCAACAACCATATGAAACACAGTTCATTAAAATGACTGGTGTACTTGTTATAGATATAGGCTATTGTTAGTGTGTTGGGTGACCATATTTTTATAGTAAATTCATATTAAAATCTAAAAGCTGCCACAAATATATTCTCAAACTTTTAAATGGCACATTTAGGCTTATAATTGAAAACATAGATGAAATAAGAAATACAAAACAAATAAAATTCATATAAAGTTTTTTTAAAATAGAATTTTTGGACAAAAAAATGGCAATATATCGCCTTGCTTACAGAATCGCATCATATCATGATATATCATATTGTGACCCCGTGTATGTTTATGTAAATTTATATGTATAGTATCACCAAATTCTTGCCAATACAAAGCCCTTGTAATCATTGGATATACATCGTCAACTTATTAACTTTTGAAACCAATCCAAATTAAGATGGCTGCCACGGTCAAATGACCATAACAAACACAGAACATATAAACAACTGCCACTAATGAAACATACAGAAAGTATGGTTTTAAAGCCACCACAACTAAGATGATTTTAGTCTAAAGCTCTGGCAAGGCTACGTTTTTGATTCTCTCTTTTTTGTATTTATCCCACCATTCAAATATATTTCTGTTATTTCTAAAAGCTGCATGATCCGCAACATATTCATGACCAATAAATACTGTAATAATACACTGTTACGTAATGTGAAATATCGCGAAAAAAACCCACTTTGTAAGGACATTATTATTTTTTTTCTGTCAACTCAGGGAAAGATTAAGGAAAAGCTTCATTGTACAAGCAGAAAATGTCAGCGTATCCTTGCAGATTTGGAGCCGTGCACATATTATACACTTCAGTCTGAGAACCACAGTTCACTGAATAAATAAGCTCATTTATTTGATGGGAAAGTTGTTTTTTCCCCCCGTATGCTTAGAATGTTTCCATCAGTCTCTTCAGGAAAAGCCTGGGAAATAAGGAAACAGCTTTCATAAGTTAACAAAACCTCTATGAGCCTGTGTGGGTGATGTGTGCACATATCCCACAAATAAAACATGAATCTCTGTGGGTGTGTTCTTCAGTTTTCCTGACAATGGGGCCTTAATCTGCTTCACTTTTGGCAGATGTTTTGCTAAGAATCAGAGGACGCGCAGCGTTAAGTCTAAAGAAGTTTGAATAAGCAAGGTTTTAATTTTGGAGACGACGCTGCTTCTGAAGCTTTATTTGCCACCTCGCGGATAATTGCCCAATATGTGTGATCAGATAATGATGTCACTCAGGGAAAAGCTGTGAACGGTTTAAGGAAACTATTTTAACGATGTGTTTGTGCGGCACATCCTCACTACAAAAATCTGTAATTTCTACAGCAGCCTATAGAGCAAACATTCTAAACTGCAACATGCACTAATTTTCTTTTCCAGTTTATAATGCATAATGCATAATATTTACAAATTATGCAGTATGTAAAACCCTTCTATTACAAAATGTTAAAAAATGTAATAAATAGACTGAAAGGCAAAATCAGAGAACCAAGTTTATTTTACATAAAAATGGATATATTGTAGATAAATATATCTCATAAATAAAGAAGGATTTTACAGATAGAGCTAAAATTTTAATGGTTTGCTTAAAGGTATACACGATTACTTGTAACGTTAGACTTTATTTGATTAAAATATATTTAAACTGCAAAACACAGTCTGTCAAAATACTGCAGGCTGTTTTGTTTTGTAAATTTTTAAAAATATATTGTAACACAGACGAAGCAATTTTATTTTCACGCAAAGCACACTGGGTAAATGATGACGTCAACTAGGTCATCGGTGTGAGGCTGGAAGCCAACTTCATCCACTCTGAAGGTTAATCTTGGACAATATCTGACGATCAACTCTTTTAAATGAAACCAAATCGAGTTGAGAGAAAGAAGAATGTAGAAATGACTCAGCTTGCAACTGAAAATGTGGATGGAGGACAACAGAGCTGCTTCATGGAAGAAGAACCCCAGCTTAGCCTCTTAGCTTTAGCATTAGCGCTGATGCGATATTGCCATATATATGTAATGCTAGTGCTAAAGCTAACAAGCTAAACTGAGGTCATCCATCGACATTTTCAGTTGCAGGCTGAGTCATTTCTACATTCTCCTCTCTGTCATGGAGGACCTCAGTGACGAGGAGAATGTGTAGAGCTGAGCTAATACATATGTATGGCGATATAGCATATGTGCTAGTGCAAAAGCTAACACGCTAAGCTAAAGTTCTTCTTCCATGAAGCAGCTCTGTTGTCCTCCATCAACATTTTCTGTTGCAGGCTGAGTCGTTCCTACATTCTCTCGGTCAACGCGCTCTGGTTTCATTTAAAAGAGCTGATCTTCAGATATTGTCCAAGATTAACCTTCAGGGTGGATGAAGCTCGCTCGCTGCCTCGCACCGACGACCTAGTCGACATCATCATTTACCCAGTATGCTTTGCGTGTAAACAAAATGGCGCTATCTGTGTAATATATTTTTAAAAACTTACTTAAAATATCATAAAAAATGAAGCCTACAGTATTTTTACAGTCTTTACTACAGTTAAAATAACTGTTTATCAAATAAAGTCTAATGTCACAAGTAATTGTGGATCACTTTAAAACTTTAGAATTACCTGTTACAGTCGACACTTTATCTGCTAGCAAATTATCTTAAACCACAAGACAGATTTTAAAGAATATCTTAGAAAGTAAACATTAGAGATGTAACTACAATTGGTTAACTTTGTGAGTCAAACAAATACAAGGTTCCCAACGCAACCATTCTACTTTGGCCACAACAAAACTGGCTATAACTCAGTCAAACTCAGACATTTTCTGCTAAAATTTTTTGTGGTAGTAGTTGATACTGATCCTGAACACCTACTCTGAGCACTAATCAATCTTTCTTGATTTCTATTTTCTTTTATCTAAGTGGTCAACCCATAACAGCTATAACTCCCTTGGTTATTGTAAGATGAGCTTAGTTTAACACTGACATAAAAAGGTAGAAAGTAAATGTATTCTTTCAAGGACAGTTTGGCCTATAACTCACTTTTTGTGTTTAACTTTCATAAAAAATTACATGTTTGGCATCATTTTGACACATTGTGTGTTCATCTTTGTGAGTCTGTATTCGAAAGTGATTTTAGTCAAGAGTCATTTTTCCAAAACTATTACAATGAAGGCATTTTGTTAAAAGCATGCCCATATATTTAGAGGCTAAACAAATTCTACTTAGTGAGGACAGACCATTTGCAGCACTTATTTATCGTTCTTGTAAAAGGTTTCCTTTGGTGAAAGGAGTGATGGTAAATCTTGAGTGAAAGGCGCCAATTCTCCTCAAAGTTATTTGACGTTAAAATAATGGAAACAGAGTTCAGAGTGAGAAATAAGACCAGAACTGGGAAACAGAGAGAGGGAGGGAGAAAAAAAAAAAAAAAAGTAGAGGCGAAGTAAAGCAGAAAGATGACTTGAGATGGTTAATGGGATGGGGAGAGCACAAAGAGAGAGTACAGGAGATAAGTGTGAAGTAAGAAGGAAGAAGAGATGGACAGGAATTGATAAATGTGCATGCTGTAGAATACAGGAAGCAGCGAGGAGAGGAAGAGATGAGATGGAAGAGGAAAAAAAATATAAAAATGAAATATTAGTTGCATTTTTTTTCTTTTGCGTGAGTCTCTGCACACGTCAGCACTGAGCTCTTCAGTTTTTTCATGTTCCTATCAGTGGACGCTGGACAGAACGGGCTCGTTGATGGTGGATGTGTTTACCAGAGAAAGTGGTTTAAAACAAATAACACAAGACAGATAAGGTGACAGAGGTGAGAAAAAGGGGTCAGACAATTAGAACAATTACTGCCCAAGGTTTTAAATTAGGGGTGTCAGTGGTGGCAGAATATAATTCTTATTTAATGGCTCGTTTGCCTTTAAAATGCCAGCCTCAGTCTGATAGATGGGATCTGGACAGAAAGGAAGTGGAAGTGCTGGAGTGGCAAGTGTGTACAGCCGTGTGTGCATGTGTTGCTTGTGGTTCGGAGTGGAAATGCTGTTGACAGACTAATTTGATGAAAGCTGACAGGTAATTTACGAAGCATATTTTTTGGGTAAATGATTTTTCTTGCTCCTGCTTTCTCTGTCATTCTAGACTAGTAATTGGATTTCCCTAACTTTCCATGTAGTGAATTAGGAGTAAACTAGTTAATGAAGGTCTGGCTGACTGTATGTGTATGTGTGTGGTGGCGTGAAGGGTGAGTAGGCTGGTATTTTAAGCTTAGGAAGAGGAAAAACAGCATATTAACGGAGTGTGAGTACGCAAGTTTATATGCACACACTATGTTTGTAGATGTAGGTGCCATCTTTCAGTGCAGAGGAAGTTAATTGCAAAGTTTTGGTCTGCTGCACTAATACCCAGCTATTAGTCACCACCTTTTGCTTTATTCTCTCTCAGTCAATCAAAGACCACGGACACAATCATATGCACAAGCGCCACAAGCACTTACTATCTTTGTGGGGACTTTCTACTGCAATAAAGCAGACCCCAGACCCCCTGGCCGAAGGTTTCTCCTGTAAGCTCGTTCTAACCCTGCCATTTAACTTTATACTTTCAGCTTCAACAAACTGTAAGACCTCCGAAATATGGAAAGCTCCTAGGTTTTGGACCTCACAATTACATTAAAACACGTCACCTCACACACGTTCAGCTAACTAATCCAGCATTCCTCAGTCGCCCTCTTTGTCTCGTTTCACTCACTTTAATTGCCAGGAGTGTTTTGTCTTTATGAAGCTGCTCCCTAAGGTGGGCCGTGGTGATCACACACACACACACACACACACAAACCTGGGGTACGTGTGTGTGTGTGTGTGTGCGTGTGTGTGTGTGTAGAGAGTGTTGTGTATCTCAGCCAGAAGAAAAGGCAAATTATAATACAGATTTGACAATGACAGTGAGCTTGTTATTCTCATACTTTAAAACACTCAGAAAAACAAACTTGTGTATGCCCAATATAGACCTATCATTATTAGATTGTTGTTTTGACCTCCATTCATTTCTGTAGCCTAACCTTGACTTTTACTCCTAATTTGATTATTATGCTAATCATTACCTTACCCTAACCGGTACCTTAATTTACATTTTAGCCCAAAACCTAACACAAATCTGATGTTCCACCTTATTAAGATCTAGCTTTGGTACTCATAAGGACTATCAGTTCTGACAAGGTAGGTTCTTCTACCAAAATAGGTCCTAAAAGGTAACAAAAAAAAACAGGTAAACCCTTAGACAATACAGACATTTAAAAAGCACACTGTTCAGACATGCATCTTCTTAACTTTAGAGCAGAAGTAAAGTTAAAATCTTGCTTTCGGGGGTAAAAAAGGAAAGTTATAGTAAGAAACTTATTCATCTGATTCAAAGCAAACTTTACTCGGTTGAGCAAATGTCACTAAATAATCCAAACCAAACTGACACAGAGACACTACACAACCATAATCAAGGACATCACAACCAAACTGACTTGGGGGAAAAAAAAATCCTGTGCAAATAAATTTGATCCATATTAATCCACTCAGACTGAGCACACTGGGCACAGCTCTGTTTCAGATGTCCTAATTCAGTTAGGACAAGTCATCATAAAACAGTTCTGCAACATGGCTGCAGACACACCTGGATGTGAAAGGAGATGCATTGACTTTTTGAATAAATCTCAATTCCCCATTATTTTAAAGGAGGTATTATGTATTTTCCAGCTATATCGTTCAATCTTATACCACAATCGAAACACTATGTTACCTTCAATTGTTATGAAAATGCTGTATAAATTAAAAATAAATTTAACTTTACTGCATCATAGCTTATCTAAACACCTACCATTTCGGACATTCCCACTTTAGCACACAAGAATGCTACGAGGGAGGGATGCTCTGTGGGACAGGAGCTCGGCTGCAGACTGAGCTTCATGGAGGAGCTTTGTGTAAATAGGTGGAGCTTTGTAGCAGTTAGATTTAGACAGCTTTACATGGCTACAGGAGATTCAAGGATTTTGTAAACGTGCATGAATGAGTTAAAGCAATACTCTGGGAATGTTTTTAACAAGGGAATTACATTATAACATGATATAAGCCCAAAAAAGTCAATTTTGCATATAATCCCCTCTTTAATGTCATTAGGCTGTTCAATGATCCCAAATAAAACACCTCAAATCTTTGTGCAAAATCACTCTTTCCTCTTGTGTTGAATTAAATTCTCATCAAACTCCATGTAGCAAAATAACCCAAACATTCAGTCTGTGTGCGTTGGTGTCGATGTTGAATAAAGATGCCATCTTTGGCCTCTACCTGGAGTGTTGAGCAGACGGGACATGCGGCAAATGTAGGTGATTTGCTGTTCGCAGTGTTCAGCACTGGTGGTGATGGCTGTCACCTGGAAACAGGGGAGGGGAGGTGGATTTCAACTTTATCTTGTTCAACCAGACATGTCAATTTCATGTAACAAATTATTACGGGGAAACAAAAAAAATAAGTAAGAAATTGCTTCCAGTGACTTTTAGCATCTGAAAATGGGACAAGTCTGCCAAACAAAACACAGAGAACATAATTACAGCAAGGATTTGCTGCTCAAAATATGTCATCTTCTAGAACATTGCTGTCTTGCGTAAATTGCAGTTAAAAACCGCTGTCACTCCTCATGGGGGCGTTGAAACATGTAAAGTTTACCTCCAGTTTGCTTTTGACTGAGAGTGACAACTGCAATCTATAACCACTCAGCAGAAAGATTAAGGTATCGACTCTTGAATGTGAGAGAGCAGTTTCAGACAGGCTGAGGTGTGTTTAGAAGAACCACAGCAGACAAGTCATACAGGGATGAGGTTAAATACTCATTATGTTAGTTTATCACCGGGCATTTCCGGGACCAAACGCTAATTCAATCTGCAGTTTTATTTGGGTGGCAGAAAAACGGCGGTGAGGCTGCAGTTTGTGTTGGTTTCAAAACAAATACATTGATTTGTGGCATAAACATTGATAAAAGATCCTCACTGTCCCTTTTTCCTCCTAAGATACGAATATGAAATCTCAGAAGGAGGCAGAAACATGACAGAACTCTCATTTAGGATTATCTAAAATTTCTATCTAATGATTCAGACGTTTCATGTGACAAAACAAGCATTGGTGTGAATAATTTATGAAAGTATGCGTGTGTTACCTGGTCCATGGAGGCACTATAGTTGACCTGCAGGACGGTGCGTTTCTCTCTGCTAGAGCCTGTGATTAAAGTTTTGGGTGGCAGGTTGTTCACAACTGTCATCCACACTTTGTCTTCTACAGAGACGCAAATGAAAAAAAAACATAAAACACATGTTGGTGAGATAGAGCATTTAAAGAAGGAAAAAAAGCCTAATATTAAAACCTGATGCTAAATGTTGATTTTAAACGTACAGAATTTCAACAGCAGCTTAAGGCTGCGTCACACAAGAGATGACACACCAACAGATTTCATTCACAAACATTAAAATGTCAGATCACGCGATCACACGTGACCTCCAGAGAGACGTGAGCTCTGAGTAAATGAACATTTGAGACGAGGAAGAAGCAATGTTGATCGATTGTGGACTATTTTTAATAGAGAAAAAACAATTCAAAAAGACTTTTAACGTCCAGCTGCGTCTGGTGAATCATGACAGTTTTTTATGTCGGTATTTTGGAATCCCCACCGTGTTTACGTTATCTCGCTTTCTGATTGGCTAGACATCACATTCAGCAGGCTGCGAGCTCCTTTGTTTTTGGGTGAACTCCACACACGCTGTGATATTGGGCCAAGACAATCCAACTTGTTGAATATCCCCGATTTGAAGTCGGAGCAATCCCGACGTCATTCCGAGCTGACTAGATCACTTTTAACTCAAGATCTGCTAAAATTATATTTAGAGCCATCATTATAGTTGGAGCATCCTTAAGATTGTCGGAAGGGCAAAAATCGGCACAATTATCCTGCTGTGTGAACTTGGCATTAGCTGTCATGGAAATCAAGCGTTTTCTTTATGCCCAACATTACATTTTGGAGTTCTGAGAGGTAAACTGACACTTGTGAGTTGCCAAGGTATGAACCAGACATTCAGGCATTTTCCTGCTCATTTGCAGGGAATGCTTGAGTCCGTACTTCAGGTGTCTGAGGTGTGTGAATGTGTGATAGAGAGAGAGAAAAAAAATCTTCACATTTCCACATTTCTGAGGTGTGTGTCAGTGTGCTATTCAGCGTGACTAAGGGGCTAGCCAACGGGGTGCGATGACATTTCATCAAAAAGTGTTGCCATTGCTCCGCCTGCATGCTCTGCTGTTCCACGCAATCGCCTTTTTTTTGTGTGTGTGTGTCGATGTGTGTGTACGCGTGTGTGCAAGTGGGTGGCCATTTGCCATGAGGGTCATTAGAAGCACTCGTAGATTTCCACAATAGTTAACGTTTCTTCCATGTTTCTGGTGTCTGTGTTGACGTGTATGTGTTTCTGAGGATCTGTGCTGGCTGCTCCTTAAACGCTATTAACTGTGTGTGTTTCCATGGAAACCCCAGGTAGCAGGTTAAGCCTGCTGCTGTCTGAGGTTAAGAAAGTGGAGGGTTGTGGAGTTTTCTTCCTTTTGCAGGTCACCAGGGCCAGAAAGAGTCAGGGAGGATAGAAAAAGACACACACACACACGTGCATTTACAGGGAGACAGAGCAGTGATAAGAGACACTTCAGCACCTACCTGTCATCTTACAATTCACTCTGAAGGGGCCAAGAGGCCCACTGCTGTCAGGGTCAATCCAGAAGGTGTCAGAAGACCGACCCAAATGCTTATAGGCCTCACATGAGGGTTCGTAGTTGGCTGTAGAAAAGCAAAAGGAGAAAATTCCAAATGTTGGGTTCAAAAGTTCTCAATAAAAATCAAGACTGAATGTTAACAATGAGGTTCCAGTTCCTAAATTATTTCAGCATATAATAAAAGTCTTATTTTAGCACCTCAAGATAAAGAGTATTAAACATGTTGGTAATTGGGTTTGTTGCTTGGTTTGAGGGTGCATCTGCTTTTGTTGCAGATGACGTGATTATGTTGGTTTATTCAGACCTTCAGTGTTCACTGGGGTGATTCTCCGCTAAGCGTCTAGTGGTTAAAATGAGAATCAGTTCCTCTTGTGGTGACAAAGAAGCTGAGCTGAAAGGAAAGCTTTTGGATTTACTGGTCTATCTTCATTCCAACCATCACCTACAGTCGTGAAGTACACATCCTGATCGAAAGAACAAGATCCCAGATACAAGCGCCCGACATTAGCTTCCTCTGCAGGGTGGCCGGGTAAGCCCTAAAGTTAAAGTGAGAAGTTCTGTCATTCAGGAGAAGCGTGGAGTAGAAACACTGTTTCTCCACATGAAAAGAAGTCAGCTGAGGTGGTTCAGGCACCAAATAAGGATGAGTTCTGGGAGCTCCTCTCTGGAGGTCTTCCAGACATGTCCCACTGGAGACTCCGAGGAAGACCCAGACGTTGCTGGAAGGATTAGGTCAATTTTTTTTCTGGTCTGGGATCCCCTGCCTATAGAGTGTTGCTTGAGAAAGGGATGTCTGGATTTACCTATTGCCAACCCAACCCAATGACAGCTAGGCAGCAGATTATGAACGAGTGAATGGAAAAGAGACAAAAAAAGAACTATGATGCTTTTGGTCTCGTCTCTGCATTCATTGCTGGCGATGAAGTTGAATTTCAGCTGTCTGAACACTCCATTTTTTACATATTTTTGTTTGTGCTCTGAAAAATCAATCATTTTCATCCAGTTTCTGTGAAGAAGTAGTGTCAGACAACCCATTAATGCCAGGTTTGTGTTGATTCATACAAAGAAAAAGCTAAAATAGGGCTTAAAAAACAATTTAATTTCAAAATGAGAGTTTAGCTTTAGGTTAAACTTTGTTTTTCTTTTTAACTCTGTTTTTGGAGCAATCAAATGTAAACTATTTTGTTTGCTTAGAATGTCTCTAATATTGTGTCTTTATGTGCCCGGTCAGTCTTTTTTCTTTTATAGTCATTTCCTCTTTTATTATCCTTCCCGACTACAAAATTATTGATGTTTTGTCTGTGATATCGTTCTGTTTATCCACTAGTTTAGACATGTAGTTTCTTTAGAGGAAACCAGAAGTGGTCCTGCTGAGCCATCTTATAAAGATCGACCAACTCTCGGAGGTTTTTGTTTAGTTCAAACCCATCAAAGGCTGCAACTTACTGCAGACAAAATCTCCAAAGTTGCTGTTAAGAAAATAACAAGAATGTACATACAACTACATACAAAACCCCTTATTTTTTCTACAGCTAATCTTAAGAAGTAACAACTAATGTGTTTAAAACAAAGGTGGATGCCAATTTTCAAATAAAAAAACAACATAATATATATATAACATTTTATTTATTTATTTTCTTTTTGTTTGTGTTTTTGCTTAACCATAACCTTTAGCTGCAATTAGGAATAAGTACAGCCAAAATGGTAATGATTTTGACATAAACATATTTCTTTAACAATAGCTAAACGCCCATAATTTAATACCCAAGACGAAGCCTCAAATATGAAAGCAGTTATCTTAAAATGACCATGACATTAATTTTTTTAAACAAATATAGATGCATTTTTTGGAAAGATATCATTGAGCCACTGAGATGAACAGTTGCTGAAATATTTCCATGTGAAGTAACAGGAAGTGATGTCAAAGGGGAGTATGTGACATGAACAGATATTTCTACAACAGATAACACAGACTGTAGAAAATAATCTGATGTTTGTTTAGTTTATTTTGTGTCACTATCAGAGAGACAGAAAATATGCTTCATAAACAAAGATCATGAGTTCTTTTTCTTAAAGAGATCCCCTTTGATGTCACTTCCTGTTTCATTTTTGCTGAGATAAGTTCAGAAGAAATTATGCCACATATATAACAAAATGGATACAATCATGTATATTATGTCAAGTTTCTTAAAAATAAAGATGTTTTCTTTGAATTTTTGAATCGGAAGGATATGCATGTCACAGGCACTTTAAAGATATATTCTGAGAATACATGTCAAAGTTCTTCTTTTCAGTAACAGTTCTGTTTTGGTCAAATCATTTTAAAACCTTGACCTGACAGCAGATAAAAAAATAAAAAGGCCATAAAACATAAAGGTGCAAACCATTTGTAAATAATGTTTACATGAAAAGATTTGAAGGATTTTAAATACATCCTCCATCACCTGACTTCGCTTAGTAACCTGAAGGTTTAAGAAGTACTACAGTAACTATATCACTTTACTAAATGACGAAGGAGCTTTTAAACTCTCCCTAAATATTCAACCAACCTTTAAAGTACACCATTTTGTGACATTATAATTCAGAGTTTTTCCTTTCTTCTTGACTTTAACTCTCTTTATTCAGAACATCTCTGAATACATGACATTTTAAAGCAATTTCTGTTTGACAGCCACAGATGATACACCCACAGCCATCTACTGGCCAACAACCAGCTCCATCAGGACTACTGTTCACAGTCCCATGCCTGAGTAGCTGCTTTGAGGGAAGAGAAGAGAATTACTCATCCGTTCTCCCTACCCACATGTTACTGGCTGGATGTCAGATTTGGCAAACAACTTTATAATCTCAACCCAGACAGCTCAGTCTGTTTTGACTTAAGCTGTGATGTAATAAATCAGTGCTTCATTTATAATGGATACAGAAGTTAGCTTCCAAAAGTTGATTAAAATCCAATCCATCTCCTGAACAAAAAGCAGAATGCTGCAACTTGAGATACTTTAAAGTAAAATAAACAATCAGAATATAATATTTAACTAAAGAAAAAGCCTTTTCTGCTAAAAGGCAGTGTGAACGCTTAGCGAAATGATTGCTGAAATTTGTAGAACGATTTAGTAAAAAAACGAAACAGTGTTATAAAAGATAAAATAGTCTAATCATGACTACAAGTTCAATAAGTATAAATGTTATAAATACTGAAGGTCATGGCATACGTTTCCCAATAGAGCCAAACATTTTGACATGCTGATGGGTAAAATGGCTCAAACTGTGAACGTTTGTAGTTTGATAACAAAAAAAGAATGTATGGATGAAACTGTATCCATTTAATTTATCTTAATTATTTCCTCATTAATTTGTTTCAATTTGTTGGCCTTTTTTATTTTATTTATTCTGATTATCTAAAATGGTTAAAGTTCTAATATATTAAATCTGTTTTGATCGAATAGTGAACTGAGCATTTCTTTTTTAAATTTTTATTAAAGTTTGTGATTTATGAAGAAAAGACATTTTCCACAGTTTAAGCCTGGAGAAAGCCCAGATTGTGGTCGCATTCTTCTAACTTTTCGTTTTCCCCCTGAAGAGAACAAAACGCGGTGCAGTTTGGACTTTTTTGGCATCGGAACACTTCAAAAGTTCATCTGTCTCTGTGCTGAGAATCGCAAAGCGGCTTAATCTTTGAAAGTCAAACGGAGCAGAGCCAGTTCTTAAGCATGCACACGAGGAACACATTATAATGACGCTGGAGTGGTGAGAAAGCAAAGCAGGAAGCGTCCAGGAAAAACAAACGATTTCTTGGACGTTCACAGACTCACAAGTGTGGCAGGTGGCTCCGCTGTATCCTGTTCCATCACAGGAACAACTGAAACTGTCCCACGTCTGTTTACAGCGACCTCCGTGTTCACAATGGTTCGGCATGCACCTGCAGAGACAGAGATAGGACTCAAACATTCACAGCTTGCATGTAAAGTTTTGTTGAAAGTCAGTTATATTGAAACAGCTGCTCAGTAAAAAAAAAACTATAAATGTAGTCATATAGTTGTAAAATAATATCACAAACAAAAACAAGGCAAATGCAAAAAGGCCTTAGACCCAAACATAATACGTTAAACACAGAAGGAGTAAAGTTTTTCTTTTGTGTGAAATGTTGGATCAGAACAATGTATTTTAGTAAGGCCAAATTGTGTGTGGGTGTAGTATAAATAAGTGCAAAAATAACACTTGCAAAAAATTTTGTTTTGAGAAAGTCTGGCCCTGGTCCTTGTTACATTTACACTCAGATTTATTGGTAATTTTTCTGTAAAGACATTAAAGACAAAAACATACAGTTAAAGCAGTAATAGTTAGTTTTAAATTAAACACAAATCTGAAAAGCAGCAATTCACCTGCTGACACACAAACACACAAAACACACACTTTTTTCATTTAATTGGTGCATTTTAAGACTGCTGGAAATGGGCACCGGTGACCCCTGTGACCCTGAAAGGAAGAAGCGGGTATAGATGATGGATGGATGGATGGATGGATGGAGCATTTTAAGTGTATTTATTTATTATTCCATTTATATATTTCTGCTTTGATTCCTAATTATGTCAGTTTCGGTCCTCCATATATGAGTTCAACTGGCTGCAGAATTAGCTAAAATGTGTCATGAACCACAGGATAGAGTTTAATGAAACTCTCAGAAAACATAAAAAAAATAAATAAAAAATCACTGAATGTTCATCTACAGCTGATGACCTCTGAGAGTCAGCACCATTAAAGATGGCTGCCACATCTAAGCAGCTTTAGCAAACACAAAAATGACTCAAGGAGATTTGCAGATATTGAAGTGAAATTTGGTGTGGCAGTAGCCGAGTGTCATCCCAAAAATCTACTCAAAGCTCTACTTGATTGTACATCGTTTTTTAAAATGTTGCCATTAAATAATAATCAACCAAGTGGGTTTGTTAGCAAAATATCTTGACAGATAGAAACTCACAGAGAGTAATGTAAAACTTAATAACATTTGAAGTCAAACCAATTCAAGATGGCCACCACAGCTAATCAACCTTAGCCAACACAAGAATGGCTATTATTGAGCCCATTTTGCAGATATTGAGGTAAAATTTGATCTTGTATTAGATGAATATCATACCCGACACGTAATCTCAGCAATAAGAGCTCCTGGAAAATCTCACAATATTGCATGAGATCAAGCATTTCATTTATGGGGTTTGACCATGATGGCTTTAAATCTGTCCCTTCTCTTTGTAAAATGCTTTAGTTTAAAAGTCTGGCAATAGAAAACACAAGTGATAGGAATTCTTTTAGGGAATGCTTAGCATTTAGAATTGATTCATGCTTTCACAAGACGAAAACAACATGCCGAAATGAGACACAATATAACCAAATAATAAATATTTGAAATTAAATATTCAAACACATATACAATAAACTGAGTATTCACCTACGTTTTCCAAAATGTTTGACAGATATTACAGATGTTTGTTTGTGAATTTTTCCTTCCATAAAAAAACAGTAAAATCCATAACTAATGTCAAGATCATATCAGGATTTTGTGATGTGATTAACTAGAATGACTCGTTAAGTAATTAAAAAATGCAGATCGGCTTTTTACATGAATCTGAGTAACAAGGGGACGAGGAGGGAAACCAGCTGGGGGAAAAACAAACACTGACTCAGAAAAGCTACAGGGTTCCTTTAGAAAGCTAAGTTCTGCAGCCGTTTTGGGAATTGATCAGTGAAATAACACACGAGCATTCATCTATGTGGCCATAAAAGATTATTATTCTGAAGACAAGATGAGAGAAAAATACCACTGTGATATTTTTCATGGTATGTACAAAACTGAGCCGGTAAGAGGCTATAAGCTGCTGTAAACAACCACAGTGTCTCTGCTTTACACGACACGGCACAACTTCAGCAGGCTAAGAAGCCTAGATAAACTATCATTGTGCTCTCACAATGGGCTGCAATTGACAAGGCCTGACAATCTCAAAAGACATTATTCTTAGCAAGCTGGGGGCACTGAACCATACCAACAGCTCAGGGCTTTGTATGAAAAGAAAGAAAATCTATGGAGAGATTGCGGCACATGTAGGGTGTGTAAGGTTTTATGTGCTACTGCTTGTGTTGTGTCACATTTATGGCAATATTGTGGAAAATCACATGTGCATTTTTCCAAGTGCCTGCATAGAGCTGTGTCTGAGGCTCTGTGTGTTTTCTAACTTCTCAGCCTAAACAGAATCCCACAGTGGAACGGCATTGATCAAAAGGAGGTCAGACAGGGCTATTGAACCGCCTTCAAAGACATTCTGATTAGGTAGATGGTAACACTGCACCCATTCATCTTCCATGGCAGAACAAGGCCCACCTCAAGTACTGCAGAGTTGATACGCAACATCTGAAGTAACAGAAGTGAGCAATATGGCAACCTGGAAAGGAGCCTGGAAATTTTAGGATGCTCAAAAGAAACAAAAACAAAAAAAAAATGATGGCACACAGCCATCAGGTAGCAGCAGTATTACACCCCTGCAATCTGCTAAAACAGTCTTCTCATACTACATAATATCATAGCACTGCAGAAGCAAAGCAAGCAGTTTTAACAGACTCCCAGTTATTCCAATAAATAATTACGGGCTTAGGAAAACTTTAAAAATTAAACTCCTTGCGTTCCTTGAAAGAATAAATATTTCGCTCATTGCCTTTCATGCCAGAATTTGAAACCAAGATCATCATGATGAGAAGTGACAGAGTTGCAGGCCTTCAGGTCAAACCTTGAAAATAAAGTTATGTGCAATCTCATGCAATATTCTGAGATGTCATGATCAAAGTATGTGTTGTGTATGACTTGGCAGCAGCTGTTAAAAACAATCTTATGTAAATTTTTGGTTTAAATAGTTTTTAGTCGCCCTGTGATGGACTTGCGACCTGTCCAGGGTGTACCCCACCCTTCGCACTGTGACTGCTGGATATGGGTTCCAGTGACCCTGAAAGGAAGAAGCGGGTATAGATGATGGATGGATGGATGGATGGATGTATAGTTTTTAGTCACTTGAGTTCTTAACTACCAAGTAAACCAGACTGATCTAAATTAAGCAGCAGCAGGTATATTCTACCTGCTTTATTAAGACCCCTGTACACGAAAGAATGTAAATGTGTCCGACCTACACTGATCCAGCCAACGATTTTACGATAGACCCCATATTTGGGGAAGGGGCTCCATCTAAAAAGGGGTGTGTGGACATACAAAATTGCTTATAAATCAAAAACTATTAAACATAGGAGCTTCAGCTTTGTTTTGTTGTTTATCTCTGATGAAGGGCTACCCATTGGGCCCACCAATTAACGACCCCCACCCAGAACAATAAATCCATTCTGATAACTTCTGAGTTCTGGTGCTTTGCGTATGTGTGGTATCTATTTACTGATGTTTTCTTACACTCAACATTATGTACAAACACTTTTGAAGCCCCAAATTTACTAGCTTCAGTTGTTGAGGTTAAACATGATTATAGAGTTTAAATGCTTTTAAAAAAAACAACCTTTTGTTTCATGACCTTTTCAAACTAAGCTCAAAGCACTGATGATTTCCTCTCTTGCAAATTCATCCCAATATGTTTGTCTAGTTCATGACAAGGAAATAAATTAAAATGTCAACAAGTTTTAATGCATGCTGCCAGTGAGCCAACACTGGAACATGTTGTGCAGAATCTCCAGCTCTTGCCAACTTCTGCCTGCCAGTGAAATAGTGAATTGTGTGACGAATTTTTGATGCCTGATTAAGACGCGAGAGTGTTTTGTTAAAGGGGGTGGGGGTGGGGGGTTGGGGGTCTGCTGTGTGCTTTCAGTTAGAAATGAAAAGAATGTTGCATTCATACACATTCCTTTACACCACGAAGCCTTCTCATAAATTATATCCATTTATCACTGTGACAGGCACATTGAAACAAGGCACACATAAATATAATTCGAGGTTGCACAGACAACAAAAAGAATCCAGAATAATAAGTCTCAAGATAAGAATTGAAAGACTTTTACATAACAGTTCTGTTTATTTCACGACTCTCCAGTTTACCTTATTTATGATAGTGTTGTTTGTGTTGCTTTTTTCATTTTGCTGCCTGCATCACAGGGTCAAAGTGTGAACCTGCAACAGTTATTATATTTACCTGTCTATAATTGCACACATGTCCAGGCTGACGTTCTCAAAGGCTCCCACGGTGCCTTTCTCCACTGCATGCAGATCAGCAGGATGATCATCCACCAAGATCGCCTGCATGCATCCCTGAAATGAGCGCTGGGAAGGTGGGAACGGTGTCTGCAGAAAGTACCCTGCATCCAACAGAAGACACAAAAGCTCAACATGAAACAGTATTGTTAACATAACTCAGCTTACTTTTCTTTTTAGAATGGTTTGGATTCTTTGTGGCATAGATTCATCAAAAAAACATTCCTCAGATATTTGATCATATTGACCTGGTAGCATTTATTTTAGTTCATGGGTATTTGTCAGATGCACATTCACGGTGCAAATTACTCATCTCAAGATGCTTAGTTGAGATGAGTTCTGGTAACTGTTGATGCTGTTAGAATCCAGTGAGTCCAGACTCATCAGACCAGCCAATGTTGTACCAGTCTCTTATCGTCCAATTTTGAATTGTACCCTCATTTTCCTGTTCTTAGTTGACAGGAGGGGCACCAGGTGTGGTCTTCTGTCACTGTACTCCATCTGCTTCACGTTTGGATGTGTTTGGAGATGGTATTCTGTATACCTTACTTTTAACAAAGCTACTGTTGCCTCTTCTATCACCTCAAACCAGCCTTTCATCAGCCCTTTGATGTGAATAAGGCATTAGGCCTGTCACGATAAGAAATTTTGCTGGGCAATAAATTGGAGACCATTTTAAACTTATATAATGATTTCCCTCCTGCTTACAAACCATACCAAATTTTATGAAATTTATGGATAGACCTGGAGCGTAGCTTGTGAAAACAACACAACAATAGCTACTGAAGCTGTACCATTGTTACCCACATCTATCCAAGACGGTGCATCTTTACGTGTCTTCCTCTAGCTTCATAAAATAATTGCGGTCACTTGCACGCTGCTTACACAGTTTAAAAATTTACGTGGTGTAAATAAAAAAATAAAACTCTCTGTGAACCCAAAGTTTGACTCGGTGCTCTGAGGGCATCCTGAGGAGTCATAGTTGAAAGAAGGTGTCAGAAAACCGAAGACCCTCCTCTAGCTAAAAGCCTGTTCATGGAGCTCTAATCCTACAAAGGTTTCAAGACCGTGTACCTGGCAACTTATCGTTTGATTAATTTATTGCTTATCGTGACAGGCCTACAAGGCATTTATTTATCACACAACTGCTGCTCTCTGGATTTTCTTTCGCTTTTTTTGGACTATTCTTAATAAACCCTAAAGATTGCTGTAAGTGAAAACCCCAGTAGATGCCAGTTTCTGAAAAACCTGCTTTGTGATTGGCTAATGAACTACTTGTGTTGACAAGCAATAGAACAGGTGGACCTAATAAAGTGGCTGATAACTGCCAAATGCAGAAAGTTAGCGAAAGAACAGAACCAGTATCTTGTTTGAACAAAGAGAATGGGGGGAGCACAGGACCTTATGTTGAGGCAGATATAAAACACAACATCATCCTTGACAAGGAACAACAGACCAGTTCAGAGGCTTATAACTGTCACTTTCTCACAACCATCAACCTTCATCTGCCTTCTGGTTTTAAAGCTTATTCACAAGGTACATAAGCCTTAGCGAAAGTGCTAAGCCTGCAATAGACTAGGGGACATATGTTTTCCACTATATATTGTCCCTTTATGAGATACAGAAGTCAATGGCCCATCCAGAAAGACCTTTGTGCCTTGACCGGATTGTGGAACGAGGCCAGGACTGCATGCTTATTGAGTTTTATGTGTTTGTCTGTGCACATAAACCATCTTGGACACAAAAAAAGTCTGTGGATGTATGATAACCAGCATGAACTCTACATGTCATTATGCGGCTGTGTACTGAGCTGCATTTGAAAATGAGCAGCATGTTAAATTGGAGATGAGAACCCAGAACCTAATCTGTACCACAAGCAAAAAGGTAAGTCATAAAACACAAGAACTCAATGACAACTCCATCATTGTGATGTTATAAACTGTCATACTCTCCAGCCCACCTATCAGCCTCAAGGCCAAAGCATCAAGAGGCTTATTGTAGTGCCCATATGCACTCAGAGTGTGTGTCTGTGTGTGTGTGAACATTATTAAAGTGTTTATGGCTGACTGACTCGAAGTAAATACAATATTAGAACAGCAAAGTGTTGATGTTCTTTTTCTGGATTCATATGTTTCGTTATGTCTTCCAATTTTTATAAAGCCAGTGAAATTTTCCTCTCTTGTCCTTGCCATTTCTTTTTTTCACCTGCCTTTTGTTTTTCCAGAAGAATGGAAGACAAGCAGTCAGAAGGAAAAGAAGAATAAAGGACACATGGAAAGGGAAGATGTGAAACAGAGCCGACTTCCGCTGGCTGACACCATTTTGCATCCTGTAGACAGCTTATGAATACAAAGGATGCAGTCTTGCAAATTTGGCAGAATGCAAAGTGCAAAGCATGAACCTGTGTGTGGATGAATGTACATTGTTACGGGACATAAAAGCAGGCAGGAATTTGTTGATCTGCTGCTTTTTTTCAAGACACTTCTTGATCATTTCCTGACTTTAAATACAACAAAACAGTAGGGAACCCTGAGATTTTGCATGTTGTTGAACTTAAACATGTCTTGGTTTTCCTAGACCTAAAATAAAAACTAATGAAACAAAATGTTATTTTTGGAAATATTTTTACTGAGCAAAATTATTTGTGAGAGGTAAAACAATATAAAACTTTACTTTTAGTTTCTGAAGCAATCAATAAACCGTTTCGTTAAAATATTTAGGAGGCACAAATATCCAAACTAATAACTGAGGAACGTCTTGTGCATTATTTATAAACCCTTCAGGCTAATCCGCTCTGCACATCAAAAAGAGAGAGAGAAAAAAAAACTGCCATTCAAAGGTAATTTATTAAATTAAAACAACCATTATTCAATTTTTTTGTTTTTGGTTTCCTGGTATAATTCAGGTTTTAATGTTGCATTCGATTCATAAATTATGCCGCACATTTCTTTGACTAGATGCGACAAATAGAGTCAAGTAATGCTACTTCCTCTAACATGTTTCAAGGAAAGGATACAGATATTTAAATATAGCACTTTACAAAAAAATAAACCAAAAACCTTTTATAGTTATAGTCATAACTGCACATTAGACACATTAACAGCTAAAATCTTACTTATACTGTATTGTTTTTTCCCTCTAAACTCCAAGTTCTGCGGTTTTAATTTGTAGCTTACACAAACCAAAACTCCTATCTGTGTTTGAAGCAACAACAATAATCCCCCACAGTCCTTCTGGCACTTTTCACAGCCTCCCTGTTGTGTTCAGAGAGCTCCTTTAACAATACACACACATGGGAGGAACAACACCAGCTCTCATTTTCCTGGGCACAATTCAGGCCGCGATACGTATACAGAAAAATGGTTTCAGACAAGGCAGAGTGGAAATCTGCCAAAATGCTCTGATGTGAATCACTACACAAATTTTTGAAGATTGAAAAAAGAAAAACACTTGCCAAAAACAATATGTAGCTTCGAACAAAACTCAAAATTTTATTGAAGCATAAAATGTACCTTTCTACAGACCAAATGTTATAATTTCACCGCTTACTGTTTCGCTGAGCTGTGAAAAGAGTGAGAGAGTACGGAGCGCTCCTCATGAATTTCTGTCAAGCTAATATAATTAAGTGTACATAACCAAACATTACTGTCCCCAAGTAATTTCATGAAAAACCAATATGTGGCGTAGCGGCGCAGTGGTTAGCGCCGGTACTTCTCAGTAAGATGGTTGCAGTATTGCTTCTTGGTCTGGAGCCTTTCTGAGTGGAGTTTGCATGTTGTCCTTGTGCATGTGTCGGTTTTCACCGGTTACCAGCACTTTGTGACCCAGAAAGAAAAATAATGTAAAGTTAAACGAATGGACAACTTAACCCTGGATTTACACTGCGAGTGGCTCCACTTCGGTCCGGTGTACAGTTCGCCGTCATCCGTTTCCACCCTGATTTCCACTGCTTCGAAGCACAGAGGTGCTCCTAGAAGTGTGTGCAGGAAATGCAAGATTGTGCAATAAAGTCAGTGATGAATGTGGAAGTCCGAGCAAATTCATTCATTTTGTGGAAGACGGACTGAAAACAGCTGAAACTTCATCACTATTGTCTTTTTTTGAATCCAAATTTCAAAATAAAATCCACACATTTTGTGTGTTTGCTACATGTTGCCATCTGCTTCTCAAACAGAATGATACATTTTGACAGCATGTATGTACAAATATATCCATATATTTGTTATTATAGCAAGGTTTGCTTGTGGTGAATTATTTTGAAAATACAGATGCTGTGTTTGTTCCTTTTCCTGTTTGTGTGGTGTGATCTTTGTAGATTGACTCCGCACTCACTCTGCCATCTGGCGAAAATAGGATCAAATCTAATTTTGTCAGATAGTTGTGTGCACTCTTCTGCCCTGCGGATGCAGTGTAAATGCTCTTGTTGAGTTTTTACTGCAAAAGTCAGAGTAAAGCATCCATCCATTATCTATACCCACGTCTTTTTTTTAGGGTCACTGGTGCCCATATCCAGCAGTCACAGTAGGAGGGGCGGGGTACACCCTGGACAGGTCACAAGTCCATCACAGGGCCACACATAGAGACAAACAACCATTCACTCTCTCACACCTAGAGACAATTTAGAGTTACCAATTAATCTAACAGTCATGTTTTTGGTGTGTGGAAGGAAGCCGCAGTACCTGAAGAGAACCCACTCATGCACAGAGAAAACATGCAAACTCTACCCAGAAAGGTTTCCGGGCCGGGATTTGTTCTGGCGACCTTCTTGCTGAGAGGCAACTACAAGGTATTTCTCGGGTATAAGAGAATATTAGTTTAATCACTAATTCCTTTCAAGATGAAGGTTCACAGCTTTAATGTGCAAATACTGATGTCCAAACTAGCTCACTGGAACTTTTCAAAACTATAATTAACATATTCTAAATACTACACAGGTGACTAAAAATCAAAAACATAGTTCAAAATAAATGCTACTAAATTTATCTCCTTTGTTTTGTAAATTTTATTTGTCCTGTTCAAGCTCAACTTTAAATATTACCAGTTGGGGGATAACATTGGCAAGAAGGTCTCCAGTGTCTTGAGACATTAGTGGAGTTTTTGATTTGAGCCAAGCTGCAGCGGCGTGCAGCTTTGTCGCTTGAATTTTGAATGCGTTCCAAAAATGTGTGATTAAACTAAATACCAAATATAATTATTTTTCTTCTACTCTCCACTGCTATCAAATGCCAGAAGGCTTCAAGGAGCAGCATCCCATAATTGACAACTCTCTCATTAGTGTGTCCAACTGTCCTCTTCTGTTTCTGGAGATGGAAAAGCTCAGCTTCCTGACCTTTTCTGCATGTTTGCTTTTTGTGTGAGAGTGTCTCTGTTCTGCCTCTTGAGTTTAAAGAAACTGAAGATGTAAAAACACACATAAATAGGCTATGAAATTATATATTGTTAAAAACTACATGTCATTAAATTATTTTAAATAATACCATTTATTCTTAATTACACATTCTTCTTTTTTTCCAGTTTATTTTTCTAACCTTGTGTTGAGTTTCATTCTAACTTTTTTCTTATGTCTTCTTTTATATTACTGTCTGCATTCCTGTTTCAGTACAAAAAATAACAAAAAAAACAGCAGGCTAAATTCCTGACTGTGTAGTACAAATATCACCAGCAGAGAGAGTGGTCTCTGTTGCCTGGGTTTGCTGTCCTCCCATGACTCTCCACCTCATTTATGTAACGTATGAGAACTGCAGACAAGGATGTAAAAAGAAAACATAAAGATATAATAAAATACTTGCATAAATATAAAAATGTATGTGATTTAAATAATAAAAAAACATTGTAAACCCAAAATATAAAAAGTACTATTAAGCAATAAATACAAACAAATAATACATTAAAGAAAACACAACACTATATTAACATTTTGACAAGACAATATATGTATTAAACATTTCTTTCTTTCTTTCTTTCTTTCTTTCTTTCTTTCTTTCTTTCTTTCTTTCTTTCTTTCTTTCTTTCTTTCTT